>OY754967.1:9408157-9750657 GCA_963576475.1 Molanna angustata
TTCTCCTGTAATATTCCATCTTCGTCTCTATTGAGATGAAAAAAACTTGTCCCAAAATTAATATCATAGACTTTCGACAGGGAAAAAATCCAATATAATTTGCAATTTAAAAACTATTAGAATAATTTGGATGTTTTTCGGCATAGAGAAATGCGGCTTAATATGTATTTTAACTATGTACATAATAAATAGTATTCTATACTTTTCTGATAAAGGCAAAATTAAATATGAATAATAATTAATTTTTCTTTAAAATAATAAAATATCTCAAATATTTTGTCAGTATGTACACGAGTTGTAAAATTTTATTTTCGTTAATTTTCGGAAGGCAAATATGAGAGTATAACACCAATACAAACGAAATACAATTTTCTCATGAACGAATATTTTATATTCTCTTGTTACGTTGCAGTACCTAAATATATATCCGATTATCCGCTTTCTGAAAAATATCCAGGTTTCTCAAATAACATTCCATTTATCCAGTGGAGAAAGAACAAAATTCTCTATGGAATATTGATGACTACTCTTTGTGACATGTCAGCATATGCAAAATCTTTTTGGTTCATGTCATTGATTTTGTTTAAGAGCGATCCATAAACAAATGTTGAATAATTTGGAACTTTTGAATAAATAAACAAATCGAATAATTTTACTCTTGAATATTCGAAAATATTGGATTTTTTTGGTCCCGTTTTCCAAAAAAGTGTAAATCAGTTACTCATAAAGTTGATTAAAAAAATATTAATATCAACTTCTCACTTTAGAAATCTATTAGTGTAATATTAAATGAATAATAATATTTATTCTTCTTCTTTCTTGTTTATTCTTCTTACTTTCTTGTTTATTCTTCTTACTTTCTTGTGTTTGAATGTAATATGTTTATAGTTTTATATGTGTTTTCTTTTCTTTTGTACATGTACCATTTTCTCCCATAACTGTTACAGATGGTTGTCTGGAAGATTTTGCCATTAGGCAATAAGTCCGCCATTTGTACTAGCTAATAAGTATGTATTGTACAATAAAGTGTTTAAAATAAAAAAAATAAAAAAAATTATTATACAAAAATTAATCCCAATTTCATACTAAACATTGAGAAACAAATTTTCATAATTCAATGGAGTAATAATAAGGTTTGATTATGATCGAGTTCTGATTAATACATTAAGATAAGAATTTATTAAGAATGTGTCATTCTTGTTCTTCTACAAAGTTTTCCATACAAAATCTGAAAACTTTGTGGATGTATTTGGTAGCGAGTAATATTGAGTTGGCCACAACCCATTCGCTTTTATCTACTGCAATAACACTAATCTACGAAAAATTGACACTTTGAATATATGTACCTTCGAGTAACATAAAAAAGCAGAACATCTAAAATATATTTTTCCAGTAGAGTTTTTTGTACATAATTAATTTACCTTAATGTGTTTTATATATTGTGATTGATATGGTATAGGTTTTATTTTCATATTTTTCTTGCATATGATATGAAAAATATACCATTCATATTCTTGTTTACGTTGCCATCTTAGATTTATTTCACAAGACTCATTGAACTCTTATACACATCCTTTGCATTTTCAAAACGGAATTACATTATTAAGGTTGATGGTACATTCTAGAATCGAGAAGCAATAGTGAAATATATATTCAGAGGAAATATAAACATTGATTTCTCTTGAGGATTCTGTTCAAGATTCGAGGGAGAATATCAACACTTTTGACGAAACTTTCAAACGTTTTCACGTAAACAAAACCACGAATATTATTCTATTCTTATATAAACCAGAATGTTATTGAAAAAGAAATCCCAATAAAATTGTTTGTGGCTGCAAATGTCGTTTTTCATAGTAATGAAATAATTTAAATACCTATGTACATCTAAATTTTGTGAAAATATTTTTTATCCTAACTTTGATGGCTCTTCATCCTTAATGAGTATCAGCCATACATATAATAATATTTTCTACTATGCCTGATTGTCGAAATATAATGTTTATATTATTAATATTACATAATTTTTATTTATTTTGTGTTTAAAATGTCTTAAAAACAAGTGATTTTTTAAATTATTTTACTGACCGCCCTGGACCGTCCTCCAAAAGTTTTCCCCAGTTAGACCGGTCCATCGCCTGCAATCTCCAGATTGCAACGCCATCCACTTCAGCTTGGGTCTCCTGACGTCTCGTCTTCCTTCCGATCCTTTTTTGGAGTTTTGCCTTCCTCTATTTCCTGGACGTGCCCTAAACATTGCAGTTGATTAAATTTATTTTTATATTTAAAATTATACTAGGATCTTTTCACTGCTATACATAGGCCTCCATCATATCTCATCTCTCCCACATGTAAATATGTACCATACGATAAATAAATAAATAAATATACAAACACTCCAATGCGTATTTAGGTAGGTACTATTGCGATATTAATAATGATGTTTGCCACTTATAATTGATCCTAGGTAAGATATACGTTGAGAAAAAAGTGTTTTGTTAAAACTGGAATTCAGTTTTATAAATCTTGAATCGTGATTATCTAAACAGATTTTTTTTTATTTATTTGTTATTTTTTTTCGATATTTTAAACTGTCACTTCATGATAGAACTCCATTATCAACTAGAATTATGTTATTATATTATTATTAATTCACTATTTTTCATAATTCTGACGATGTTCAGCATTCAGCGATACGGTGAATGGAAATCGCCTTTGCGAAAAAAATAAATATAACTTAAAATTATGTATAATTATTTTCACAAATTAAGTTTTTTTAATCTATATTTATGTTTCTCTCAGAGAACCAACTAATTATCCTTGGTTTTTTTGAATAATCAAAAATGTTCAAGGACTCGTTATAAAGTTACTGACCTAATGGACACAGGGGACTACAACCAGTGACCCAACTACTTTTATTGTATTAAAACGTAGATTTACATAGATTAATTAACATTATTTTTATACACCTGTCATATAAATTTTGTATATAACTACTAGTCTCAGTCTTGTAGAGTATTATTCTGACAATGTACCTTGCACTAAACGCGTCGATAATCAAATTAATTTGAATAGAAATAATACCATGTATTATTTTTTTAATAATGTAATATATCAACGTTATAAAGTTGTTTTTGACAAAAATAATGTACCTACATAATATATAAGTAATACAATTTTCATTTCCGCATAGATAAGACAAAAAATGTTTGTAACCAGTCAGGTTTTCGATACCTGACTGACACCCCTATAACATATCATTAAAGCTATGCTTTGGTCAATATACATAAAAGGACATAATTTTGTCCCTTGCCTTTCAAAATATTCACATTAATATACTCTTATCCGCTTAGCAGAGGGGGAAAACATATTATGCATAATATGCATAAATAATTGAGATTTATGTTCTTTCGAGTAAACCCGCGTCCAATAATCTATACGAACCTTTGTATCATGTTTAATTAAAATAGATTAGTCCTTGTTTGTAGTTTATGTACTATGCAAATTTAAGAAGCGGTTAATAATATTATTTTGATGTTTTTAGCAAGTTGCAACCTATTGAGATTAATTATTATACAACCATAATATCATATGTTTTTATATGTTAATTATACCAAGAAAAAAACTTATAAGGTCTCTTTTTAAGTTTCTGTATCGAATAGGGGTGAAGTGAAGAGTTAAAAGTTTTTGAAACAAAACAAGTTAAATCGTACCCTTTAACAACCTTTTTTGTATTCTTGTATACGAAGGATATTTTACCTAAAATACATCGTCAAATATTATCATTCACGGACATCCATATGTTGAATTACATCAACTTATTGTCGAAAAATTTCGAGAACTTTCCAGCTCTATTTAAGGGTGTCAATTGTTTGGTATAAAACAATGTATAAACACAAAAGAATACATGTTACTATGGCAGTGTATGAATCGGCATGAAATGTCTATACATGTAACAAAAGCAATTCAAAAAGGACCTAGAAATGAAACCCTTTTTCGAATTGGCCAGCCTTTTTAATTGCTGACATAACCATCAAACTTCCTAAACATGGTACGAATTTTGGCCATCAGAACTTGGATGAAAAGCAAAATATACGAACGTTTATCTACAGAAAGGCGTTGGGCCCGAATTGTTAATTAGTTCCAATTTGGTTTAGTTATTTGATGAGAATCGTTAACAAGGATCATTGCGAATATTTTGAAGACAAATTCAATTTGGAGTTTTGCACAAGTATCCCGAATATTAACCGAGATTTACAGGAAATATGGTGTAATGACATACCTGTATAGTTATGGGATTATAAAGGAACCATAGCGATGTATTGAACTTTTAATAAAATCAATTTAACGAAATATAGATATACCAAATATTTTTATTGACAAATGATATTGTTTTAAAGCAAATATGTTAAATGCTACAATTGTGAATATAATAATAATATTTGCAAACAATACCTTTCTGATCGATGTTTTTGATTAAATTTGAATATGATATTCCAAAAATATTACATGAAATAAATTTCGCACAATAATTTGAGGAATTTGCAAATTAAAATTAGGTACTCATACCCCCACCCAGATTGGCATAGTATTTTTTTTCACAATATAAATACACATCAAATTTATCTTAACTTTTTTTTATTTTATAATCCAACTGACGATTTGTTCAAGAGAATTTATTTCGCTTTATGAATCGACAGTATTAAGCCAATATAGGCAAGATTTGTATGGTCAGTTCTTTTACAGCCAGATATTTTTCAACTTTGAAGTCGAAAAACACCAACTTAGAAGCTTCGCAGCATATATGTTCAGCAAATGGATTTACTCAGAATTCGGAGTAGAATATTAAGTGTGTGTGTGTAAATTTAAAAAAATAGTATAGGTAATTTAAATTAATAAATTTAATTATTTCATAGGCTGTCCTAAAAAACATGAAAACTAACATGTCATGATGTGTGCCGTGTGCAAACGTGCTTAAGTATTTGCAATCTCCAAATTACGACCAAAAAAATAATTTTAAATAAAGTATAGATAATGATTGAGAATTTTTTATTTTCACAAGCAATATATCTTTATATTATATTTTATTTTTATATGCATATGTGTTATGTCTGTTTTGCTATATCCACATAAAGCATAAAATGTCACACGTAGAATTCGTCCCGTGTATTTATATTTAAGTAAACTAACAATAATTCACCTTCTGAATGTCTGAGATCCTTTTGAGGGCACAAAGTTCACAGATAATCTTTTGAAAGCTTCGGTGTAAGGCGGCATGTATCTGCTAATTGAAGGCATGTGTTACTGCCATATATCTATCAAAGAGTAATTTAATTAACTTGGGGTCTTGCCTGACACGGGATGAAAAAGTCACACTATATCAGTCTTGTGTCGAGTGATATCCTTCAAATAATAATGTGAACCTGTCTTGTCATATTTATACGTGTCTGTTTTAGTGGCAACATTTTGTTCTAGGACATTTTGTACGACTTTCTTGGCATACTATCTAAAAAAAAAACGTATATGAAAACGTAATTTGAACATTATGGATTTATATAAAACTACCTCCGTAATATCTCATATTTTGTAGCAGAGTTGGATCGGAACAAAAATGCGAACTTAGGTCCAGTTTATTGAGATTTTAGCCAATTGGGGCATTAATTTAGTCTGTCACAATATTGATACTAGTGAATGTTAAAGTTAGTTAAGGAGAGAGAGAGAGAGAGAGAGAGAGAGAGAGAGAGAGAGAGAGAGTAGAAATGCTCGGTTACTTACCTAGCCTTTTTACCCACAGGAAGGTATTTAAACGAGTACATGCTGGGTCAATGTCCATGTTGGTTCTCGAACGTTCCTCCCTAGCAAATATTGTTGTCAATATTCTGGTAGGATTCGCTACTCCCACCACCACCCGCTCTGCATATGGGGACTGTAATCGGCCCCTTCACAGAACGCTAAGTGAACGACAAAAAAAAATGCATAGCACGAAAAGTAGCTCATGGAGCCCTCTAGATTAGCAATCTTGGCACCATAGTGCAAAAAGAAACAATCAACGAGTGCGAACAGAAAATTCACACCCGTGGACTGTCAATTTCTGGTAGGATACTAACTGTATGGATCCGAATGTTGGACAATGTACAACACTTTCCATAGACAAATGGAAACCACAGAGATGCGTATGCTAAGATGGCCAGCGGGAGTTTCTCTAGAAGACAAAATAAAAAGTTCATACATTCACAGAAGAGTGACAGGCATTAACAATAAATTAGAAGAAAGACAATTGAGATTGTATGGTCACATATTAAAAAGACCCGAGGATCACATTGTGAACCAGGCTATGGCCGTAGACATCCCCCGACCAACGAATAGGGGAAGACCAAAACATACATGAATGGTGCAAAGCAGTTCCCAATTGATGAGACAATAATTGACATCGGAGGCGGTCCAGAACTGAAGAGTATACAGCCTGAGGACGAGGAGAGCTGACCCCAACAGTCTTCAAAGACGATAAATTGGGAAGAGGCCGGGAAGAATAAGAAGAAGATTCTAGTAGGATACTGACCTCGTTCTATTGCAAAGTTCACGAAAACAAAATGCACTTGCGATGAATGTACCTATTCTCAGCAAGAGAGTGAGTATGAAGAGGTGTGGCTAGTCTATTAATAATCCCATTTTTTGTTTTTTTTTAAATGGAGCGTGTTATGTATGTACAAGTCATCAGTATAGTATACTTTAGTACTAATCTATTTAAACAAATATTTATAAAAAAAACTATGCGAGAAACAGAATTCATATATTCTTAAACAACAGAAGTGTATGTATACATACTAAAGAATAAATAAAAACGTTGATAGTAAGAATTCATCTCTGAACCACAAGTCCATACATCGACATACCAGGGATCATCTTGATTAAACGAAACATATGCGGAAAATGTTGTCCCATTTCGAGAGTCTGAATATAATATACATACAATACCATGAAATATTACACCCCAGAGCATTTCAAAAGTTTCAAGGAAGAGAAAATTTGTAGAGAAAATTAACTGGAATACTTCTTGGGAGCATGTATGTAAGTAATACAATTCGCAAAAGAGAAAATAGCGAAGGAACGCCAGTGCTGGTCAGAATCGGGATAACAACATATTATGTACATTCAAGTTTGGCCCATTGAACAAAAGCGATAAGTTTTATATGTGCTGGCTTCGTACACAGGGGATCTCTAAGTTTTAAGTTTTCCGCAGAATCCTACCCTACAAGGCCGGTGCGACGTGCGACTGTTTTCATTCTTAACGATAAGTTCTTCAGTTAACCTTTTGTGAACATTGCAATTTGTACGGTAAACGAGCACAGAAGTAGTGTATCGTAAAATTAATACAACCGTGGTTTTATCTTTTCATACTTTTTGGTATATCAATATTACCCCCCCTGATAACAACCAACAAACAAGCAACGATATTTTTTAATGTGCTGTACGTAAAATTTAATTGTTATTAATGCAATGTGTTTTTATTATCGCGAAAATAGATTTGCATTGAAATTTTTGGTTTTACAAAGAAAGAGTAGCTAGGTATTATCATCATTGAATTTTAATTAATTGGTTTAAGAAGGTTTTACTATGCGAAATATTAGCCATGGATAATGTTGTATAATGACTTTTTATACGGAAAGATTTTTTAATGCAGTTTATAGAGAAGATGTGACTTCATTACAAAAAATATTAACAAATATATTTTTTCGAATATTTTTTAATTGCACATACGCAAAGATTAGATTTTTTTCCCTTTCGGGAGTCAAATGATATATTTATTGATAAACTTTTTTTAACATCTCAATAGAGGCGAAGTTGGGATATTGTAGAAGAACCAGGAACTCGAGGCACCTATAGGGCTTATGACCTGTAATCGGCTGGTTTACATGATCACTTAATGCGCTTGCGCAACGTTCACCAATTATGCATTCATAATTGATTCTAAAAAGGATATGGATGCGTTACTGGTTTTCGAAAGAAAAATTTTCGGTCCCCTCTGCGATCAAGGCACGTGGATAATCAGGTACAACCACGAACTACAGAGCCTATTCAAGGAATCAAATATCGTCCACACGATAAAAATAGGGAAGATCCGCTGGTTAGGACACGTGCATCGCATGGAAGATGACCAGACACCGAAAAGAATCCTCACAACGCATCCGGAGGGTAGAAGGGGTATGGGAAGGCCGAAACTACGATGGATGGATGGAGTCGAGAGGGACCGTCAGATAGAGAAAAGGCCATCGATAGGGTGCAACGGAGACGATTCCTTGAGGAGGCCAAGGCCCATCCTGGGCTGTGGAGCCACTGATGATGATGATACAGTTAAATTTACTTATTTTACTAACCTACATAATATGACATGTGAACCAATTAAGTTTACAACTAGTTGCATGTAACACATGAGATCCAACTGTCGATAGCGATAGTATGTATAGTTGAAGAATATGTACCAAACTATAAACCCATAAATACAAATTATTGAATATTGTCAGATATTTTGTTTTCTATACAACACATGTACCTAGGTAGTCAAGATAGGATAGTATGGAGGAAGGTCCTTTTTTCCTACACAGAATATGAAAATAGCATGATGGTATGTATGTATGTTTGGAGATGAAGTATCAAACTATTAAGTCTTCTTACATATTGTGTATAGGCGACTGCCATACAAAATGTATGAAGCAATGTCGTCACTAAATTCAATTTTTAAAAAAATTGATAAAAAAAATTGAGATCTTCTACTACAATGCTAATATTTTTTATAGAAAATTAAATTATCTAGTTGGGGTGTTTCGGCTTTTTTCGATAATTGTAAAAGTTTTGGAAAAATAGGAGAAACCCTGGAATTTTTTTGAAAAAACTAATTTGAGATTTTGTATTTGTCTATGTTTGTACCAATTTTCAGCGTTCTACCGTTTATGGTTTCTGAGATATATGAAAAAATAAAATAAAAATTCAAAAGTTGATAACCCCTGACTGAAACAAAAATTCAAAATTCCGAGTATAAAAGTTTTGTAGGCCTGTAACTGTTTATATATTCTGAAATTTTAGGCTCTGTAAATTGAGCGGATCAAAAGTTATAAGGGGGACACACACACACACACACACAGACACACACACACACACAGACACACACACACACACACACAGACACACACACACACACACAGACACACACACACAGACACACGAAATGTTCTACTCCCAATTCTGAGTAAATCCGTGTATGGAACATATATGCTGCAAAGCCTCTAAGTTGGTGTTTTTTGACTTCAAAGTTGGAAAAGCCGTGAAAAAAGTAGACCTCTGCATACAATTCTCGCATATCCTGGCTTGAAACATTATCGATATGTTTAGAGAACAAAGTTCTCCTGAACAAATCGACAGTTGGAATATTATCGTTATTATATTAACAAAAAGATGTAGTTTCGAGGAAGGGAGTAGGAAAGAAAAGTAGGAAAATAGGAAAAGGGGAACACACTATTAAAGAATTATATTCTATAAAATAATTTTAGTTATTATTCTGGAACATTAACAAAATAATTAATTTCATTATTTGAATTGGAATCTTAGAAAATAAAATAGAAAATGTCAAAAGGAAGTAGGTATTTTGAAAACAAAAAAAAAATGTGGGTTGCTTAATAAATATAAGGTTTCCGACGATTTTCGAGAGTCTCTCTATAGGAACATAGCTAATAATATATTTTTCTCAATGGGTCTCCTTGTCTATCGTTGGGCTAAAAGGGAAATCTATAAAGTGTGTGATGTACAATATAACACGCGTGGTATTGACATCTCGAAAAACATCCAAAAGAAAAACTTGCCTACGATCAAAGAGGTTATATAAAATATTAAGTCAAGTCTTCTTTCTTTAGTCCCTCTCTATTGACTCAAGTCTGAAACACCTCTTGAGATTACATACCTTGTATTATTATTGGATGTTTAGAGAGCTGACTTACATCTCACATATGTTCAAAGGTCCTTATACAAAAGTGAGCAAAGCACAGCAGTGGTCTATGAACTTGACTTTTTGAAAGAGTAATAAATGGAGCTACACTTGAATGACATTTTTACTTTTGAAAACAACTTTATTTCATGTAAAATATTACGGTTAAAGTTTTCGACCATGATTTGACTAAAATGCTTCGGCAAAGACGGTTTTAGTACAAATATAAAGTACTTAAAATAACAGCATACTATATTTTTATGATAGGATTAAGGATTTCGCAGATATTTTCATGATACGATTCAAGATTACGCAGTTATTTTCATGATACAATTCAAGAATGCGCAGATATTTTCATGGCACAATTCAAGATTGCGCAGTTACTTTTATGGCACAATTCAAGATTGTGTAGTTATTTTCATGATGCAATTCAAGAATGCGCATTTATTTTCACAATACAATTCAATATTGCGCAGTTATGTATTTTCAATCATATAAAACATTCCTAATTTTAATTCGAATCAATTTTACTTTATTTCCATTTTCATATCTTCAAATTAACTTAATTTTTAAGTTTCTTCTTCTTCTTCTTCTCAACATCTCTCCACTGCTGTATGTAGACCTACTTTAACTTTTTCATCACCCTTCTATAGCCTGGTCGTCCGTGTACCACCTTCTTTCCCGCGACTGTAACTATGTCATCAACCCATCTTTTCTGGACTTGACTTCCTCTTCTTTGGTATTCTCAAGGTCTCCTTTTAAAAATTTGTGGTGCCCATCTTCAACTTCCTGTCTTGCCACAGGATATGCCCACTGCCACTTCAGACTGGCAATACGGCACCTAATTTCTTGATTCAATTGCCAGTGCCGTATTGCCAGTCTGAAGTGGCAGTGGGCATGTCCTGTGGCAAGACAGGAAATTCTCAGCATCTGACTGCAGTTAAGTCAAGATATAAATTTATTTGTTTGATATTGTTTTTTTTTCTTGGCACGTGGGATAAAATTCGCAAGATGTACTTCAGAGGATCCAAAGATAGCCCCAATAGAACAAAAACTGAAAGAGGGCAGACAACAATGATAAGGCCATGTCATGCGAAGGGAGGACACCGACTCCGTCTTAACCATGCGCGGTATCCCCTAGAAGCCGAGAGAAAGAGGCAGGCCACCGGCGATATGGTGGGCGACTATTGAGACGGAACTGACGGCACAAGGTCTCCCACAGGAGACGACTCAGAACATATCATGGAGACCGTTGACTCGGAGGCCTAGCCCTGGATGAACTAGGATAGATAGCAGGAAATGATGATGATATTGTTCTTTTATAATGTAAATCTGGCTACAAGCAAAAAAAACTTAAAGAATATACATACATACATGCTCTCTAACATTAAGTCCGATTGAGTTCATATTGATATCATATATGTAAAGTCCATAAACTTAGAGCTGATTAGCTTTCCATAGATATCAGTTAGTTTCTTTTGTATGATTTCATCTGTCCAAATATTCAAAATGCTCTCACGGTCTGGAAAATCGAGGTATTTTTTACTGTTTTAAATTTTGATACAATAAAAATACACACATCATAAATGCATTCAAGGATTGTTAAAGGTCTACCATATCAATGTGAAATAAATTTCATTTTTGTATGAAAAATATAGGTATATAACAGAAATAAAATAGCTTCTGTATGGGAAAATTGAGTGATTAACTTCATATTGATATTGTATGTGTCTCTATAGACAAGTGTATTTTTTTACTATCCACTTCTATTTTCCTCAAGGGGTAGGCAGTGAGAGCCGAACACCGTATTCTTCTATCTTGACACATACATCGCCTCATCAACACCGTTATATACCTAGTTCTTTTTTAAAATTCATACCCGACTCATGCACATTTTAGATCTTTTACTATTCATAGAAAGGATTAATAATAATAACTTTAGAACACATCATATTTCTTTAAAAAAAAAAACAAAATACTTGCATCGTTTCAAAGTATTTTAACGTGAAAAAATCACCATTACTGAAAAGGATAAACTCATTTTGAACTGTTTTATCTACCAGTTCCTAGTAGGTACTAGTTTAGCTTATATTGGTGATCTTTTGGAAACTAATTTCAAAAATAATTTCAATTTGACATAAAAAAAATAACAGATTCAAAGGAATCTCTTTTATACTCGGGATAAAATAATCAAGATACTTATTATCTACACGAGAATTATTGCACTTTGAAAATTCGGATAAAAACTTAGATTATATACATTATAATTCTATGGATAAAAATAAGATTTTTCGTATAAATAAGACATCAATTTTATGTAAACATTTTGAATTTTAAATTATGAAGTGTGTCATTTTTATCTCTTTTGTTATGTACATGTTTTCCGTCAAACTGAATATCCACCGGATATGCCAGGGAAGGATGAATAAATATTATCAATACTCCAAGAAAATAAAAAGCTTGAAGCGTAACTAATTTAATACAAGCGTATCTTGAAAATTTCACGCTTATTACTTTTCAATACAGACCCTTAGAGCGATGAAACTGTGTCACCGCATAGAATGAAAAAATAAAACAAAATAAAGTATGTATGGTTTATCTAACTTGCTGTCGTAATAATCAAGTAGGTACTTAATTTTGAAAAATGATCGATAGTTTCATTCCGTTTTTATTTAAAGAAATATATCAAATGATAACTTTGGTACCTACTCAGTTAGATTTTAGAGTAAAATGTTATATTTTTCATTTATGAGGGTGACTGCTGCCAACGTACCTATTTTTTCAATTTGAAATTGCATCATTACTACAGAACGAATCATTTTGAAAAAAAATAACCTTGTTAGTTTGGATATTAATAAAGAAAAATATACCTTAACTTTTTAATTATGTTCTGTATATATTCATGTAGGAAAATAATAAGCATACCCCGATTTTTGACATTTTTCTTAATTTTCTAAAAAAATATAAGGTATAGAACAATATTTTTTTTATAAATTAAAGAAGAACAAAATATCTGGAAAAATATGATGTGATGTTGCATTAATGCATCAGGTTAAGTAAATAAACCAAAAAAAACTTTTATTTCGTAATGGCGCTGAATGGAAAATAAATGTTTTTAAGAATATTTTTATTATTGCATATGCGCAAACATTGGATATTTTTTCCCTGTCGGGAGTCAAAGATATTTTTTAACAGATTTTTAATTATCTCAATAGAGACGAAGTTGGAATATTTATTGTAGGAGAACCGGGAAATCAAGGCACCTACAGGGCTTACGACCTGTCATCGGCTGGTTTACGTGATCACTTTATGCGCTTGCGCAACGTTCACCAATTATGCCTTTTAATGAGATCCCTATCAATTCAATTTTGAAAGTTCTATATATTGTAATACTGAAATTCTTTTCGCTTGAAAATAAGGAATTTTTACTACAGCCATCTATGGGTGAAATTATGAACAACAATCTTATTATTTTTATTTATTTTGTTGGAACGTCATCTATTGAGAGAATTGGTTTTTTTGTAAATAATGAAAGCTACAATTCTTATATCTGAGGTGACAATGCATTTTTCGCATAGAAGTCACCCCTGAATTGCGCCAGACTTATAAGGTCATTTTTGTCTTATTTACCTACTTGTACCAATGTGTAAGTAATCGAATATTTTTATTATTGCATATGCGCAAACATTGGATTTTTTTCCCTGTCGGGAGTCAAAGATATTTTTTAACAGATTTTTAATTATCTCAATAGAGACGAAGTTGGAATATTTATTGTAGGAGAACCGGGAAATCAAGGCACCTACAGGGCTTACGACCTGTCATCGGCTGGTTTCCTTAAATAAATGAAAAATTGAGTTTTTATTAAATTTAAAAACTATATTTTTCATGGTTACGTTGACATTAAAAATAAGTTATTTTATACAATAAAAAATGTTGGGTTTATTGAACAGCGAAAATTTCTTGTATCCAACAAATTAATATTAGTTCTATGACTTACTTTGATTGATGTTTTGGTTTAAGCGATCCTATTAAGTTGAAAAGATTACCTCCAGATAATCTCATTGCTCAGCACAAAACAATAGCACCTACTCTAAAGTACAGGTTTGTTTACACATAAAAATTAAGAACCTTCTAAAATTAAGAATCTCAAATAGCCTTAGCAACATCAAGTTTGATAAAAAAAAGCACATCAACAATCATTGTGAGATGTTTTTCCTTCTGCATGGTGTATTGTTTCTTAATAATAGTTTTTCTGGAACATGTTTTTAACAATGCGGACGGATATCTTAATGACGAAAGGTGTTGTGACATACCATCAGTTGCTCTAACTCTCACATTCCTCCCTTTTTCTTTTCTTATTTCTACAGTTCTTCCCCCATCTCTGTCATTATCCTTGTTACTGTTGTCAAATTTTTTTATAACTCATATATTTTTTCAAGTTTTTAATATAAAATATTATTTTTTTGTGTAAATGTTTACTTTGTGGACAGTTTTTTGGCCTTAATTAATAACTTATTGTTTTATGTTCATATTAATTTATAATGCTGTTATTGTCCCAAAGAATCCAAATAAACAATATATGTACACAGCACTGTGAATGCTATAGTTATCTGGTTTATTTTTTTATATCTAAAGGCTACCTAAATCAATTGTGATTTACTTATATACATACATATATTATGTAGTATACACCTGTTATTAGAGCATTATAAATGATTATGTTGATTCTATATGTTAATATGTTTTATATGTATTCCTTTTTTTCTAAATAAATAAAGCCGGAATACCAACACCCTTGGAACGATCCTGAATCATTGAACGGCGCTTTAAAGTATAATTATCATTATAAGTATGTGATCGTACAAAAAAAACAAAATTACTTAGCCGATAAACAATTTTTTATTGGTTAGAAAAGAGTATTACACAATATTTTAACTAAGTGACAATATATAACAAAAATTACAGTATTGATTAACGCCATTTTCTAAATCGTTGACATAAAGTTTCTTATTTTTTTATCATATTTTAAGGAAGCTTTCGATCCTATGAGACGACATTTTACCAATTCATTTTTTTTTATTTATTGAAAACAAACATACTGCCAATTTTTGTACATAGGACAAGCATACAGTTTTACAACAAATACCTAAGCTAAAAATGTTTGATGAATATTACTAGTTAAAACATGAATTGCAAAAAACCATCCAAGATTACATTATATTATTTTGCTGAAGGAGAAGGAGATTGAAAGGAAATGGGGGCTTAAGGGAAGCGTGCGTGAGATCACTCAGAGTGATGAAGGAACGTCCATGTATTGTGTTACAACTCGTCATCACTATCAACAATGGGGCTACAGTCCATCATGAGCCTTTTTATCATCAAGAACTTTCCGTTACTTAACCCAGTTTATTGCTTACACTTACCAATTATTTACACTGATTGATTTCAAGTCCCTTTCTACACCATCCATCCACCTCAATTTGGGTCGTGTGTTGAGAATCTTCTACGGGACTCCGTTCTACTCCATGTCCTGGAGATGTCCCAACCATATGAGGTGAAGTATTCATATTCTTCACTATGTTGGGTTTGACTAGGTTTACTACGTTAAGAATTGCGTCTTCCATCTAGTGTATTTTTTTTTACTTTTTACTCCTCACTAACCCAAAAAGATAATGTGGGGAGTTATGATTTCGCAATTTTTAATGGTATTTTTTTATCGCAGATTATCAACTAGTATCATGCTGAGATTGTATTCTGAAAGTTTCATCACAATGTATCTCTCTGTGTGTGTGCTATATGCTGTATGCTAGGTATGTACGGCATGTTTTTTTTTTTTTTTCTTTTTTTTATATATGAAAATGAATTTGTCCTTGTTAAACAAGTACATATACATCTTTCTACGTTCCCTAAAATAAGCAAATAAATGCTTGTGCTTAGGTGAACGAAAACGGTCGAGGCAGGATTCGAACTCGCGACCACTGGATTACTAGCCCAGCGCGCTAACCGCTCTGCCACCGACTTATTTCACTTTATCGGTTACAGACTAAAGTACTCATTCGATTCTTTTCATATTTTACAAAAAAGTATATCGAATACTCGCTTAGACCCCATTAGATTTTGAAGGATATGTCAATAGTGCTTCTCAATTTTTTTAACTGTCAAATATTTCAAAGTGACCCCAAGCTCATAAACATACAATTTTACATTTTTATTTTCAAATTAGTAAAAAGGCATATCACTTTCATAAAATGGCATTGAAGAATTATCAAATTCGGATACTAAAATATTTCAATAAAAAACTCATTTCATGAAAATGCTGAATATTTTCCATAAAAAAATTTATTACTTTATTGAATGACTTGTTAGTGAGGAGTTTAGCGTTGGCCACAACCCATTTTTTTTTTTTTTTTAATAGACACAAATGAAAAAATACATACATTTTCAATTTAAATCACTATTACTAGAACTTTAATCTCGGTAAGTCTTCAACACAATCCATATTTATTCCTTTCTTTATAATTTAGCCATCTGTCGCATTCTCTCGCAATACACGAACGACTAGAAAGCTCTGGTGATCGTGTTTCGTTAAAATGGTAAAAATTTTATTGTCAGAAGGTGTGAACTCATTATTAATATTGGAAAAATTACGACTCGTATAAGACGTTGTAAACTAAACGTGTTAAAATTATTAATATCGTAACAGATGGTGTATTTCAGAAAGAACCAATTACCTCCTACGACGCTCGAATTTTATCAATAGACAAAGCTTTCAAACTGTTGTGCACATTCGAGGTTCTTTGAAAGTTGTCAACGACGACTTAAAAATAATATAAAAAAAGTTTATCGATATTTTTATTTATTCATAAGGCTCGTGATTTAAGATTTTCTTTTATTCATGGCTCAAGATTTTTACTCACGAAAAATATAAAAATATGAACATTCACAACGTAAAAAATATAATATTGAAAAACAAAAACATCAATTAACAGAAACGAAATTTGATATGCATAGGTACAGAAACAAATTTTAATTTTGAGAATACACTTATTTTTTTTATTAATTATGAATTAACTAACATACATACATACCATCACGGCATATCCCACAAAGTGGGGTAAGCAGCGAAAGATGTGCGGGTGTGATTGCCTTATAAAAGGCAATCTCACACACCACACCACACCAGTGTCGTCTCACCTAAAAGGCACTACATTCAGAATGGGTGGTGAATCTCATTGCTGAATTAACTAACAGCTTCTATAATGTTAAAAAAATATACTTATATAAAGAGTAAGAGCATGAAAGAGAAGTCACTAAGTGGATAGCATGTAATTATCATAAGGCATGTAAAAAAAGAAAAAGAAGATAAAAAACGCACAACAATAAGATATAATAGAATAATTAAAGATAAAAAAAAATAATAAATTGAGTGTAAAGGCAGCAACATCAAGAAAGAGGAAATAGGAAAGGAGTAAACTGGAAAGGATGTCTAAGTCGACAACATGACTTACAATAAATATTGCATGTACCATGGGCATTGTAGATGGTTCATACTTATAACAACTTTGTTTTGTTATCACACTTACACTTACATGCATACCATCACGCCATATCCCTTGCGGGGAATGCAGAGACAACCGAACGCTTATCTTTCTATTCTGGTAAGCATCCAGTGCCTTCTCAACATCCATGCATCGTCTCATACACGTTTCGATACTACTGGAACCATATTTCACAAACCCGTCCAACTATTAGCGTATGCGGATGTCATTTATATTGTATCCAGAATAAGGCATGCATAAGATTCACAATGAAGCAATTGAGGAAGTTGATGACATAAAATACTTGATTGTCAAAAGATTAAGATTTGAAAGATGTGTATTGATTGACAAAAGATTAAGATTTGAAAAGCACATAATATTATGTATTATGAAGAGGTTGATTTTTGGCAGAATAAGAAACAAACTAGATTTAAAGACAACTAAATCAATGTATAATACTTTTGTTATTCCAAGTTTACCTACTATTTATGCGCGAAACAACGGAGATTAAAAACTTACAAACTATACAAAATAGAGCAATGCGAACAACATAGAATTATAAAGTAACATAATTAAAGGCGGACAATTTTAAAATGCAACAGATTCATCCAAATCAAATATAAGCAAACACAATAAAACAGCAAATAATTTTAAAAAGGTTTTATTTTTATTTATAAATTGAAAAATGGACTCGGTATTACCGCAATATTTGCTAAAAAATGTTCTTTATATTTTTGAAGTTCACACCTACCCAACGAGAAAACGGCGACGGGACTGTTCTTCCCTCACCACTTATGGGGACTAACAACGGCCCCTTGCAAAACTCTGAAAGAACACATAAAGAACATATGAAGAGTCCGGAGAACTCTAAAACCTTGCAGACACTGCTCTTAATGTGCCAAAGAGAGCTAATCATGTTGAAACAACTGGCTCACTGCTCAGTGATTGTGAAGATAATAGTGCACCAAATTTAAGACGTAAAGTCTTGAAAGCCCTAAAATTGCTCTTCGTGGCTACAAGGTCCGCATGTCCAATGGGACCAAAGAAATTCCCTCGGACATCGTCGTAGAGTTCTCGTCGGAAAGTTGACACGGAGAAGTTAGTACATTCCCATAGGATATGCTCAGAAGTCTGTTCAGGGTTATCACAAAGCTGACATGAGGACGAATCGTATAAGTGAAAACGAAAGAGATAGCTTTTGAAACTGCCGTATCCAGTAAGGAATTGCGTGGTCCAATAATCGGGAACAATCTACGAGGATAAAATTCGAGTCCTCACATCGGGAAGAAATAAAAATGTCAGTCTGCCCACGGAAGAAGAGGACCAGCGACGTTGCCAAGCATCGAAAAGAGAACTCCGGGCCAAGTTCTCGATCTCTCCACGAACTGTGGGTAAACTTTGTGTGTGTGTGTGTGTGGGTGGGTTTGTGGGTGGGTGTGTGTGTGGGCGACGGGACTATAGACAATAGACAACCTTAGACTAACCTGGCAGGTACCAACACAAAATTATCTGTATAACAAAGGTTTTTAATTGTTTTACGATTTGCCAGAATGTGTAAAGGAAGCATCTATATTTGCCGCTTTTCGTCGTCTAAGTATCGAATACATAAAGAAAAAATATTTTAATACTAGCTGAGAAGCTAGGGCTTGCAGCCGGCTTTTGCCGCTGCGCGGTAAATGACCGCCTCCGGCGGTCGATGGTACTGAGGGGTCTGAAGGTACTGAACGGTCTGAAGGTACTGAACGATCTGAAGGTACTGAGGGGTCTGAAGTTACTAAAATGTCTGAAGGGATGAAAGATTCGGGAGGAAATGAAGAGGGGTATGAGGCATTGATGGAACGGGAGGTACAAAAGGACCTGAAGAGACGGGAGACACTGAAGAGACGGGTGGCACTTAGGGACAGGAGGCATTGAAAGACGGGAGGCTCCGAAGGGACGGGAGACACTGAGGGACCATTTTTAATTATACAGGCAATACGAAGATTGCTGAGTTTCATCTAAATCAAACGCCTATAATCCGCAAAGTGGTTAAAAAGGTTGCAAACCCTATTGTAGAAGTCAAACGAAGCTTCTCTTTTAGTTTCTTAATTTGCGTTTCACAAACAACCATGACACGGAGCAAGCTTTATTTTTCGCTGCTGTGTTTGTCGCCTCCGCACAAAAACGTTATTCTTATAAAATATTAATTTACAAAATAATAAATTGTTTAATTTAAGAAAGATTGATATTTTAAACTCCTTGTAAATAAGCATGTAATAAATATTAATATTTTTTCGTGCAACTCTCCAATAATAATTAGTACTTTAAATCCTGGCAACACCGTGGTTGACATTTGACTTGACATTTGACAAATGACCGATAAATTATGTTTGCAAACTCAACATGTAGTCTAAATCAAACGATATTACTTAAATGTTTACTCGATCATCTATTGTGTGTAATGTGTATTTAGATTGTATAATTTTTTATGCTTAAATAAGGATATTCGCCTTTTCAGTTAATTTAGCAAGCATTCGCAGACTCTTATTTTAACTGCAGACATTAAAGCGGTACTATAGTTTGGTTATGGACATTTTATATTTAATTCACCAGAATTTGATGTATTTCAGATTAGCATTACAGTAGCGAGATGTATTCTAAGTGCAATTTTTTTAATACTATAATTTATTTTGCCAACTGTAACCACTAAAATATAAAATCATGTATGTTCTCTTCGGTGATAATTTATTTTTCTTGTTTATGTTTACCTCCGTTTCACGATGAAACTTTATCTGTTACAGAAACATATTATATTATTATGTTAAATTTTTCAACTTGCAACTGACAGTATAGCCAATCAGCGGAGACTTCTAATTGGCTGTTAAATTATTATATTAGATGTAATATATATGCTGTTAGTCTTCCAAAAATTTATAAACAAATAAATATAATAATTTTAGTCTAAATTTAATACTTAAACTTTGTCGTATGTTTGTTGAATAACAAATGAGAACGTATGAGGCCGACTTAAAAATTATTTACCAGTTAAGACTAAAATCATTCAAACGCAACGTCCTACGTAGGCGATTCAAGGCGAACGCGAAGCGGCGCGAAAATAACAAACAGTCGGTAACTATTGAAGTGTCCTGCGTTACCGACCAAAAGTAGGGTACGGTGTGACATGGCACGATGCAAAGCGAACGCGATCAATTGGTTTGATATTTTCGCGCGAATTGGAAGCGGTGCCATAGTTTTTTTTTGTAAAGTATAATGTCAGAAGCACGATTCGCGTGCCCGTAGGACAGAGCCGCAGCGTCGCACCGCATCGCTTTGAATTCGCATGTATCCGTTCGGATCGCTTCGCATTCGCGTTCGCTTTGAATCGCCTACGTAGGATGTCGCGTAACTCAACAACACATGCTACCATTACTTGACTACGCTGACGTTGCCTACGCTGAGATTCAACTGAAGATCAACTTAACAAACTCGAACGGTTACAAAATGTCTGCATTCGATACGTGTTTGGACTCAGGAAGTTCGACCACATGTCCGAGAGCAGGCAACGACTGAACTGGTTAAAGATCCGTCACCGAAGAGATTCCCATGTTCTTTCCCTTTATATATTTTATATTTTTAATGCTATAAAAGTCTTTAATTATTATTATTATTAGGTGATGTATGTATGTCGAGCATCGAGACGACAATGCGTATATGTCAGAATAGGAAAATGAGTTCAATTCAATATGGTTATATAGTTTTTATAGTTTGATTCAAGTTTTTTCAATTAAGTTTTTGACAAAGATATACATTGTTAGAGATATGGAGAAAACTTACCACGTTAATAAGTTTTGTTGAATTTGATAGTAATATATTTTTATCGCATACCTACCTGGATATTAACAAAACGCGATGAAAACAGAGTGGATGCCTTTGAAAGAAAAATCTTATGCAGAATATACCTATGTACCTATTAACGACTGTCAAACATGGCGTAAAAGATATATATCACCGAGCTTTATGATCTTTACCAGGACATCAGCATAGTCATGAGCCATGGGGCAGCAGAACTCGAAGGTGGCAGCCAACGATAGAACAGTATGGAGTAGATTCTTGGACACAGATAGGACCCATCAAGAGTTGTGACGCTAAGATTAATGATGATGATATTTTTATGTGAATAAAGTAATTGATTGTTGGCAATTATTTAATTTTATTTTCTGAAATTTGTCTTCATAAATTTGAAAGTAAAATAATTTGTTAATTAAATGAAACATACAGAAATGTTTTGAAAATATAGATTTCTTCTTCCTTGCCTCATCCCAGTTCATCTGGAGCGGCCCTTCTGGTATGACCTTTCCTTTCTTGCCCTTCGGAGACCTTTCCATCTTGCGTCATTTCTCTGGTTAGTTGCTCCTCCCTCAACTCCTTAATATTTGTCCACCAGGTGGCCTATGTACGGCCTCTATTTCTGGACTGAGTGCGATATCCTGTGTGAGTTTAACTATATGATCCTCATTTCGTCTGGTAATGTGTCCGTACCATTGGTGTCTGGCCTTTAGTTTCTCCGGAATAGAGGCGACTCCAAAACTACCTCGGACGTATTCATTTTTAATTCGATCCTCCTTTGTAACACATCTAACTCTATCACTCATAATAATAACTCATAATTCTTTAGTGGTTCCTAAAAATTTCATTTGAAAGCAACCATTACATACATACCATCACGCCATGTCCCTCGCGGGGTAGGCAGAGAGAACCAAGCGCTACTTATTTCTATCTTGACACACATCGCCTCGTCGACATTCATACATTGTCCTATACATATTCATTTGTTGTTCATGCTTCTGACATCTCCGCCTTTCAAAATAGCGTTCCCATGGATATGCCATCCCTTACTTGGGCGACCCCGACCTCTCATTCGATTCCTGTCCGCAATGTATATTTTCTTTGTCAGGCGTTCCTCATTCATTCTGCCCATGTGGCTAAACCATCTCAATGTGTTCACTTTAATTCTATTAATGACATCTTTCTTTATCTTACATTCTTTCCTTATGTCCTCATTTCTGACCCTCTCATACATCGTAATTCTATAATGACATGCATTTATAGAATTACTTGTCAATAATGTATAAAGAGGCTCTGGAGGATATCTATAGCAGGTATGTGTACTATTCCATTGTTACAACACATTCCTGGGTTTTCTCCCTTCCATTTCAAATCACCACAATATGTACAAATTATAGACATTCTACCAAAAGTTGATACTGGCTCAGAAATAAATTGCAACTATAGGTTAATATCTATATTGCAACTATAGGAAAAAGCAGAATTTTCCTTTTGTCTCCATGATTCATGTTTCAATGCCACTTCTGTTATTTTACATACAAAAAAAATAGTGTTTGGCGATATTGTTAAGCGTTTTCAATTTGACTCAGGGGCCTTATGACTTGAAGACTTAGAGGCTGTTTTATACTTTTAATGCTGCTAAGATGGCGCATTCAAGTGCAGTAATTTCTATTTCTTCAACGTCTTGCATATTCATCTGATCTATTGTCATTAAATTATCACGACTCCCTACCTCTATCCAATTACTTGAAGACTGAAAATCTGTACTTCCTCTTTCTTGCTGCAGAAATTGTAATACCCTATACGCCGTCATTCGTAATCTACTGGCTTCACATCTCCTTTCTTGCTGTTCTTTAGATTCGTTTGCCCTAAGTGCAACCATTCGCAACATGTTATTTTCATGTGCCATTCCTTCTGCACCCTTTCACCTACTCCTAGAAGAATGACATAACCTGTACACCGAAATACAATAATCACCAACTCATTTATCTTTAAACAAATACCTACGTTCTTTCCATATGTGAATGTTGATTTAAAATTTACCTAAATTCATCGAGAATTGAAATTTCAACTTACATTTTTTTTTAACTATATAGGCTAAAATTTGATTCTGAAAGAAAATAAAATATAAAGAGTTATTAAATATTGGAAAATAAACTAAATCAATACATATTTACGATAAAAATAAAAAGTAGGTAACTTTCGAATATTTGACAGCTGAAAGAATGGTGGAACAACGCGAGGAAAGCAAATCTGACCCACAATGCAAAAGGGACCATTTGTTCAACGTGAATTGCTCACTCTCCCTGTGTCGGATTTTATTACTTCGTGCCATTTGAGGTCTAATTACGATAGGGACGCATATATCAGAATGTTGGTATTTTTGTCATCTTCAGGGTAAATTCACATATATCAATTTTGGCGACTCGGCGAGTAAAGCATAAAAGCATTATTTAATTCTTATTATATAACATTTAAACTAACTTTCTTTTGAAAATAATAATAAAAACATATCAGCTTGTGAGGCTTTGTGTTTTTATACTGTTTCAAATGTAATATTATAAAAATGTAATATTGTAAGTTTTTTACTCTACTGTAAAATTGCCGATATCCACATAGAAAGATTTCAAACGAATGTAAGAACAGGCAGCCTTGGGCAGACTGACATGAATATAGTCGTGCACAAACATTCGCAAATCCAGAACGACAATCTTACCAGGTCTACTTTATTTATATGCAGATAATATATTGTGCGCCTCATTTGTTTTCTGTGTATGGATATTGGAATATTTTCTTGTTTTTTTTTTTTTAATAAGTCATACTATGTAAATTTGTTTTTTTCCAGCATCGTTTATATTATTTTGTTTATACTTCATAGGTGAAAGAAACTGTACATATTTTTTTACACCTAAACAAAATATACATACATACAATACCGCAATGAATATGGGTCTGACAATCAACGAACTAAAAACAGAATACATGTTATCACGCCCTACTCTCCATCATACATCTCCACTGTAGAACAATTTACATACCTAGGTTCACTAATTACCAGTAACAATAACATCTGTGAAAAATTGAACAGTACAATTGCTGCTGAAAACAGATGCTGTGTGATGATGTTGACATCACGGGATTTACAAATATCGGGAGACTCAGATGGCACGGACACGTGAAAATTCCTTCACCACCGACCAGAGGGTGTAAGGCGTAGGGGGAGACCCAAGCTAATATGGATGGACTGTTTCCTCGGCTGGACTGGACGGCGTGGTTAAGTGAAGACATGGAGCCGCTGACAGATCGAAATGGCAAAGACTTCTTTTGGAGACCAGATCCCACCGATGATGATCATGATGACGATTAAAAATGGTTGATAATGATAAAATTACAAATTAAATGAGATAATATACTTGCGTTATGTCAATATAATAATTTAAAATAGATTGTAATAAAATCTTTCATTGTTTTCATTATTGATTTTACCTGTTTAAATATTACCTACACAATTGTCTAAAGCAAATTTTGCAAAATTGTGAAGCTTATCCCTACCTCAATTATTCCCATTTCATCGGTAAACAGTTAACAATGTTCCCGTTTTTACATTTTTAATTAATTCTCCAGAGAGTATTTGATGTTTGTTTTTCAGTTAATTATTTTCCTAATATTCCCCGCTGAAACCACATCTTGAAAGACTTTTTCATCTTTTTGAATGTCTAATGTCTATTAAATCTACAAAATATTCGGCTCCAGACGAAACCCAGATGATTGTATCTCATTAGCAGAATTGAAGGGATAAATAATTGTGATACAGCTAATTTTTTGTTCGAAACGATTAGCCTATTACTTTTCTTGGCGAGAATTATATTTTATTTAAAAATAGGACAAAAAATGACATTAAGATATTAATAAGCAATCATATAATAATTATTAGAAACTATATCTGCATAATCTAAAAATAAATTAATATTTCGTTTGGACAAAAAAATAAAGTATTTTTATTTTAAAGAAACACTCCTGTTAAATGCGTAAAATTAGAAATTGTGGAAAATAAATTGTAGTAAAAAATGCACCCAGCCCAAATCCCTCTTTGGGTATTTTAATAATAATTGTATAAATTATGTATATAACTAAAAAATTGTCTTATCCGAAAATATCTTGTGGATTTCTGTGACGAAATTGGCTTCATCACTTACATTATATTATGTGAAGATAAACAGTCACACAGACTAGAAGAAAATGGAGGTGAGATTTTTCAATCAAGCAATCCTCAAGATAGAAACTTAGGTGAATAATATCTTTCATTAATGTCTATTTTTTAAATATCAATTAACTAAGTTTAGTTTGTCGATCGACAATTCTTGATAGAACTCCATTGTACGTTGATATGTTATAAAAATATAAAAATACTTGGTTAATGTTCTATTATATTTATTGGATTATTGACGCGTTTCGTGCAAAGCACATCGTCAGAATAATGCTCTACAAGACTGAGACTAGTGGTTATATACAAAATTTACATGACAGGTGTATAAAAATGTTGGTTTTTGAACGGTTGAAAAGAAGTTATATAATGCAAATGAATCTATACAAATCTACGTTTTAATACAATGAAAGTAGTTATAAAAAAAAATATCAATTATAAAAAAAAATAAAATGCTTCAATAATAAATGCATTATAATATTTTGAGCTGGTAAATTATTTGTATTTGTATGTTACGATTAATATCGTATGTCTCCAGAATGTAGCAAAATGTCATTGGGTGCGTGTTAAATAATTATTTAACATAGTACCTGTTAGTTGCCCGAGAAACTGCATAAAATAAAATAATCAATAAAATAAAATAATTGGTACTTTTCAAAAATAAACTATTTTCATGCCCAAAAATATCTAGCAAAATCAAGAAATATTTCAAAAAATTTTGTAATATTCATAATTTATTCTAAAATTTATTATCAAGCATTAAGGAATGCTGAAATATAATTATAATATTGTCTTCCACTGCCACATAAAATTAAATTAAAAAGAAAATTTCACCGATCTTTGTTGGTATTAATTTTGTTGGTTGGTTTTGAAACAGATGATAAATAAAATTAAATTCTCCAATTGAAAAAATATTAGAAAAATGAACACTTTCCTCTGGAGAATATGAAAATCTTATTAAAGCGTATAGGTGGGTAGAAACACGCAACTGGCAACACTGAAAACGGTCATGGCTGATCGAGGAAAACTTCAGTTATGAGCGTTTTTATTGTAATAGTAATTTCCTCTACTGAAAATAAACTTTGATTATTTGGCTACACATTAATAATATAATGGTTGACGTGTTCCAAGTTATTACCAATAAAGCCAGCCTCGCATAAAGCTCACCCAGGCCTTTGTTAATAATGTACATATCAAAATTAGTTATTTAAATTTTAAAATAAGTTATTAAAATTTTAAAATCGTTAAATAATACGGTTTCAACTTTTAATTAAGAATTATAATATTTAATGCGTTGTAACTATAAAAATAATTATGTTGAGATCACAACACCAACACTATTTATGTGAATTTTATTTTTTTTATCTGCGCTTTTCATATAGGTATACTTAATATCATGATATTATTAATGTTTTCGGGATTAAAACTTCGTGGCAAATTCTAAATAATGTTATTAGTTATTATTTACTTGGTTTTATTGGTCGTTTTAAAAGCTTACCCATACTTTAAAATATCATTATTTTTATGTAATAATTTTATGATATGTCCTGTAAAATTATAAAATTATCTTCAATAATAATAATATGCTTCAATTTCATTCAGGTTTCACCAGATAACAGGACAAAACATGCGTTAAAAGCAAGAGACACGAGCGAAAATTCAAAAAGAAGTGTTTTTTTCATTAGTACATCTAATAATCCGAATAAATTTCTTTCTTTTAATAAAAATGATTGTTTTAACTTCTGAATTTTAGAGGCTCACTGAATTATAACCAAATATTTCGCATTCATTTACGAACATTTGCACAGACACACTTGCATTCAAAGGGGTACATTCAAATTTGTGGTTACCCGATTGACACAATGTGATTCACGTTTGTTAACAAAATTTCCTCAACTTGTATCGTATAAATATCAGAAATTAATTATGATGCGAATGATATTGAAATCAAGTATTATTTTTTTTAATTTTCGAAAAATAGGCAACCTTCAACAATTAAAATTATACAATATAATAAACAAGAATAACATAAGTAATTGTAACTTTATTACCCACTTTTGATTTCATATTACATGTGAGTACTCACTGCTGGTAACAAAAAAATGTTTTTTAATGTCTAATGTGGTTCCTGAAAAGGGTCATGGACATACAGAATATGCCCACGAACATGATTTTTTAATTGAATTATTGTTTTTATCCTAAATATGGCAGATAATTAAATTTACTAGTTGCATGTAATACATGAGACCCAATAGTCGAAGCCGTTAGAATATTATATAAATGAAAAAAAAACAAACCACACAATAAAACCTCAAATCCAAATTATTTAATATTTAAAGATATTGTGTTTTTATTACAAAACACGTTTGTCATAAAAGGATGGTGTGAAATTCAGTCCCTTTTTCTTTTTCCTATCACATATGAGGATTAAAAAGAATCAAACTATTACGAGTTCTTGTAGATATTGCGTATTTTGCCATACAAATTGTATCGAATTCCTCACTAAATTCAATTTTTTAAATTACAAAAAAATGCAATTTTTTTTAAAAAAAATAAATTTTCAAGTAATAAATTTAATCATTTTAATAAATTTAATAATTTTCAAGTAATAATAAATTTTCATTTTATAAATGTGTCGGTGTTATCGATATTTTAATATTTTTTTAAGAAATGGTGACAGGAAAATTATTCGAAAAACAATTATTGGAATGCTCAATTTTACGAAAATCAATTTTATGAATGGCAATCAATATTCGAATCACATTTTTTCGAATAACAATTTTCCGAACACACAATTATCAGAAATTACAATTGTTCGAATTTTTATGACGTCTTTTATTATAACATATTAGATGTCGTAGTTAGCATATTTTGTATGAATCGAAGTGATGCATTTTTCCGGGGGTTTTTTGACATTTTAGTACATCGTTTTTCTATAGAGAATAACGACTAATGTGAATCGTTTTCGAATTTATTTTTCGTTAAAAACACTTTGTTTATTTAGATTTAGAGAAAAGTTATTAAGGATGTGTTGAAATGAAAGGAAAACTGAAATATGTTGCCAACCAAAACGTCAAACGTCCATGACTCATTTTTTGCATGGAGTACTACATCTTTATACATAGTATAATATTATGTATAATAAAAATCTATTGAAAAAAAATATATATAAATAAAAGAAAATAAAAATAAAAATATATCTATAATAAAAATAAAAATAATATATAAATAATATCTATAATATATCTATAATAAAAATCTATCTAAAATCTACATGGCGACTCACCGCGCTATGAAACATCAGTTATTAAAAATGTGCAAACATACTTACCCAATAATAATACAACAAGTAATTATAGTCTTCATCAAATATATTTTACAGGCAACAAATATGTCATAGGAGGCAACATGATGACACAAAAATATATCAAATTCAGTCAATTGGTTTTCCAAAAAATGTTAGTTCGAATAATTTGCTTTCGGACAATAGTCATTCTGATAACTGATTTTCGATAAATTGTTATTCGTACAATTGCGCATTCGAACAATTGTTTTTCGAAGAATTTTCATGTAATCCTAAGAAATTAAGGCAGTAATACACAAATTTTAGATAAATAAATAGGTTGAGGTATCGTGTTTGTCTATATTTATACTGATTTTCAGCTTTCTAGCTTTTATCCTTTTTGAGATGAGAAACTATAAAACTATGTAAAATCCAATTCAAAAAGTCCACTACTCAATACGATTCACTCACACGGGACTAATGTTGATAATGTCGATTTATTAGGAGAAATAAATTCTTTTGCACAAATCGACAGTATAAGACAAACATTATTAATTTATTTATATTTTGGTACAAAAAATAAACAATTTTATTGCAAATTGGCTGGATTATTGGCATTACGCAATTTCTTCCAACTAATTACAAAGTAAGAAGACATACGTTATGTGGCAACGGTGCCTGAGAAGCAGTAAAAAATAAAATTAATTAATAAAATTAAATTTAATTTTTCTATCGACAATAATAATATAAACACTCCCTTGCACCCTGCGCAAGTGGCGAGTTTATTGCAATTTCTTCCAACTAACCAGTGTTTCCAGCCCAGAGAAGCAATATTAGCGTGAGAAATGAATTTAAATAAATTTCTCTTTTGCTGGGAATCGAACCCAGGACGCCCGCACAGAAACCGGACGGCTTACCAACTGTGCCACGGCGGTCGGCAATACTAGATCACGCCATATCCCTTGCGGGGTAAGCAGGGAGAACCGAGCGCCATACTCCTCTATTTTTGCACACACATTCCTAGCTTCCTTTACATCCATGCATCGTCTCATACGTGCTCGTCCATTTTTCGAGCTTCTTATATATTTTTTAAATTTTTATAAAAAAATATTATTTTTTATAAACAAACGTTTTAACTATTCCACTGTTATTTTTAATGACTACCATCTACACCTATTTTCGTACAAACGCACATTATCAAGAAGTCCAGCACTTTTTTTTATAAAAATAAAAATAAAAAACTAATATAAGTACAGTAGCAAAAAGATTGACAGCAAAAACAAGTATTGACATTATTTAGAAATAATCTACAACATAAATGAATTTAACATGTCGCCCCAATAAAAGTATTTTTATACAGTTGTGGATAAATATTTTTGACACAAACTTCTTCACATATATATTATTTTCGCCCAAGGAACAACGGGAAAAGGAAATATAATATGTTAAATGAACACAAACGGAATATTCCGGGGACAAAAAAAAGCAACAGTTGTTGGCGGGAGTGTATTATGAAAATTATTATGTTGGTACCGTGACTTGAGTTGTTGGTCATATCCCTGCTTGCCGCAGCATAGTCCACTATTTCAAACAATTTACACCAAATTCCTTGAGAAATGAATAAATATGGCTACAAAATAAATAATCAGACTGAAATTAATCACACCGAAGTAATTTTCGTACCCCATACCATATTCTCTCAAATTATTATTATTTTTTATTACATATACCAAAAAATTACATTATTTATTTATTTATTTTCGGGCAACTAACAGGTGCTATATCAAATATTTATTTAACACGCACCCACTAACAAGTTGCCACATTCTGGAGACTTATGATATTAATCGTCTCACAGATCCAGACTGAAAACACAATTAAAAACTGTGTCTCCACCGGAAATCGAACCCGGGACCTTTGGATCAGCAGTCATATATCCAACCAACTGAGCCACGAATGCCGACATAAGCAACATAACAAATAAATTGGTTTGATTTGGCCCACCTCACTAGGCCAGGCCTGTTCCGAGGTGGTAGACTAGTTACATAATATTAACTACTAAATGATGTAAAAGCGTTGTGAAAATACATTGAAATTGTCTGTCTTAAAACAGGAATTATTTCTAGTTAGATAGACATAGGTAAAATGATAGAATGATGCCATTCAGGGAGCACCCATGATTTTTATTACTATTATTATTATTTTGTTTATCATGTTGTTTGTTTTGTATATTTTTTTGTTTGTTTTTATATAAATACTGAGTGGTCTCTGTAGTCTATTGTTTCTGTAAGTTTTCTGTTCTTATGTTAAAAAAATATATTATTATTATAAATCATTGTTATAAAGAATGATTGTGTACCCCATGGTCCACTTATTTGTATTGTATGTTTAAGTCTTGTATTTTCTATTAAACATAAGATATCAAAATGCACTGCATTCGATGGATTGTGGTGCCTTTGTAGTAATTCGCTAAGCCAAGGGCCATTGGCGATCTAAAAGATTCTTCTCATCGCTTTCATACCCCTGTTAAAAATAATCCAACAACACCATAACAAAAGACTTCTCTCTTGTTATTCGGAAAACACGCATCGCATATTTTTTTGCGTCATTGTGACCGTCGCCAAATAATAAAAACCCACTCATTTCCGACTGATAAATTCACCGCATAATCTTCGCTACCTTCACAGCATAATATTCGGTACCTTCACCGCAAAATTGTTCAATAAAATCGCAGTTTACAAACATTTTAACATATTTTTCAACCGCTCCAGTCGCTTCATCATCATGATCCAAAACGCTCACTAACACTGCAGGAGAAGAGTGCCCTCTGCCCAAGGATCTGACTGTCCTACACAAAGGTGGATCATTAGACGGATAATTAAGTGTAGCCGGCATCCTCAGTCATGATGTCAATAAAGAAAATGAAGAAGATTTACGAAAAAACATTACATTTTATTTGACAATGTTTACATTTTATTTCCTTTCTTCAAATATAGAGTATCTTTGGAGTGAGAATTAACATAATATGTATTTTGCGTTGTTGGTATTATAATAACATACTTACCAATTTCATAAAATATAGTAAGTTGTTAGTCGCTTTGTAATTTAACCTTTATTTTAATTAGATTCAACTTTGTGCATTGGTAATGAACTTGTCTAAAGCACTTATCGCTTGGTATAAAAATATTCATTTAATACCTTCACGCTGGGTATCGAACCCAGGATGCCCGCACAGAAGCCAAACGCCTAACCTACTGTGCCACGGCGGTCGGTAATATTAATGTTTTTTATATTAAATTAAATTATCTAGTTAGGATGTTTCGGTGTTTCCGATATTCTTACAAAATTTGGAAATATAGGCAGTGAAACACATTATTTTATCATATTTTTTTTTTATTCTTAATAAAAAACCTTTGAGCTACCCTGGAACATTTATATAAAAGCAAGTTTGATTGGTATATTCGTACAAATTTTCAGCGTTCTAGCTTTTTGGGGATCTGTTAATTAAGCGAATCAAAAGACACTAATTGTTCTACTCCGAATTCTGAGATAATCCGTGTTTATAATATTATATTATTATATGTTGCGAAGCCTATAAGTTGGTAAAATCAAAGTTGAAAAAATTGTGAAACCTGGCCATAAAAAATCTCACGGCTCTTGGATTGAAACTCTGACGATATGTGAAGAGAAATAAATTGTCTTTAACAAATCGACAGTTGGATAATCGTTTTCAAGTACCCCGTCAGAACCTGGAAATTTGCAACAAAATAACACATCATGTTGTTCAACAATGAGGTTCACCGCGCATTCTACATAAATGTAGTGCTTTTTTGGGTTAGACGAGACGTTGTCCTGCATCCTTTAAAAAGGTCATACACATCTGCACACCTGTCGCTCTAAGTTTTGTGAAATGTCATGAAGATACAAATGAGTTTTCACATAGTAGGTATATTATTCAACAATGCTTCACGGGTTGCTCCTACGCGAAGAGTATGACCCAGCAAGCGTTTCAGTTCAATAATATTTCGTACGGAAATAAAGGGTGTTGTATTAAATTCATAATATTGGGATTTCTTAATATTAACTTTGTAATAAATTACGTTGTCACATTTTCCAATAGCATTTTATTAAAATCTCATCCCTTTATTGAAAGAGATCTTTATTGAAAATTTCACAGCTTTCCACTATGGGGTGTTGTCGGTATGTACATAGGTAATCTATATGTAATATTGGCCTTTTTATTTTGGGAAATGGAACGATACTAAATAAGCCTTTCGAATTGATGTCGTCCGATCTATTTTTAACCCTTGAATCTATTTGAGGAGGGTTTATGCCCACCGTCATGAAATTACAATTGATTAAAAGTGCCCTCGGCAATATATTACCTTAAGGCCCTTTAAATAAAACACCATTTTTTTGGGAGTCGTTAAGCTTGACCCACTTTTCGGTTTTTTTTTTTTGGTTTTCGAAAATTTTCGCTTCATCCTTTTGATTCATTATCATCTGAACATTATGCAAAATTGGGTAAAATATCGTCATTCTACCAACATGACTGGCTTTTGAAAATTATAACGGTTTGTATTTTTACCGACTTTCACAAACAAATGTTTTCAATTCGATGTGAAATTTTTACTCTCCACACTATGGAATAGTGGAGAGTCATGATTTCACAATTTTTAAGCGTATTTTTTTTTCTTAACGGGTCATCAATTTCACTATGAGTTTCGTCGTGATGATTTGTATGTATCCATTTTGTGTCCTCTCCACAGCCCAAACTATAATTCCGATCGACTTCATATTTACATCATATGTGTAAAGTGCATAGACCTATAGCTGATTAGTTTTCTATAGATATCCGTTAATTTCTTCTCCATGATTTCATCTGTAGTTTGCTAAACATATACAATTTGTATAATAATTGGTTTGTATGTTAATATTTGGTGTTCAAAATTTGCTAATAATTTCTTAACTGGCGACCATATGGATGAAGTTTTTTCAATAAATTCTGTTATAGTTACCTACATTTGAATAAACAAAACAAAATCATTTCAAATCATTTTTTATTTCGATGTCTCTTATCAATTTCAATATTTTATTGAAGTTATCTTCCAATTAATCAAAAAGATACTGTTCCATCAAACTATCACTTAAATTATCATTTTTGAGAAAATAATACAGACATAATCTTATATTATTATTATATAACAAGGAGTGTCTTGCAATCCATATATTATGCCTATATGCTTGGCATGAGTACCTATCAAAATAAAAAAAAATAAAAATTTTGTACGTTTTTTTTAATATATCAAGTTGTAGAACGTAAAACGAATCATAACACAGTGTGTACAGTTTAAACTATATAATGTCTGAGTATGCAAGACATCGGACATCGGAATTCAAATCTATCGTCTAGGGTTTATTACTTTACTGTGGTAACAAATTAATTACTACCTAATTTTCCTGATAGCTGTTTTGAAAATTATCATATGATATTTTTTTGAATTCATCGAAGAGATCACTTTATGTAATGAAATAAACTTCTGTACCTTTTTATTTAATAAATAAAAATAATAACGAATTTTAGGTATTTCCGTTTGAACATAATTAATAATAAAAAATATATACACTTAATATGTAATATAACAGTAAAGATTAAATAAATGTATTTCTTCTTGTGCAGATAAATTACTTCATATCATAATGGTAGGACTTTAAAGTCAAAACTCTAATTTCAACAACCTGCTCAATAACATTCACTTCTTTCATACTCAATATCTTCTCTCGTTCAAAATAGCGATAAAGAGCCAACTTTGCACTGATAACATAACTCATATTTCCACTCTCTAGTAGGTATATATGTACATATTTGTATCATCCTTTTCGTTAAGCATTAAGTACGTTAGAATCCCATGTTATGATTCTAGAATATAATCTTTGTACTGTTCCTTGTATGTTTCAGGTATGATCCTATAATTTTGTTTTTCTCATTTGTTTAAAATAGTATGTAAAACTTTAACAATCACTTGATATGATGTCCTGTTATCGGATAGCTACTTAGTCTTCACACCATTTTTTTTAAACATAACCTACTAAAGTTTGGTAAAATACCAATCGAGTTAATTTTTTAATATTTTAGTTACTTTTTACTCCTCACTAACCCAAGGGGATATAGTGGAGAGTTATGATTTCGCAATTTTTAAGGATATTTTTTTATTGCAGATTATCAACTAGTATCATGCTGAGATTGTATTCTGAAAGTTTCATCACAATGTATCTGTGTGTGTGTGCTATGTGCTATCTGCAGTGTGTTCATTTTTACTTTATCGATTATAGACTAAAGTACTCATTCGATTCTATTCAAATTTTACAAATTTGTATATCTAATACTCAATTAGACCCCATTAGATTTTGAAGGATATCTGAATAGTACTACTCAATTTTTTGAACTGTGAAATATTTCAAAGTGACCCCAAGCTCAGGAAAATGAAAATTTGATATTTTTATTTTCAAATTGGCAAAAAGGCACATCACTTTCATAAAATGACTTTGAAGAATTATCAAGCTTTCGTAATAAAATATTTAAATAAAAAATAATTTAACAAACTCATTTCATGAAAATGCTGAAAATTTTCCATACAAATTTTGAATACTTTATAGAATGACTTGTTAGTGAGGAGTTTAGCGTTGGCCACAACCCACTCGTTTTTATATATAATGCAACTGGCTCACTCCATTCGCAATTATAACTAGAAAAAACCTAACCAACCCATTTTCACCAAACTTTTGTAGGTAAGGTTTAAAAAAATGGTGTGAAGACTAGGCTCTCCCCTGTTATCATGTACCGTAGTCTATCATTTTACTGTTTTTTCCATTGTTCTTAATCTCATACTATGTATGTTATTATATTCTACTGTACTGTTGGATATCCAAAATAAAAAAATGAAAGTCTGGTAAGTATTATGTGGATTTAATGGCTCGAAAAATTATTCCATAAAACGAGTTAAGTATAGTGTATTGCACTCTAAAGTAAACCCCGCTCTGTAATATGGTGAATGGGGAAGAATATTATTTATTCCACACATTATTTTTTTTTTAAATCCGTCATTTTTCCGCGTCAGATAGAAATTTATGTTGAGCTGAATGCAAATGGTTGAATATTTATTAACAACTGCAGGGATAAATTGCATACGGTGACGTACGTGCATTCTGAATAATGCATCGTAAAATAAGCTACACTTAAACCTTGTGGGTATCAACTTTAGTTACTTGTGCAGTGTGCTGTGTTACCTGGAGACAGTTTATTCCAAAGATTACTCGTATTTGTTATGTTAGATTCTTGAAATTATTAATCGTGTCCTTAGCATTTTGACAGTTCGCAAAACGTGTTATCTAAACGTTAACATTTTGAAAAATAATCCACATTTTAGATAATTTGAGACAAATTATAACTAATCTTGGTTTCTGGGTAAAAAAAATATCTGAATTTTTTCTCTTTCATACTTTTTCGTCGTCACTCGTTCTTCGTTCACTGTATATGATCAAGCAATCTTAAAATATCTTAAAACTTTATATTTGCGATCTCATTTCAACTGCATTTTTCTGGGAGGCATGTCTGGTCAAACGGTGAAATCAAAACCCTGATGATTACCTATATCATGGATGTAATTAGTTCTATTGTATCTTAAGATATCATAGTACTCCATCTTTAAGATATCATAAAATATTTAGATATTATAAGATATCATCTCCTTAAGATACCATTGAATCCATGATATGGGTAGTTAAAAGGGTTTTGATTTCACTGTTTGACCGGACTGATTTATGTCCTAATCCATTGGAACAGTTTAAATTCAGAACTAAAATGCATTGCGGACGACAAAATCGATTACTCTTGATCAATTTCAATATGCAGCCTGTCACCATATTAATTTTTTAGTTTTGTATGTGTGAGAAGTTTTGCGTCTTTATATGAATTGTAGTTTAATTTTTGATTTTCTCTTATGTAAATTGGAATTAGTAAATTTTCTGAAATATACTGTTTGTGTACCTTTATATGAATTGTAGTTTATTTTTCTTTTACTCTCTTATGTAAAATGCTTATTGTAACACTGAAGTTTTGTGTACCTACCTTTATATGAATTGTAGTTTATTTATTTTTTCTCTCTTGTTTGAATTGCTTATAATATGTAATAATAATAATATATCTCATTATAATAATAATAATAATAATATTGTAATATTTATGATCACTGAGGTTTTGTGTACCTTTACATGAATTTTAGTTTATTTTTTTTCTCTCTTATGTAAATTGCTTCTTGTAATATTTGCATATATGAATTTCAGGTTATTGTATCAATTGCAAATTGTAAATTTATGAACTCCTCCCCGAAGCACGAGATTTTCTTTTTTTTTGTGAAAATCAGATTTCAAATTGTGATATTATATTTACTTATTATTGTCATGATAGTTTCTGTATCCTTTCTTTATTTTTTTGCAATAAATTTAATTTACTTTACAACATAAATTAGTAATCCATGCACTCTTGTTACTACGATGACTTTTTTAAATGCTGTCACCGATCATCCATCTCTTTGCGACACAGTTCACAGTATTCGTCAATTTGTTTCAACCATTTTTTCTCAATAACTATCCGACACACAGTTCTGAACACTTTGATGCGAGCGTATGAATTTTTTGCGGCGTATAGACGATGAATATTTATTGCAAAATTTACACAATTCCCGTTAATATTGTGAGTGAAAAAAATATTGTTTGTGTTATGCCTGCTTAAAAACACCAGTGTTTTCGCTTTGAGCTATTTCATTATTGCCGGGAAAATCGATTCGTGCTATGATAGAATGGGAGTTTTTGTTGTGAAATGATCGTTCGTAAAACTAATATAACAGTTTTATGATCGTTTATAGATGTAATGATGCGAATGCGATGTGATCATTCATGTAGTGAATACGCGCCATTACTATCGGTAACAATGATTGAAAATAACGTATCATATTGAGTTTAATATTGTGCTATGTTGCATGCCGATACAAAATGATAACCTCATTCAACCCTATATGATTTTGATCCTCAACAGCTATAGATAATGTTGTACGTAAAAATAAACAGTATACGTATATTTTTTTATTTTATTTTGTTTTTGAGAGAAACGTATGAGTTCCCTTAAATAAATCATTGAAATTATTTTATTATCCGGTTCGTTTTGTAATACAAAAACGAGAAAAGAGCTCCATAGTGTAAATTGCGTAAAATTGGTACATTTCAGATATTTCCTAAGACATCGTTAGAACGGAAGGATATAGATAATTCAGTCGAATTTTATACTAGCGTCTACAATCCGCATTTACCATTCTGCAATCTGTTTCCGGTTGGCTCTCTGATTGTTTGAGGTCTCGTAGTATGGAGTCAAGTGAGCTATGAAATTTTATGTTAAATGCGAAAAATTAAATAAAAAATGTTAATTTAATTTATAATAATGTATAATTCAATTTATAAAGCAACTCGCTCACGCGAGTCGCGATTACTATTATAAGATTACAAACGTAAACCTAACCTAAGCATGCTTAAAAGAAGAGCTGGGACTAGAAGCTACTGAATTTTATTTAGTAAGTTATGTAAGCTATTACTTAGGCATACTCAAAAATCAGGTAGACTACATAAAAGGCGTGATTGATATACATATTTTTATGGAGTTTTTCTTTACATTACGAGTAATTTTTTCAAACTAGAGCGTTTTGAAATAAAAAAACTAGTTTCTACAACCCACCCCTATTACTTATTCTATCATCATATTATAAGAAATGAAACGAGTACATAATGGTGAGACACTGAAAGCTCACCGTCAAGTGAGTAGACGTGTGTCGCGCGCGTGCTTTTCGTTAAGTCCTTGAAAATGCCTGGTGATATTCAGGCGAAACGTCGGAAGACAAATGGTCTTAGTCAAGACCTACTGACACGGGAAAACCGAGATAAAAATATTATAACATATTTCACCCGTGAAAACATCAAATATAACATATATATATATATATATATATATATATATATATATATATATATATATATATATATATATATATATATATATATATATATATATATATATATATATATATATATATATATATATATATATATATATATATATATATATATATATATATATATATATATATATATATATATATATATATATATATATATATATATATATATATATATATATATATATATATATATATATATATATATATATATATATATATATATATATATATATATATATATATATATATATATATATATATATATATATATATATATATATATATATATATATATAGATATAGAACTTTCAAAGTTGCATTGATAAGGGAACTCAATTAGAAGGCATAATTGGTGTACGTTTCGCAAGCGCATAAAGTTATCACGGAAACCAGCCAATGACAGTTCGTAAGCCCTGTTGTCGGCAAATTTATCAAAAAAAATGTTTTGTTTAAAAATTTTCAAAATGTATTAAATATTTAACACAATTTGATTACGTTCCTATTGCCTTGGAATATGTTTTATTTTTTCTATTATTTTATTTTATTTTATTTATTTTTCACAACTTCATAACACAGACTATTACGAAGATCTAGGGCTAGCAGTTTACAATTTTACCAAGCCAAATATTTGACGTTTCGGTTTTAAATAGTTATTTTGTCTTTTCCAATAAATATTAGAACGGACACCAGACATCACTACACAACAAATTACAATATCACATAGTTACTTATAACTCAACACAAAAGTATAAACCGATACAGTAAATTTTGACATGTTATTATTCGAATAATCAATTGATATACTTTTTTTGTAACTTATAGGTACCTACACTTAATTCCTTTTTCTGGAAATAATTACAAATCTTTCTGTTTAAACCACAAATGAGTATATTTTAAGCGAAAATCATCAAAATGGACAGAGTTGTCAACCGAGAGTCTTGTACGAAATTAGATATAAGTATTGAAGAAATTCATTCGTCATCTCCAACAAAACGATGAATGTATCTTAATTAAAAAAAGACAGAAAAAACTAATATGACAAAATAAACGTGTTAATTTTATCAACTTTGTAATATGAGATATCCCTTAAATACAAGCAATAGGTAACTCATAGTAATAGTAATAGTTTTCAATAGTCGGTATTCCTGTTTGTGTATAGGTATTCTGTTAGGTAAATAATTGCAACTTGCCAAACTGTTTCTTAGTCCAATAAACCTTTGAACCCATGTAACCACCTGTATGTGACAGGATTTAAGGAGAGACTAAGATATTATTGTAATTGATTGCGATCAAAGATGGGGTCAACATTAATGGAGCATAATATACCTTATAATCCATTTTAATATTTATGAATTAATAATATTTGCCAATTCCATTGCGAATCGAGCCTTTGTTAAAAGTTGAAATGACCAAGCATACTATATAATAATGAAAACAAAGATATCAGACTGTCCATAATTTATTTTAAGACGGTGTCGTTTCTTAAGTCGTAAATTTATAATTCTATCGCCTAAATGGGGTATAACGAAATCAAAATGAAGAGAATGTAGGTAAGTCAAAGACAAATGAACCAATCAAAAATGAAGGATTTCTTCTTTGAGGAAATTTTACAGAAAATTAAACAGCAAATGCTAATAGAAGATTTTAACTATATATTATTATTATATAGTTATTAACTATCTATTATTACCTACAATTATTATTATTTTGTCGTTCACTGGTGTTCTTCGGCATAAACACACCATAATTTTGAAATTCTATAACTACTATTATTATTTAATAGTTTTTAGTCATATTTTTTTGGCAACTGTTATATTATTATACTCTTGTGATAAGTATGTAATTGGTCTAATTTTTGTATTTTTTTTTGCTAGATTTTTGAATTTGACTGTATACTGAACCAAATAAAAAAATAAATTAATATTTTTCATTTTATCGGATAATTTTAACATCGTTTCTTCAACGAATGATTGTATATCATTGTAATTTTCTTGTGTTATCGTTTTGTTTATAATTATTAATAATAGAATCTGTTATAGAACGATGTATGTATGACAAGGTCAGAAATGAGGACAAAAGGAAAGAGATTAAGATAAAGAAAGATGTCTTTAATTGAATGAAAGTGAAGACATTGAGTTGGTTTGGCAACATGGGGAGAACGAATGAGGAACGCCTGATGAAGAAAATATACATTGCGGACAGGAATGCAATCAGAAATCGGGACCGCCCAAGGAAGGGATGGCACGTCCATGTGAACGTTATTTTGAAAGACGGAAATGTTAGAAGTGTGAACAACAGACAAACATTGTACAAGATAGAAATAAGTAAGGCTCGGTTTACTCTTCCTACCCCGTGAGGAACATGGCGTAATGGTATGTATGTATGTATGTTTGCAAGGAATGCTCTCACATACTGAAAAATTGTTTATATTTTTAAAGAAATATGCAATAGAATTATGCATTAATTATTATCATTTGAAAAGAGCAAAAAAAGTATTGTTCACTCTACAGCCTTAACTATAAAATTCATCAACTTCATATTGAAATACTTTATGTGTATTTAACTGACTTAGATCTAAGCTTTTCACTGTCTTTAAAATATTTAACTTGTCACTTATAATACACATAATTTTCACTCAAAATAAGTTAAAAAGGTCTTTAAGATAACATTTGCATTTTAAAATTAGCTACAAAATTATAGATCTACAGTCAAATGTTATTATTTCGCCTTCTTTTAGATTTTAACCCATTTTGGTTTCTTTTGAAGGTATTTCTCGCTAAAAATGTTGACAAAATAAGTTGAAAGGTACCCTACATTAAAGGAAAAGGAAAGGAAAGTAGACTTTCTACATTTTTCTCGTATTACCAAATTTATTATTTGCTGAAACTCAATAACAAAAAATCTGGAGTGGTAAGCACTCGACTTCTTGAATACCTTATATAGGGAACAAAAGAAAATATAAAGCTTTGATTATTTTTATCTCGGTGCTTCTATATTATTCCTGCCAGAGAGTTATTGAATTATTACCTCTCATTCTTTTATTATTATTTGTATTCGTCGTAAAAATTACACTTTTTTGTTTGTTTGTTTAGTAGAAGCCACAAAACACTGAAATATGAAAAAATGCAATATTTATAAAAAAATAACTCAAACGAAAGGATTCAGAAGACCGTTTTTAATTGGCAACGAATCTGAACAAATCATTGAATGTGATTGAAGTGCCACAAAAATTGATGAATACAAATGTTCCCGAACGTTCAAATGTGTTTGTAAAAGGAGGGACCACGTAGCCAGGATGGACAGTGACAGACTTGCAAATATAGCAGCAAATGAAATTCCTTCTAGTCAACGCCTACCCGGTAGACCACCCAAGAGATGAAAGGATAGCTGTACTTCGTCATCCCAGGAGGCATAGTTTCTGAAGAACAGACCAACTATGTCTACTAAACGAAAAAGTAGAAGAATGTTCCCGTAAATACAAAATGTTTTAAAATTGTGTATGTAGTTATTTGTTCAACAATAAACATAAAATAACCTAGGTAGGTACATGCTACGCCCACCTCCACCCGCTCCGCATATGGGGACTGAAAAAGGCCCCTTCGCAGAACGCTAGTAAGAATGAAAAATAATGCATGGCACGATAGTAGCTCTAGAAGCTCCTCTAGACTCGTGGTCTCGGCACAATAGTGCAAAAATAACTATCAACGTCGGTGAAAATAATATTCACAGACATAAATTGTCGCGGGAGTACTTCAAGACTGTGACTGTAAAACTAGGCATCAGAGAGTTGACCAAGGTCACTCTGGAATTTCATTTTTATTTATTCGGCAGATAGAATGGCACTATAGCCATGGCAAAACAATTTGGAGACTGTAAAGTTCTTCTTATAGACCACTTAATCCGCATGCCCAATGAGACCCTGAAGAGGCCCACGGACAGCAGAGAGGATCTCCGTTCTGTTGTTGGACACATTTGGGTGAGAGCATTCCCAGAGCATGTGCTCTGAAGTTTGGTGAGGGTGATGGCAAAACTGACATGAGGACGAGTTAGGTAGTACCTATGTACAATATGTACAAAAGGTAAATAAATAAATATGTGCACAGAAATAATTGTTTAAATTTATGCCACACAAGCCATTATGCCATGTCCCTCTGAGAGAGAAAACCGAACGTCTCAAACATCTTTCAAGCTTCTCAGGAGTGTGAACATTGATTAGTTAGAAGACATAGGTATTTGGAAATATATTCGAACTTGCACAGGATGCGAAAAACTTTTCCTAAATTAATAAACATTTTTTTCGAAACATAATATATTTTTTTTTTATATAAAAAAATTAATATGTCCTTGTTAAACAAGTACATATACATCTTCCTACGTTCCCTAAAATAAGCAAATAAATGCTTGTGCTTAGGTGAACGAAATCGATCGAGGCAGGATTCGAACTCGCGACTACTGGATTTCTAGCCCAGCGCGCTAACCGCTCTGCTACCGACCCATCTGATATTATTTGAATAAGTTTCACAAAAAATGTCCTGATAATATTCAAATGAGATTATTTGCTATAAAATTTCGTATTAAATCATTACAATTTCTTACATATCATTTTGAGAGGCCACAGCACTAGTAATATTGACATCGAGTTATGGCTGACCCAATTATTTCGAGGCAAGCAAAGCTCGCGGTACACAATGGTATCGTCGTACCGACCCTAATGTATGCTAGGGAGGCTTGGACATGGAATTAGAATTGACGCGGTTGAAATGAGTTCACTTGAAGGAATGTGAGGTAAAACGATGTATGATGAAATAAGAAACAGGATATTAGACCAGAATGTATAAATGAAAGCGATATCGCTAGACCAGACCAGAATGTATAAATGACCGCTAGACCAGACCAGAATGTATAAATGAAAGAATGTATCGCTAGAAGAATGTATCGCTAGACCAGAATGTATAAATGAAAGCGAGTGAAAAAAAATGCCATTAGGTGGTTTGGCCACATAGAAAGAATGCGTGATGACCGTCTGATAAAAAACGATAAAAGAGGAAAAGAAAAGTAGAGGTCGGCCAAGGAAAAGTTGACACGATCACATAAATGGAATTTTGAAAGATACGTTTGAAGTAAGAATTATATATATTAAGAGGGTGTATGAGACGATGCATGAACGTGAATGCAGCGAGAAATGTATGTCAGGGGAGAGGAGTCTGGCGTTCGGTTCTCTCTGCTTACCTCAAATAGAGAAACTGTGTGATGGGACGGTATGGTAATTTAAGAGGACAAATAAAGCTAAATTTAGTGACTGAAAACATGATATATTAAAACCGCCTAATGCACTATGAAGTTACGTGTTAGAATATGTGACTATCGGGTGCGTTAAAAAGGGTTAATACGTGATTTCAATTATTGGAAACCAGAAAGTCGTTGATTTTTTGCATTTTAAGGACAAACCTGAATAAAAATTAAAAAAATATTACGAATATTCAATTTAATTATTTGTACTCTGGAATGAGGCGTGTGGAGGACTTGTTCCGCACCGCACAGGACAAGGAAAGTTTCTCCCGAGTGAGGAGCCGACAGGACACTTAGAGAAGAAGAAGATTTGTACTCTAAGCACATGAAGATTTATTTCTCCATGATCCATGGATATGGAGTCTTCTTCTTTTTCCTGGCCTCTTCCCAACTTATCGTCGATAAAGACTGTTGGAGTCAGCTCTCCTCGTCCTCAAGCTGTACACTCTTCGGTTCTGGGCCGCCTCCGATGTCAATTCTTGTTTCATCAATTGTGAACTCCTTTGCGCCATCCATGTATTTTTTGGTCTTCCCCTATTCGTTGATCGGGGGATATCTACGGCCATAGCCTGGTTCACAATGTGATCCTCGGGTCTTCTTTATATGTGACCATACCATCTCAATTGTCTTTCTTCTAATTTGTTGTTAATGCCTGTCACTCCTAAGCTTCCGCGAATGTATGAACTTTTTATTTTGTCTTTTAGAGACACCCCCGCTCATGTTATGTTTTCAGTCACTAAATTTAGCTTTATTTGTCCCCCCTCCATCCATGGATATGGAGTAATTTTTTAAAATGCAGTAAGAAGGATTAATAATATTTTTTTGGGGGAATAAAATATTATGTTGAATTTTGAAATTGTTTGACAAACATTCGAAAGAAAAATGTTGAAAATACTTATGGTTTTTTTTTAGAATCACAATGTTTATCATATTTAAGTAATTTTATTTGAAATAGGGGTCTTTAGGTTTATATAGATAATTGTTCAGTTTTACTTCTGCGTCTGGTGGGCCTACATTTTAAAGCATCAACGATATTCGATTGGAATGAGAAAGTCTTAATAAAATAAAGAGACAAACTCACAATGAATGCAAATTTTTTACAACTGAAAGCATAGAAAAACGTCTCAATTTGGTAGTAGATTTTTTCCTTCTCTCATCTCAAATGAAAATAATCATCATTTTATTCTTCTCCTTTATATGCTTAACACCGTTTTTTTCTCTCCGTTCTCGCCTGAAATCTCAGCCCGGATATAAATTAGCTTTCGTATAAGGAAAGCCTTTGACCCATCCTTGTGTACTGGTTAGGCAATGAAACGAGCGAAAAATAAGAAAAGGGAATAAGAAAATGAACGATTCTTAAGACATTGGATAATGTAAAACGCTTCTCATCTAAACCATATTGGAAAAAGTTTTTTTTGGTTTTCGAGAAATTCCCTCGATGTAATGTTTATATTTTGATTGAAAAAATGGGGTAGTATAATAACCACCAAGAATGAATCACTTAAACATGGTAGATTCATGAATGTATAATTAATTCAAAAATGTGAATGTTACAGAAATTTTGAAACATTACGATTCATGACAGGCTAATAAATTAAAATGTTAAAAGAAAAAAATAACATGGCTTGATTGAGTGTGAACATAAGAGTGACTTTGGCTATATAAATTAGATAATTAGATCGTTTGACTATAAATGATATAGGTACATATTATATGTATGTCTAATAGATGAAAAAAATAAGATTAATTGAATTGAATGAGTGAATGAGAAAAATTGATTAATTAAATGAGTGTGAACATAAGAGTGACTTTGGCCATTCATAAATGAATAGTGAATATATTATAGATGAAAAAATAACATTTATTTATTTATTTATTTGGGAAGCCAACAGCTCATTTACATTTTTTATAATACAAATTTTAACATAGAATTCAGAGCCAATAACAAGCTTTCCATCAATAACAAGAAAATACTGTAAACAACTCATGTTACACGCACACACACACACACACACATGCACATATACAATTTGTTTGGGATGGATAGGAGGGTACGAGGGAGGAAAATTAGGAGCGTATCACCTTCAATATCTCGCGACGAAACTTATCATATTTCACATTGAAGATGTCCACCCCGCCCCGGCTGAGAACAACGTGTTATGAGAATCACATACGCGTGGAATTGTAGCATTCTTTCTGATATTTGTTCTACATACCGGAACATGTAAAAGTTCAGATCGGCGAACCATTCTACCTGGAACATGGATACCCACTAGGTTAACAAGCTCAGGTGAGTCGATGGCACCGTTCAGAATTTTATGCAGCAGCGATTGGTCGTGCAAGACTCTTCTAGATTCGAGAGTGTCGAGTCTGTGATATTTTAATGATTCTCTATAGTTAATAAAATTTAAATGAAATTTATGATTTAGGTAGTTAATGAATTTATGTTGTACTCTTTCAATTCTAGTGATATGTGTTACATATAAAGGGGACCAAATTTGTGTACAAAATTCAAGGTGGGGGCGTATATACATAGGTAGTGTATAAAGTATAAAAAGTGTTAAACATTACATGAATGAGTGTGACTTATGTTCACACTCATTCATGTAATGCCATATTTAAATAGTAAATAAGAATGTTTAATTTCATTTTTTTAACTGATATATTATAATAGACGAAAACATAACATTACTTGAATGAGTGTGAACATAAGTGTGAATTAGGCCATATTTAAATAGTACATTAGAACGTCTGACTCTTTAACTGATATATAATAGACGAAAACATAACACAACTTGAATGAGTGTGAACATATTATGTACGAGTGACTTTGGCTATATATAAATAGTAAATTAGAACGTCTGACTCTTTAACTGATAATATATAATAGACGAAAACATAACATTACTTGAATAAGTGTGAATATTAGAGTGACTGGTCATATATAAATAGTAAATTAGAACGTCTGACTCTATAACTGATATAAAATAGATGAAAAAATAACATTAATTGAATGAGTGTGAACATAAGAGACTAAACCCCTGATTCTATAACTGATAATATATAGTATATGAAAAAAATCACATTAATTGAATGAATGTGAACATGAGAGTAACTTTTCCTATATGTATATCAATAGTGTATTAAAAAGCCTGACTCTACCTGAAAGGTAATATAGTTCGAGAGTTAGCAACGTTTTCGATTAATCATTTTAAAATAGCTCTTTTTTTATTTTCCTTCTTATTGAATATAGGTATGAAAAAGATTATTCTGGTACCTGGGAGCGATTGCGTTTACAAATGCGCATCATAGGTGAAAATTGCAGATTTTTACATGATTCCAATATAATTTTTTGTACTTGTACATTATTTGTTCAGTAAAATCCGTCCGTTTGTGAAATATGTACTTATTGTTACCGACATTTATTATGTAAAAAATAAAATTAAAAAAAGAAGCAATTATTTATCTGTTATTTAAAATCTTCCCGGATTATCACATGGATATTATAGAGCACAAACAGGACTTACAAAGATACAAATGATACTAAAAAATGCAATATCACCTACAGAAAAGGGATGCGCACTGGTAGACGCAACCACTATTGGTTTTGTGATAAAATAAAATAATTGTGACTCAGCTATTATTTGCGTCGTTATGGACATAGCATGATTGTATGATGATCGTATACCCAAAAAGATTCTTAATACTAATCCAGAGGGCAGAAGAAGTAGAGGTAGGTCCAAACTAAGATGGCTGAATGACACAGAAGATGACATAAGAACGACCAGATTAACAAACTGGAGGAGAGCGGCGGAACACAGGGACGGCTAGAGAAGGATTTTGGATGAGGCTAGGGTCCATGCAGGGCTGTAGCGCCAATCATGATGATGATCACTGTATGTTAAGATGATAGAGTAAGAGCTAGCGGCTGCAAGATCTACTTCAAAATTTATGGGCCAGACTTTCTTCTTCTTTTTCTTCTTCTTCAGCCTGTTTTTTTTCCATTCTTGGATATAGGCCTCCCCCTTGATCCTCCACAACTCCCTGTCTTGGGCACACTGCATCCATCTCCCTCCGGCACATTTCTTGATGTCATCAGACCACCTGGGGACTGCCGACACCTCTTCGGCTTGTTCTCGGTCACCATTCTACGATCGTTTTGGTCCACCGTGAATCCTTGCACCTGGCAATATGCCCAGCCCAGATCCACTTAAGACCAGCGACCCTTTCCGCAACATCAGCTTCTTTGGTTCTTTCTCATATCATGACATTCTGAATTCTGTCCCTTATTGAAATACCCAGCAACTTTATCTCCATAGCTCTCTGTGTCACTAACAGCTTGTGCATTATTCGTTTTGCTAGGACCCATGTTTGCATTCCATAAGTAAGCACTGGGAAAATACATGCATCACATAGCTTCTTTTTCAAATAATGGGAGTATTTACGGGATTTGGGCCAGACTAACCTCAAAGTATAAAAGCTGATTGTTTTTTTCTGTAAAAAGATACTACATCGGGTAACGACGACTGGATAACATGAACCCTGAGTACTGGTGCCTTGCAGAAATAACAGCCTTCAAAAGCGTAATAGAATAAAGTGTGATTTTTTTTATTCACTACGGAAGACTATAATAAATCACGTCAAATGTAAATAAATTGTTAGGTCTTCGTTAAAGACCTCGTATGTGGGGGGTTTTCACCAACCAATGTGTATGTTAATATAAATGTTACTGTTTGATATCGAATGATGGACAAATCAAATACCTTTGATTCTCGCCAAAATTCTTCCACAACTGCTTCCTTCCACGTCGTCTCGATGAAATCATTCAATTTTCGTCGCTCGAATACCATCGTCTCGTTTCGTCGATCTATACATGTCACCATCGTTTATAATAAACATCATCATCATCATCGTGTGTGTTGTGCTATTGTGTTGTACTTTTTGTTTTGTTATATTTATGTGAGGAGAGGAGAATCGAAACAAGAGAACGAGATCAAAGGTTAGTACCGCTCCTTGGTCAAATCCCATCCGACACGCATTAAATATAATTAAATCAATGCATAAATTTCGATATACAGTCCATTATTAATATAGCCCGATTTGCAATCGGCAATCGGCGCTAACAGTTACAAATCACACTTCATACTATAACTGACGTGTTCAAATAGAAGTTTTCAAACCCACCATTTATCAGGGTTCATATTTTTTAATCGTTTTTACCTGTTGTGGTGTTCTTATACAGAAAATAAAATCAGCCTTTAAACTATGACTTAAATCAGGCAGTCCTATATTTATTGTCAGTAGTTTTTACGTACGTAAGTACGTGAAAGTCCCTTAACTTTTAAAACAATATCGCAATTTTTCAAATGTTTAAAAAAATACCGTTTTCCATTGTTATACTTTATTGCTCCAACCCTTCTCCGTTCGACCGTTTTACACGTGGAGAATTTATTGGACCCATGGCTCTGCATGATTGGATGATGTGCATGGCGTGAATAGTTACTTGGGGGGCCCTTTGGATTTGTGTCATATCTACGCGACAATATTCTATATTACATATATGCATACATGTGAGATGAATATTTTATGCATTTGAAGGTACCTACACATTATCTACGTGAGTAAAATAATAATCGAAACAATATTTTTCAGAGAAATAATGAAAATTGAAGTAGCACTTTATAATACAGAAATAATTGGTGTGTCCGCATTAATTTAAAAGGTCTCTTTATCTTTGGTATGTATGTTCGCATTTTTTAAATTTTACAAAGTATTATTATGTTTTCACTAACGGAATTATTACATTTTTTTTAGGCCAAGACAAACGAAAGTCTCATTCTCGCCCTATCCATAAACTTTTACCACTCTATCCAAATTGTCTTTTATTTTACCTCTACGGAGACATAGGTCCTTAAAATAGGAATTTAAAACTTTGCAGGCAGGCCTCTCGCCCCCACCTCTACAGCATATATATTTGTGTTAAAGCCATTTTGAACTGTTTTATGTACCAGTTCCTTGTACTTGATAAGCTTGTATTGGTGGTCTTTGGAATATTTGTGTCCCATGGAACAGTCAGCTCCACATAAATAGCTTTTTTCAATGAAAGAGAGTATATTGTCAAGTCAGGCCTAAGAGATGAGTTGCAGATCTCCTTTGGAAGCCTCTCTCACAATTTCAAGCACCTTATAAATTGCAATTGAAGATGTTGTATCCAAACTATGACAATACCAGATATTCATAGATTATTCATATAAGTTATAATGAATTCAGATATTCATATGTTATAATGAATACAAATTTTTATTTAACAAAAAAAATATTTACACTGTTTACAGGTTCAGATGATATGGCCACATTTTAAGATGACCAACAGTCACTGATCTAGCCCAGGATAGGCGAGATTGGCGTAGTTGAATTTAAAGGAGAGGCAATCCCAGTTAAATTGGACCACAGACAAAGCGAAGAAGACAATGCTTAATTGATTTTTTTTATATTTTTAAATCATTGATAATACTTTCAATATACAGTTCTGCTATATAACTAGCATCGTCAGAATTGATTTATCCAACTGTCAATTCGTTCATGAGAATTCAATTCTCTGAATGAATCGACATTATCCAACTGTCGATTTGTTCAGGAGAACTTTGTTCTCTTAACATATCGACAATGTATCAAGCCAGGATACGCGAGAATTGTATGCAGAGGTCTACTTTTTTCACGGCTTTTCCAACTTTGAAGTCAAAAAACACCAACTTAGAGGCTTCGCAGCATATATGTTCCATACACGGATTTACTCAGAATTCGGAGTAGAACATTTCGTGTGTCTGTGTGTGTGTGTGTGTGTGTGTGTGTGTGTGTGTGTGTCACACAGGTCTGTGTGTGTGTGTGTGTCCGTCCGTCCCTTATAACTTTTGATCCGCTCAATTTACAGAGCCCAAAATTTCAGAATATATAAAAAGTTTTAGGCCTACAAAACTTTTATACTCAGAATTTTGAATTTTTGTTTCAGTCAGGGTTTATCAACTTTTTAATTTTTATTTTATTTTTCCATATATCTCAGAAACCATAAAAGCTAAAACGCTGAAAATTGGTACAAACATAGAAAAATAAAAAATCTCAAATTAATTTTTTCAAAAATATTCCAGGGTTTCTCAAACATTTTTTATTAAGAAAAATATTTTTTTTATGATAAATTTATGAGTTTAACTCCCTATATTTCCAAATAATTTAAAAATATCGAAAAATTCCGAAACACCCCAACTAGATCATTTAATTTTCTATAAAAAATTTTAGCATTGTATTAGCAAATCTCAATTTTTTTTTAACAATTTTTGTAAAAATTGAATTTAGTGACGACATTGCTTCATACAATTTGTATGGCAGTCCCCTACACACAATATCTAAGAAGACTTAATTGTTTGATACTAATCTCCAAACATACATACATACCATCATGCTGTTTTCATATTCTGGGTAGGATCAAAGGACTGACCTCCATACTATCCTATCTTGACATACATACCTACATGTGTTGTATAGAAAACCAAATACCTTAAAATATTAAATAATTTGTATTTATGGGTTTATATTTTGGTACTTATTCTTCAACTAAACATACTATCGCTATCGACAGCTGGATCTCATGTGTTAAATGCAACTAGTATTTGATTTAACATACATATCGACAGTTGGATCTCATGTGCTAAATGCAACTAGTATTTGATTTAACATATCAGTCTTTTTGGTATACTGAATAAAGTTATGTTGTTATTTTTTTAAATAGTATAGCCTCACTAGATATTCAACTTTTAGTTTCTGTGATAAAGTTACATATACTAAACTAAAAGTAAACTATTTGCACTTGTTTATATTTTACTAGCAGTATTGTCTCCAGCAAAAATAAGTTGAGAATTTTCGTCGTGGAGGGGGGCGGTTTGCACATATATACCAACTAAGCAAAACTCTCAAATTTGCGCTCTTTGCAGCCCACGTGATTTCTGCAAATTTTGCCGATATCTGTACTTACCAATCGATTCATTTTATTCGCCTTCTTTACAATTTGACTAGTTTTAATCGTACGGTGTGATCGGTGATGCTGCTGGCTTTATACCCAACATTTATTTATTAATTTATTTTTCATATTTTACACTTTTTTGTGATTACTTGCTTTTATTTCAAAGCAATCCATGGCATGGCTCCCACGTATCTTTCAGACTTCTGCATCCCTCTCACCGTAAACGAGCGACAACAAACACTTCGGTCAGCCACCACATACATGATTGGCAAGTTGACTGAAATAAATAGAGTCAACACTACATCCTTCGGTGATCGTGCTTTTGCTGTGGCTGGACCAGCCTCGTGGAATAAACTGCCACCTGAACTGAGGCAAATCGACAATTTAGCACTATTCAGGAAACACCTAAAAACTCACTTCTTCCGCGAGTCTTACAAAAACCTGTAATATATTCAAAGCGCCCTCTAGGTGAGGTTATCACAAAAACGGCGCTATAAAAATCATCCTAATTATTATTATTATTATCAGAATCAAGTACATAATATCTCAAGACGATTAACATCTCAAGTCTCCAGAATGTGGCAACTTGTTATTGGGTGTGTGTTAAATTAATATTTGACATAGTACCTGTCAGTTGCCCAAGAAGTAATGTAAAATAAAATAAAATAAAATAATAACATTGCTTTTCTATCAAATCACGGTCATTCTTTTCAATCTGTTAATGAAACGCACTTGGTATTCTTATTCACTTTACTTTTCTACAGTTCTTTTCTGAGGGTCTTTCATTATTTTTTTTATTAACTTTTATTTAAGAAAAACTCTGTTTTTTGAGTACACACATATAAACCTAAGTATAATCAATCTTGATTTGATCTGAGATTCGTGTTCTAACTTCGCCGCTAAATCACCAAAATAATCTGCACTATGCACATTATCACATTTAATGCTATGTTTGTGTTTATTCCTAATAGATATTTTTTTCATTGATCTAATAAGTGCAACTAATTAATACATGAAAATTACAAGATACCTACATAAAATACATGTTTAAGCATATTATGATTACTCTAATCTCCTTTCAATTTTGCATGAAATAGTTTAATATACATATATGTATAGTTAAGCTACTTGTTTAAATTTAAATACAACCTATATTATGTCTCTTTATCGTGTGAAATATTATAATAATATGTACATTGCTAGCCCTTAAGCAGATATACCTAGTTGGGTAGCAGTAATCGATTTTTAATGACGTATATGTAAATGGTTTAAAAAATAATAAATAAATAATTAACAACAAATCAATTCATAATCTCACTTTATTTTATTACATAAAGCTATAATAGTTTTTACATGAATTTTAATATACGTTTTACACTTTTTTTCTTATAAATCATTGAATAAACGAAACAATAAGATATTTCTTAAAAAAAGAAAAAATAATTATTAGGTAATAAATTCATAAAAAACGTTTTACATATATTACAATGAAAAAAAAATCATAGAAGACTCCCCCATTAAGACTTACATTATGTAAACAACACTGTGAATACAAAACCAATATTAAACAAAATAATGAAATTAAATCAATGATTTTTTATGACAAACTTTTAACATCTCAATAGAGACGATGTTGGAATAATATAAAAGAACCAGGAATTTAAGGCATCTAGTGCGGTTACGACCTGTCATCGGCTGGTTTACGGGTTCAGATAAAAATACATGATCATTCAAAAATTGGATTGATAGACCAAAAATGAACTTAAAGTTCTGGCGCGGTTCAGGGGTGACGCATGTGCGAAAGCATTGTGACCTCATGTATAAGGACCGTTGCTTTAATTGCTTACAAACCAATTTCTCAATAGATGGCGTTACAAGAAGTTTCTTCGTCACTTCCATAGAAGGCGATGTATTCAGCTTATTATCAAACAAACAGATTTTCAGAATTAAATGATATAAAATTTACAAAAATTGAACCGACAGGGAACTAAATAAAAATGCATAATTGGTGAACATTGCGTAAGCGCGTAACGACCGATGACAGGTTGTAAGCCCTGTAGGTACCTTGAGTGCTATAAAAAACGTATGTAGCGTATAAACCTTTGTTTATTGCCGCGATAAAACAACCGGAATAGGCCCGCTAGTTCTCTTATAATAACTCCAACTTCGTCTCTATTGAGATGTTAAAAAAAATCATAAAAGATCATTGACTCCCGCTACCTGGAAAAAACTTCCATTGCTTTCGTATTTGCAACTATAAAAATATTCGATTTAAATCAATGATTGTCATTTCCTTGTGTAAAATCCGGATCTTGTGATGAATTGTATTTGTAGGGGAATATTTTTTGTTGGCACGTTCCAAAAACGGGGAAAGATTGTGAATATCTCCGAACTAATATCCGGCGAATCTGGTCCATCCACGACGGCGAAGCATACCCCAAAGATTATTTTGTGAAATGACCCATCCGAAATACGGCGGCGGAAAATTGCGTCAAATATTTTTTTTTATTTGTGCGAAAATTTGCGATTTATGGCAAATCCATCTATTCTTCGAGGTTAGCTCGGTAACCATATTTTCCATCTTTGCGCACCGGAGATTGTGTTATCACATCAAATATTTCGACCTGTATTAAAAATTTGTAGACTTTTACGACTCTTGATTTATTGACGCCATTGAAAAAGGTTTTTTTTTAATATAACAAATGTTTTTTTATATGGTTGGAAAAGAAATCCCTCAATTCAGGAAATGCCTATGTTATAATCTATCCATTATCTTGATTCATACTTTTGCGTTATTTCGACGATGCTCGTCGAAGAATGCCACATGTATTTGATTATTTTGTATTTATAGTAAGATAATTTTTTTTTATTTAATGAAGATTAGATGGAGATTTTATCCAGTACCTACTCACAGCAGATGCAAATATTGATGGTGACGTCACCCACAGAACCCGCGTAGCCTGGCAGAAATGGAGATCTCTCACAGGAGTATTATGTGACAAGCATGTACCAATAAAAACAAAACAAAGGAGAAGTCTACAAAACAGCAGTAAGACCGGAAATGATTTATATCGCCGAATGCTGAATCGTAAAGAAGGTACACGAGCAAAAACTCCACACTAACGAAATGAAAATGCTTAGGTGGTCCGGAGGTGTGACTAGGTTGGACAAACTAAAAAACCAACATATCAGAGGCAGCTTCAGGGTGACCCCAGTGACTGAAAAGGTAACGGAATCAAGACTGAGATGGTGTTGCTATAAGATGAGGCATGAGGAGCATGCAGTCCATACAGAATTGGGAAAACAGGAAGGCAGGAGAGGCATAGGCCGACTGGTTGGGCAATATATGCATTTGCCAATCAAAGTTATTGTATAATTTATTTTGATTTTGTTTATATTTAACAAGTCAACTGAAGGACCAGTCTGCCATCTGTGAATTAGATAGTCATTTATTTGTCATGTTTTTTCAACATCTGAGCGACACAGGGAGCGGATATGGTTTGAGCCTTGGATTTGGACTAACTACGGGAAGTGGATCGAGAAGTTAGTCGCACGTCAGCTGAAGTGTGCGTTGATATATTCGCCGAGAAAAAGTTATGTCTCTTCAAGTTAAATAGCCATAATTTACTTGTGCTATCATTTTTTAATTACGTCGCGCCGATTAAATATATTAATCTGCCGCGTTTTGCTTTAAAACTTGCCGGTAATAATCTAATTTACTGTGCCCTTTTGAATACTTTATAATATATCGTGATTGTCACAAATTTTCGGTGAGGAATTGTTGTGTCACCGCACGGTGCATGTGTTCAGACTTTCTCAGTGGACAAACCATCATCTCCACCAGAAAAAGAGACCGGAGATACGAGATCTGTGCCTGCGAAGATTGGAGAACCGTTACAAGTAAGTGACTGTCTCATATTCCACAGGTAGATTTACAGGCTGAATCTTTGGTTGACTTGTTCGCATCACCATAATATAATTTTAAATCCCCCCAACTGAGCGGGAAGTTACGCCCCCGCTCATTCACCGACCCAAACTTACATGATGGAGCGGTTTGGAGAGGGAGTTGAAAAATGCACAATTAGATTAAACAATGATGAGGAAAAGAAGAAGAAGATTAGATACATACTTTAATACAAAATAAAATTAAAATAATATCATCTAAAAAAATTAAATATAATTAAAGATTTACTCATCCCTCGCTTGAGTCTTGTCTCATTTATTTATATTCAACACAATTTTAGTTTCAATTATATGGCAATAATTACATATGTATATTTGTCGGCCTTCGATTCCCGGTGGAGACACAGTATTTATTGTGTTTTCAGTCTGGATCTGTGAGACGATAAATATCGAAAGTCTCCAGAATGTAACAACTTGTTATTGGGTGCGTGTTAAATAATTATTTGACATAGCACCTGTTAGTTGACCGAGAAGCTACATAAAATATAAAAAAAATAATTGTATATGCATACATATACATACATACATTAATACATACATACATACACACACACACATAAACATGCACACATACATATACATTCAAAATTTAACATTATTTATTTAAAGTCGTTATAAGTATGATTATATCTAGTAATTGCGAATATGTCTTTATACTAATTTTTTGAACAAAGTGTATTCTGTAACTCTCCTCATTTTATCTGGAACGCATTTGTATGTAAAATGGTGTTGGTTTGCAGATTTTTAGAGTCGGGGGAAGGTTATATTATGTTATGATCTTATTCTATTATTGCTATTGAACTTATGTATTTCTTTATTAAAAAAAATATTATTAATAAAGTTATTTTTAAGTATATTTTTTTAGCCTTAGAACACGAAATTGTTCCAATCAATTCACTGGAGGGGAAATCTATTGTTTGTTTTTAGAATTATTCTTAAAGTTATTTCAAGCGGTTTTTAAGTAGGTTTTATGAATTCATCTAAGAATTCAATATTATAGTTTGGATTGAATTTATAAAATATATAGGTATTACTTTCAAATTATGTTCAGAATATTTCGCAATTGTAAAAAATATGTAAATTAATTTTCTAATAAATATTTTTACAGTTTCATAAGCAATGTCAAGTTCAAATAATGAAAAATATAATGTACCTACTTAAACCAACCTTTAAAACATAACATTGTTGAGTATAAAAATATTTCGATTAACTCCAAGCATGAAAAGATGAATCTAACATTAGCACGATTGTCATAAGGGATACAAATATATCCTCAGATTTTAACGTTGAAATTTATATGAATCCTAAAGATTTTTTATTACTTTTTCGTTATTTTACGGTGACACTTTGACTTAAAGAGGTTCGAGTAAATTATTCTGTTAGACAAAAGTGTACGTATCATTGATATTAGTACAGTAACGGTATAACCCTATAAAACACTGTATATTATGTAATTTATATTTAATGTGTGTAGATTCCTATGGACTTTCATAGTGTTCTTATAAAGAACATATTGTTTCCATTAATGTTTCAAAATGAACAGTAAAGGCGAATGCCGCATCGGAGACTATAATATCTTTCACATCCCATTGGATATCCTTAATCCCATATATTATATGCTTCCCGAAGGAAATGTAGTATGTTGTGTATAGATTTCTACACTCACCGTTGCTCGCTGTAGTTTATCTTTTAGCAATCTTTGCTCCATTTAATGCCTCATCATTGGCATTCAAACTGTAAAATATCAAAATTGTAATTTCTTCAAATAAGTGTCATTCATTATATTCAGTGTGTAGATTCTTTCAAAAATACATTAAGGGGGTGACTGTTGCCAACGTATCTATTTTTTTAATTTGAATTTGCATCATTACTAAAATTCGTCAGTCTAGACACGCCGGTCGATGTAAGGACAGCGCTTCCGAAACATGTCGCGAAGTGACTCAAAAAACAAGTGGTTTATAGCGAATTTATGATTTAAATATGGTTAATATTAACTAACACAAAATATCCGCCGAATCATTAAATGATAAGAAAAATGTACCTTAACTTTTTAATTATGTTCTGTATATATTCTTGTAGGAAAATAATAAGCATACCCCGATTTTTGACATTTATCGTAAATTTCTAAAAAACTATAAGGTATAGAGAGTTATATTTTTTTATAAATTAAAGAGAATCAAAATATCTGGAAAAATATGATGTGACGTTGTATTAATGCATCAGGTTAAGTAAATAAACCAAAAAAACTTTTATTTCGCAATGGCGCTGAATGGAAAATAAATGTTTTTTAGGTAAATTTACTTACCTGAAGCATTAATGCAACGTCACATCATATTTTTCTAGATATTTTTGTCTTCTTTAATTTAAAAAATATGTTGAACTACGCCATATATTTTATTAAAAATATAAGATAAACGTTGGAAATCGGGGTATGCCATTATTTTTCTACAAGAATTTATACCTAGGACATTATCGATTTTTTTTTTAATAAAAAAATGAATATGTCCTTGTTAAACAAGTACATAGGTATACATCTTCCTACGTTCCCTAAAATAAGCAAATAAATGCTTGTGCTTAGGTGACCGAAATCGGTCGAGGCAGGATTCGAACTCGCGACCAATGGATTACTAGCCCAGCACGCTAACCGGTCTGCCACCGACCCATCTAAATATATATTTTTTAAATATATATTTATAAGTAAATATATATTTTTCTTTATTAATACCCAAACTATCTAAATTATTTTTTCAAAATGATTTGATATGAAATAATGATGGTATATCAAATTGAAAAATAGGTAGGTACGTTGGCAGCAGTCCCCCCCTTAATTTTGAATCGTCAAATTCCGTGTGAGACATTCTCTTTAAAGTATGAATATGTTTAAAACAAATAAATAAACAAATGTTCTTGTAGCAAGTACATACATAAACGTTCCCTAAATTAAGAATATGCCTGTGCTATAAGTGAACGAAATTGGTCGCGGCAGGATTCGAACTCGCTACCGCTGGATTAATAACCCCACGCACCTCACTGGCACATTGTTGCACAAGTATCGAATATTTTTAATTGCATATACGCAAACATTGGATTTTTTTTCTCTGTCGAGAGTCAAATGATATTTTTGTTGACAAACTTTTTAACATATCTATAGAGACGAAGTTGGGATATTATAGAATAACCAGGAACATAAGGCACCTACAGGGCTTACGACCTGTCATTGGCTGGATTACGTAATCCACTACCAATTATGCCTTATTATATTTATATTAATTTATTTACTTATTTGAATCTTCTTGTACATACAATTTGTACACTGGCGGGCTTATTGCCTAATGGCAATTTCTTCCAACCAACCAGAGTTAATGTTAAGTATACAAAACAATGTGTACTATGGCAATCAGTTACATAATCACATTACAAAATAAATAAATACAGCAGAATAAAAGTAAAAAAACAAATAAGATAGCATAAAAGAACAATTCATAGCAATGATAGGAAAACTAAAGGATCAGGAAAGGAAGAGGAGAGGAAGATGTAATCAGGTGTTGTCAGATAAATATTTTTGCTTTAGCCTTTTCTTGAAGATGTTTAATGAGATAGACGACGTAATATCAGGACTTAGGCTATTCCATAGCCTAGCCGAATGTACTTCAAATGAAGAGCTTAAAAAATCAGTATCAGTACATAACATGGTATTCTAACGTACCTACTTAAGGATTAACGAAAAAGCTGTTGCAACCATTATGGTGACAGAAACATATATGTATATACTAGAGAGTGGAATTTTGAGTTATGTTATCAGTGCAAAGTTGGCGCTTTATCGCAATTTTGAACGAGAGTAGAGATTGGGTATGAAAAAAATAATGTTTTTGAGCAGGTTATTAAAATTAGAGGTGGCCCGGTTAGTAAAGAAAATTTTCCTAAGATTAGTTTTAGAGTGTGACATAGAAAAAGTAGGTTTTGATCTGACATTGCGGTTTGGAATATGAAGTGAGAAATTTTCTAATAAATTTGGACAATCAATAATGTTATGAAATAACTTATTTAAATAGTGAAACTAAAACTAATTAGTGTTTTCATTTATACCTAGTGTTATGAAATAGTTCATACAAAAAAAGTTAGTCTGCAGTTATTCGTCTAGATAATAGTGATGGTAAATTAAATTTCGATTCAGCTAAGTAAACGTTATTTATATGATTATGAGGGCCCATTAATTCCCGACAGCCAGATTTATAAATGAGGTGTTTGAGGAAGCGTTTTTGTACACTATCCAGTCTATTTATGTACTTAAGATACATCGGGTTCCAAATTTGCGATCCGTACTCTATGTGACTTCTTACCATAGATGTACATATATAGAATTTTGAGGCATTCAATATTTGAAAAAGGTTTACAGTTCCTGATGATGTAGCCGAACATTTTATTGGCTTTTTTTACTTATATTATTCATGTGATCGTCAAAGGACAGTTTACTATCCATGATAATTCCTAGGTTTTCACCGATTCTTTTCTAGGTATAAGGTAATTATTAAGTATATAGGTAAAGAAGATTTTATTCTTTTTTTTTTGTTAACGTGTTAATTTGACATTTTTGTGGATTTAAGTTAAGAGAATTAATTTTACACTATGTTTGAAGATGCTCTAGATCCTGTTGAAATTTAAGGCAGTCTTGAATACTATTTATTTTTGTATAGAGCTTCATTTTATCTGCATATATTATTAGTTTGACCAATTTGAAACAAGAGGTGATGTCGTTTACATATTATATTAAAAAGGATAGGGGCCAGCAGTGTGCCCTGTGGAACGCCGCATGGAGTGGTAATCCAGTTAGATGTATAGCCACCGGTCACTACTGCCTGAGATCTATTGCGGATATATGAAGTGAGCCATCTTAGCAGATCTCCATGGAAGCCAAATTTTTTTTAATTTATGAATAATATATGATGATTCAACAGATCAAACGCCTTTCTGTAATCCGTGTACACAGCATCAACTTGGATATTTTTTTATGTTTATGTTTGTATCCTTTGTTACTAGCACCTTTTCTAGGTACAGCCTGTGCCCATGTGTTATTGTATATTATGTTTTTTATTTATTCATACATTTACATACATATAATATGTTTACATATATACATTCGCATTTTTACATATGCATCTTCTTTTTTCTTCATTAACCGTTATTAGTATGTACATTTTTAATTTTATTTGTTTGAATTATTCCTTCACGATTTTTTCACCTTTATCATAAACCCATCATTCTGTGAATATTTTAGATTCTTTGCTTTGTAATGTTTAAAATATTTATTGGTAAACTATTGAAATGTTTTAATGTGAAATACCGTATCAAAAGTTGTTTTAATATATAAGTTGTGGTATTTAATAAACTTTGATTCTTTCATTATTAAAAGCACACCGAAAAGATTAAACCAATATTGAATATAAAAATCTCCAAGAAAGTTCACTTCCTTATATTAAAAATATTCGTGTTATCAAACTTGATTCATTTTCATTATACAAATAAACCGATAATTACCCAATAAACTGTTGCCTACAAATATTCGATTAGTTCTGTCAAAACCAAACATTTTGCCTTTCAGACTCGATTATGTTATCGTTAAATTATATATCATGACTCAGACTTCTTATTGTGAGCCATAAAACTTAATTCCTACAAGAAAAAAACTTGCGTATAAATCGTATAAATGTACAATGGTACGAATTATTGTCATTTCCTTAATATGAAATACACGGCTGACGATGAATAGGCATAGAAATGGGACAAAACAGTCTTTTAAATTATACATAAAAATATACACTGTGAAATTAACAAAAAACGAACCAATAATGTGTGTCCACAGATGATCATTAAGTAATCTAATTACAACAAAAAATAAATAAAAATATACTCAACAATTATTGTGTCAGCTTGAGATGGGAAGGAAATATGTTAAGGAAGGAGAAGGGTTAAATATGTTACTGTTTTGATAAAAGATAAATACAAAAAATATAAATACGTACATAAATTAAAAATATTAATAATTCACAAATTTACGCTATGCATTTCTCTAGAGTTTTTTTTAGCAGTTATAAATAGCAGTGAATACATCAGAATGTATTTCGCCTAGATACACATAATACATATAATGACATAGGGTTTTTGCTTACATTGTTATAATCAATACCATACCATCAAGGCGTTTCCCACAATGTGGGTAAAGCAGCGACATGTATGCGAGTGTGCATAAACAAGTGAAATGAAACACGAAACATGCGTGTACCCAAACAAAGTAGTCTCCCCTCACCTAAACAGGCACTACATTCAGAATGGGTGGTGAATCTCATTACTGAAGTAGGTATGTGAAATGTTATTAAGTTTGCCCGTTGTAGTTTCGATTACCCGGCTCTTACGGGACACCCGATTATCGGGTGTCGAAACTAGAGATGCCACGAATATTCAGCCATTATTCGGTATTCAGCCTATTCGGCAACTTTTTTTAATATTCGGTATTCGGCCGAGTACTGGATACTATTCAGCCGAATACCGAATAATAAATCATGGAAAATAAAAACAACATATTATTCAAAAATGACTAAATTAATACTTAAAATCTACCAATGCTAAGTTGTGATGAATAAAAACAATTATTTCAGCATTTGTTGACAGTAAACAGTTGCGCTTTTATTCATAAATAATAACCGCTTCTGAAAAAAGTCTCTCACTATAGACACTACTGCCAGGAGACGATAGATAAATCGTATGGGCCCGATTTAGGCGAGCAGTTTTCAAATAAAAATCAATTTCATTTGCCACAGAACTTTTTTCTGCATCTTCATCGTTTTGCTAATTTGTAGCGACTTCTTCAAAATAGTTCTAAAAGCTGTCGTGTATTTTTTTTAAATATTTTTTTCAGTTTCATTAGTGTTTCTTTTCTTACGAAGTTGTGAAGAATCATCATCATCATCAGTACTGTTTGCTTCATCACAACTCATTTTCAGAGCTTCTGTAAGAATTTTCTGTCTTGTTCTTATCGTTTGAACTAGTCCCAAGAAATTAGTTTTAAAACGTGGGTTAAGAAAAGTGGCAACTAGATATTTGTCACGCGCGGAACGTAATTTTATGCACACGTCTGCAGCCGAATATGCAATTCGGCCGAGGGGGAAGCCGAATATTCGTTATTCGGTTATTTGGACAAATCATTATTCGTCGCAACTCTAATCGAAACCATTATCAAAAAAATATTTTTAGCTCAAGGAAGCATAATAAAGATAACACTCAGCAAACTCCTTGACTATCCAACTAAAGATCTATGCAATGAGTTTAAAGTTTTTGACCCAAAAAAAATTTTTATTCAATATACATTAACAAATTTTAATAAAAATAAATTAGAGTACTCAAAAACACAACAATCTATATCAAAACACAAACTTATCATATTGACTGTCCCCATAATCTACAACCAGTCACCTATATTACTAAAAGAATCGTCGATGAAATTATCTGCATATAATTAAAGAAGACCTCATTTAAAATAAAATGTTCCGAATATAATATAAACAATTGAAGAACTAAAATAAAACAAATAAGCATTATAAGTCGGTGCTTCACAGGAAAAAGCAAGTGTTTTCTAAACTAATACCTATGTACTGTACATGGCAAAGACTAGAATAGGAATACAAAAAAAATATAATTACAATTTGTGTCTACCAAAAATATATAAAAAGAAGAAAAATCTTAAAAAATCATTAATATTGGAATTGCAATTCATTCGATTCAAGTTCTATAGCAAGTTTAGGTAGGTCTTCTCTTCTTATTCTTCTTCTTCATCAGCCTGTTTGCATCCAGAGTTTAACATAGGCCTCCCCCCTCTTTTTCCACTCCTCCCTTTCCTGTGTACACCGCTTCCAATTGCTCCCTGCCACAGCTTTGAAGCAGTCCGACCACCGTGTCTGAGGACGTCCCACACTTCGTTTTCCCTGTCCCGAACGCCACTCCAAGACTCTCTGGGTCCACCTTCCATCTGTATATATGGTAATGTGTCATGCCCAGTTCCATTTCAGAGTGGCGACTCTCTCGGCGACATCGGTTACATTGGTCTACTGTCTTGTCCACCTATTAGTTTTTCTATATCATAAAGAGATGATCAACATCCTTCTCTCCATAGCCCTCTGTGTCATTGTGAGGTTTTGCAGAAAGTGTTTATTCAATACTGACGTTTTTAGCTCATATAAATAAGGAAGGATACAGGAGTCAAATTGGGATTTTTTTTAAATCTCTTCTAAATTTTGGGGATTTTAGCATAAAAGACAACTTTCCAAATGCAGCACAAGCTCAACCTCGTTTTCTCTCAATATCAGCATCCTGATTTTCCCTGCCTAGCTTTATTGTATGCCCAAGGTAGGTAAAAGAAGATTTTTTTCTATTGTCTTCCCATCGACCATGACAGGTGATATTTGCCCCGTATTGCTTATATTTTTCTTCTCGTAGTTCATTTTTAGACCCGAAGCCCTACTAATGTTATTAAGCATTTCAGCAATGTTATTATCGTCGTTAGCTAGAAGTACAATATCATCTGCAAACCGCAAGTTATCCAAATATAAGTAGATAGGTACCTATGATCATTCTGAATTCTGTCCCTTATTGAAATACCCAGCAACTTTCTCTCCATAGCTCTCTGTGTCACTAACAGCTTGTGCTTCAATCATCCATTTTTGGTTCCTACTAACTCAAAAAAATGTAATACATTTTATAAAATAAATCATTTTCAGGTAAATACGATACGGTACCGATACAAAATGAAAAGCTTCTCGTCTTTGTATGGGTAAAAAGGTGTTAAAATACGTGATTTTTAATAGTTTGAAAGGTTCTTTTAAGTACTTGAGATATTCTGTTTTAACCAAAAACAAAATTCAAAACACGGGGTGGTGTTATATTTTGCTAAAGAGCAAAAAAATCCCGCAAAATTTGTTTGCTTTTAAAAGCTCCCATGATTTTGTGAAGCATTAAAGATTCCTTACTTACGTATTAAACCGTGTAACCTGAATTATAAAACAAAGGTTTGGAAAAAGAAAATAAGGAGATTGTTAAGGTTGAGCACATAGTAAAAGGGAATAGCTGTAAAAATATATGAGATGTACAAGACGAGGGCAAAAGTCTTGGCATTATTGGAAACAACACGTTAAATACGCTTCAAAATCTAACTACCTACGTGCGTGTAGTAATATTTTATTGCTACATAAACGATTCGTTTCAAAATTCTTTCCCCTAAATTTAATACTATTGGATAAGAGTAGCGTTATTCGCATCTTTGTTCAAGTTTTATATCATCACACCTTCATATATGTATATAATATGTGTTTCTTTAGAAATGTTATTAGTTTATCTTTCACGTTCAGAGGTTTACCCAGAATAATTTACCTGTGTTTTGTACAAATTGCCATTGTCTTTATTTATTTTTGTTTTATCGCTGTGTTCTCCGAAATGGTAATAATTTATATACACTTTCTTTAGCGCAAATTTTGATTCGACATTGCCCAAAATGTCTACATGTGGTTTTACCATTAAACTTTTACATATTCGTGTCTTTTGGTAACACTTTCATAAAAAATGTAATTAAATTATTTTCATAAGGACAGACAAGATTGAAAATTCAACCGATATGTTTTACTGCCATTTTGAGTCTTGCCATTTTTAAACCAGGATCCGTAGAAAACATACCAATTACCAAATCAAATTCAGCTGAAAAAATTAGACATAGGTAATTGGCAAAAGTGAAACAAAAATACAAACAAAAAAACTTTTTGTACCAAAAAAAATCAAATAAATTAATATAAAAATAATTCAGGGTGATCAAACAAGAACCGAGTTTTAGCTCCTGTATTGAATACAAAAAAATGTATGCTAAAAATTGTATACATAAAACTTTTTAGCCACTGGATGACCAATTATTAATAGTCAGTGTCAGTGAGATAAAGCAATTTTTTTAATCTAATTATTTATATATTTTTGTAAGCAATGACAAGATTTTTTATTCAGAAATAAATTTATATATTTTTCTACATGAAAATTATTCTTTTTCGCAATTAACAGCCAAACAGACTGCATTGCCTGTAGATCAAAAATCTGTTTATCATAAGTTAGAGTTTTGATCTTCTTCTTATCAGCATAATCCCGTTCACTCCTGAACGAAGGCCTTTTCAATCTCCTTCCAAGCACCAGCAACCAGCATGACGACTGATGTCGTCCATCCATCTCATTGGTGGTCTCTCAATACCTCTGGTCTCCATGATAGTATTACCTTTTGGCCATCTGTTTTCGGCGTATCCAGTTACGTGTCCTGTCCGTCTCCATTTAATGGTAAGCATGCGGTGAACGACATTTACCATTTTCATACATTGCCTTCATACATCATTTCACACTCTGTCCCTCAGATTTAATCCCAGTATGGCTCTTTTCATGGCCTTTTGGGTGACCCTTAATTTCTAGGCACATTATATTGGGACATTGACATATTCACCAAGCCATATGTCGCTAATTGCATTTTGGGAAATCAGCACACATACTCTTAAATCCCCGAATTCCGACCAACCTGAAACGGAAGGTATATGAGACATGTGTGCTACCAGTAGCGACTTGAGCTTGAAAACTAGAGGTTTAATATTTAATTGATATGCAAAAATGCAAATACGTTATGGCCATTCCTATATTTTGCATTTACAGGGAATCTTATAGAGATACGCCTCCAACCATTCCCGTTCTCCCATTCGTCTCTATCGAAGATAAAAAATGTTTTTTTTTCTAAAATCAAAATACCTTTGAAAAACTCGTATTGAAAAAGCTTTCTGAAACTTAAATAAAAAAAAAACAAGACGGTAACTTGCAATAAGAAATCCTTCCAAACTTAAAGGAATACCTCACTCCTACATAAACGAGGAAAACAAAACATAACATTTCTATGTAATATGATTCTCCAGATGTATTGTTATTTGTTATGAATATCATATCTCCATAAAATCAGAAAAGTAGCCTTTCTTACAAATATTAGAAATGAATAAATATATAACTAAAGGAACTTTTCTTGGGTAGTTGATATTAGGTATGATTATTTTAAAAAAAATATTAGAACATTAATTTAATACCTACATCTTCTTCTTCAAGAGTGATATTGAGTCTCCCCGATGCAACGTTGACGAACACTTGAGGAAAAGTCTCCCTGTCCTCTGCGGTGCTGAACAAGTCCTCCACGCCCTCATACCATGTCCATTCCTGAATGTTTTGGAACCAGGATAGCTGCTTCATGCATGAAAGTTAATTAGGAAAAAATATGTAATCTTGATATACCTACTTACATAGAATCTCATACATAGTTTAGGAAAAGGTAAAAAATTAGACAAACTTGAAATATTAGAGATAAATTGAGTAAAATGTAACAGCAACATTCCTTTGATTAATGCACAAATAGATTTTAATACTTCTCCATTATTATTACCATTATAATAGTTAATATCGGGTTTTTCTGTTGGCCATTATTCAATATTAATTGCTGTCCTTTTAATACAATATTTATATATTCATTCCTTCCTCTTCATTTGTATTTTTACTATACCTACATACATGTTTACCTTAATGTCTTTCGGGTATTTAATTTTTCTGAGAATTGCCCCCTTCATTCTCTATTGTTGTTATCCTGTTTTTGAATCTATATAATATATAGATGGTCTTCATCACTATTGTTCACCATTTTGACGATGCTCAGCATAGAGCGATACCGGTGAATAGAAGTCGCGTTTGCAAAAAGTTCAAGTAGAACGTAAAATTAAATATAATTTTTACATAATTTTAGTAGCGTATGTAGTTTAAATATTTCAAAGATAGCATTGTATGGTTTTTAAAGAAAATCTGAATTTCGCCAAATATGTGGGTGAGTCTTGGATGTTTACAATGTTGCCTTGTATTATTTTTTTTATTTCTAATATTTCTAGAGCTTCAAGTTTCCATCCTTTACATTCTGAATAAAAACTTCTACATTTCCCAAATAAAATGAATGATTACGTTCAATGCAGTGGTCAGCCATTTCAGAATAACCAGACAGTCCTCTAAATGCTGTATGTCGCTCAAGGAAACGCTGTTTGATAGACCGTCCAGTCTGAACAACATAATATATGGTATCACAGTCGTTACAATTTAATTTATGCACCCCACTGCCATCTATTCTTTGTTGTTTATCCTTATTTTTACAAAAAAAAATATTATTCTTCTCTTCTTCCTCTGTTTTTAGGACGAGGGCCCGTTTTTTTCAGTTAGAGACTGCCTCTTGTGATCTGGATGTCCAGCTGTCACTCCATCATTTTGCTGGTCTCCCCCGTGCCCTACGACCCTCCGGGACTTCCTTGGAGACAATTTTGGGTAGTCGAGTTTGAGTAAAAATATGCACAATAATGAAGATTAAACAAATCTTCGATTAAACCTGATACAGCACTATGGGAGGGAAAGGAAAATAAGGAGAGGAGATTTTTCTAATTAAAGAATAGGAAAACTAATGGGAAGTATGTTTATATTATTGTTGGTATAAAATGCTGATTCAAAAGTGTTATTTGTATTATTCGATAATTTATCTGACATCTTATCTACATTGGCCATATGTATTTAATCTAGATTGGTAACATTAATTTTAAAATGGGTTTCCAATCTGTTAACTCAAAAACTTAGTTTGATTAAACTTAATTAAGAAACAATATTAGCAGTAACAATATTATTAAAATTTTATTACAAAAAAAAATTCAATGAAAATTGTGTCTTTCCAATATCAATTTACTTGATTACTAATGGTTATAAAATCTCGTTTTCTCCTAACGAGTATAACAAATAGATAAAATTGATCTTCGCGTGCTTTTCATACCAGTACTTTACTGAATGTACCAATTAAATTCATTTTAATAACTCTGTAGCAACTCTCTCTTTAACAAAGACAAATTTTTATAAAACCTACCTTTATTTCATTATTCACGGAAGAAGAAAAAAGGACTATCGCCTACATGGCAACACCTTAAAAAAATCGCCCTTACTTTTCATCATTAAATTCTTCTGGATGGGTTCATGTTATTTTATTTCCATCTAGTACATCCGAAAAAAAATTAAACACAAATACATGAATAAGGCTTATAATATATAATATATTCTAATACATATTTATATACTGCTAGAATATTATAATCATTTTAATGCACAAATACTTACTTATTCATATTTAAATATGCTAGGGTAATTTTTTCAGCAAGTAAGTAAGAACCTATCTAGGACGTAGCTAGATTAAAAGGCAAGTCAGCTAGTAGGTAATACCTACAGCTAGGCATGTAGAATGTATAGATTATAAAAAAAACTTTAAAAATATATGTTTACATAGTAATAATTTCAATAAAATTATGAAAACTCACTAGAATTACTGGAAAATATTATGTATACCTATTCACAGATCAAGGATAATATGTATAGTGCTGACATAAGCTACGAGGCCAACCCCCCTAGACAACGTGTCATTTAGCTCAAGTACAGAAACAAGAAAATATAACTCAATGTATGGAAGTGACAGTTGCCAGTCACGTGACAACTGTCATTTCCAAACATTGAGTAATCTTTTCTCGTTTCTTTTCTTGAGCTAAATGACACGTTGTCTAGGGGGGCAGGTACACAAAGTGAGGTGAAACGGGGGTATCCCAAACATAAATAATCAATATATAAATCGGATATTAATGACACATTTGTGTAACAGTAAAAGTAGGTATAATTTGCTTTTTTACATTCAAATCCCTGTTAGCAACATATACTTACTTTTTGATTTGCTTGTTAAGTCCTACTGTTTTAATTTTCATTCCAATCAAATACGTTGATTTTCATAAAATTACGATGACACAGTCATGCGGTGTGTAGGTACCAATAAATTTTACTTATATCATGTCTATAGATTATTGGTCTGTGTACCAACATATACATATATTTCATTTAGGGTTTTAAAATATTGATATTTATTTTCAGTTCTATTTTTTTTAAGGTATTTGTATTTACGATATTAATAGATTCAAATAATAAAATATTATACTAAGTATTTCTCGTATTAGATAAAAATAACATAAACGAGTAGGTTGGGGCCAACAAGTATACGCCATACCAACACACAACATGGTTAAGAAACTCATAGTATGCACCCTCCTAATGATACCTACCTGTTGAGAAATTGAATGTAGACGATGCGATGGATGTGTCAAGATAAATGAATGTGGTGCTAGGTTCTCTCTTCCTACACAGTGAGGGACATGGCTTGATAGTATATATATATGAGATTACTTGCATAGTAGTGGAGAGTGAAAAAAAATATATATACACATACAATATGAAATCGATCACACAATTTTCATATACATAAGACAATTATTTATGCTATATGTATTATCTAAAATATTTGCATATTATAAACATTATTCAAACAAACTACACACTTATTATCAAAGACCGTTGAGGTTGACAATCAATAGATCAAAACTTTAAATTGATAACTCTCAATCATAAAACTTCGGTCAGTCCATTTATACTCAGGTTACCGTATGATGACATTGATGACTTGTAGACTCTCATGGTGATCCATAATTATTGACAGCTAAGCGTGGCGGAAAAAATGCTGTAGGTATTGTGTCCTACGCCTACTTAATGAAGTACAGAATCTGTTCCTTGGCTGTCAATAGTTATTACGGACATATAGCTAGAAGAGTTAAAAAAATCCTAAATGTTGAATATAATATGCTACGTAAATATATTTCGTTACATATTTCAGAGCAATATGTTACGAAACTACGTTATAAATTGGAAGGAACGACAATGTTACATTAAACAGACGAATAAGACAGATTATTATTCCAAGAAACCAAATAAACTATTGTAATTCATTAGACATGAACTGACGGCACACCAATTTATATAATTATTAGAATTTGAAGTGTAAAATACAAGCTGTAGCTAACATAATAGGGAATTATCGTTTGTCATCAATTGTGCAAATGAAATAATTTGAAATCTAAACAATACTGCCAGAGGCGGACGCTGAAGTGATAGAATAACGAAACATTTCAACATTCATTATACGAATTGTTTAACAAAAATATTATGCTTCTTTTTCTACCTTTTATAGATCTGAAGGACCTGTTTGCCTCCTGTAAAGTCGACTACAAGCTGTCTTCTAGCAATCTTTTGGGAAGTCTGCTTGGAGTTCTTCTGCCTTCGGGATTCCCTAGAGCATGTTTACGTGGAAGCCTGCTTATACAGCTGAGAAGCCTTAGATAATTGATTGAGAAGCCTGAGAGCCAGTTTTGTTTAGCTTTTTCTAGCATGTTGTTGTATAATATTGTTTTGATGACACTATTGGTTAAGAAACAGTAAGGTTCTGGTCCATAGAGTCAGCCCCCATATTTGCAAGTTTGTCTGCCTCTTCATTGCCTTTGTAGCTTGAGTGTCCCGGCACCCATCTTAGAACCACCTTGTTGTTGTGTTCTATTGTTAGTTTGTTTAATGCTAAATTACAGTCTTGGACTGTAGATGAATTTATTTAACATGAGTTTAGAGCTTTGAGAGCTGCTTGACTGTCGGAGTAAATATAAATAGTTTTGTGTCTATAGTTTCTTATGAGATTTTCTTAGGCACAAATTGTTATGGCTCATAATTCTGCCTGGAAAATTGTTGTGGTGTGTCCCAGGTGTTTGTATATTTTCACTTTCGGTGTGAGTCCATACACTCCTGAGCCCACTCCTTTTTCTTTTTTGGGACCATCAGTGTACCAGATAAGGGCACCATTTGATTCCTGATACCAGATTTCAGATATTTCATTTCTGGTTTGAATTTCGATTTTGTAAGGTTTAACGAAATTGTAGACTGTCTTGATTTTGTGTTTTGGTAAGCTAATTAGGTTTACTTCATCAAGTTCCTTTATTAGGTTAGATTTGCTTGAAAAACTGTGTCTTTTGCATCAATTAATCTTATTATACCTTCCTTCGCTACTTTCTGTAGATGAAGGTAGAGTGGTGGAAGATTAAGGAAAGCTTCTAAGGAAGCTGTGGGAGTTGTATGTAGTGCTCCCGTTATCAGCAGGCAGGCCATTCTTTGTAGCTTTGAGAGCTTGTCTCTGCAGCCTTTCTGTTCTAGTTTGTTGCTCCAAACTGGTATTGCATATGAGATTGTGGGCCTTACTATGGATTTATACATCTAATTCTCTGTTGGTGTTGGCTCTACGTAGTACTTCAGTTTTACTGACCATGTCAGTCCACGATATTCTTAGCATTCTGCGGTGGATCCAAATTTCAAAGGTTTCAAGGCGGATTATAATATTAACTTTGAGTGTCCACGCCTCCACCCCATAAAACAGAACTTACCGCACATAACACTTGACCATACTTTTGCCTCAGCTTCAAGTTGATACTGTCTTCGAGGAGAAGATTTTTAATTTTGAAAAATGCCGATTAGGCCGCTTCTACTATAGGTAACTAAACTAGACCAACCATTGTATCTAGTACTAAACTATCTATAGTATCTAGTAATAGAGCGTGATTATTTATTACTATTACTATTATTTATTTATTTAAAAATTCAACACAGACAGCGTTTGCTGGTATGAGTGTTGACATACATTTTCGTTTATATTGACATTTTGTTACTAGATTATTACATGTTATACAATGTGGTGAACAATAGTATTAAATTGAAAATTCAACCATTGTGGAGTCCAAAACAGTTAGCTGGGAATACACGAAAATCTATTTGTAAGCAATATCATGCAGTATGTGTTGTTTTAACTGTTTTTTGAAAAAATAAAGTTTTTGGCAGTGCTTAGCGAAAAAGTTTACTTATAAACCGTGACTGTCTTTTTTACACCTTTATTTCATAGACGTCAAGTTAGGACAGGTCGAGATGTTGTTTAACGCTTGACTAACGCGTTATACCAAGTATTTCAAAATGGCGGATCTTTCACATATTATGATCCGACGCATATATGATATTGACAGAAAAATTGAATACTTATAACATGTTTCTTTGTTATTCTTCATCACTATCGTATTATTGACTCACACGGCACAAACCTTTGCTCTTTTACTCGTGCTTATCTAGTTGCGCTTTTAGTAAGTTATAAACGAAATCTAATAAGTAAGACCGTTTGTGTATAAGCGATATATGCGGGAAAAATCATGTATATAATTATTATATTATCCACGTATTAGCAGTATTTTTGTCTATACATTCTTTATATTCATCATCATCATCATCGATCGCTTCACACCCCGAGTGCATGCACCTTTCTAGTCCTTTACACTGGCGGGCTTATTGCCAGACGGCAATTCCTTGCAACTAACCAATGTTAACGTTATATACAGTGTGTATTATGGCAATAAGGTTATCAATTAGATGACAAAAATAAAAGAGAATAAAGATTACAGAAGAAAAAAGACAGGAAAGATTGAACATAAAAAAGTTCATAGCTATGAAAGGAAAACAAAAGGACAAAGAAAGAAAAAGGAGAGAAATAGGATGAGAAAAGGAAGAAGTGTGGAAGAGAACAGAAAGAGAAGAGGAAAATGATAGGAAGAGGAAAGGAAAAATAAATCAGGTTTTATCAGATAGAAGTTTTTGCTTTAGCGTTTTTGAATACATATGTTTAGTGAGATAGACGACATTATGTTTATTATCAGATAGGTATCAATTATTTTATATATACGATTGTAAACATATTCGATTAAAAATATCTAATTTCAAATGTCATAAAATTCCATTGCTGCTCTGATATCTGACATAGTAGGTGTTATAAAGCCTTCGCGAATTAATATTGTTTTAGTATCGTTTTCCTATACAAAAGGCTTGACTATATACATTAACCTATCTACTGATTAACACTGGAAAATACAACATTATCAACATTGTACTACTGAATGTCAATTTCGTGATATGGATTACCTTAATCATTATTGAACAGTGAACACCGTCTGTGTTATAAATTATAGAATTACGTCACATCGGATTTGCGTCGGTATAGTTTGTTGTTACCAATGCTTTTTGCCAATTAGTGAACTGAAATATTTATTAATAAAATATAGGTGTATACTGACATATTATATTCTGGCATAGTTGGTAAGCCGTTTGGCTCCTGTGTGGGCGTCCTGGGTTCAATACCCAGCAGAGGCGGGCATACAGACGTACACACACACTGCCTTGTAATGAATGAAATACGAAAAAAATATTGTAAACCTATCCCCAAATCTGTGTTTCCTGAAGAAAAGGTAAAATTTAGATTTTTTTAAATTGAAATAGTAAAAAAATTCGCCGGTAGACTTTGATGTTCTTCTTCGTATGAAGTAAAATATACTGCATTGACCTTGTACTTTATCAGTTACTTACAACAATAAATAAAAAAAGTTTTAATACAACCAATTTTACAATAAAATTATCATATAAATTATAATTTCAAAAAACTCACGCAATAGAATAACAATGTTGAAAATAATCTTTTCTTTATTTTAAAGACGAATCTTTTGAGGGTAGGTACTGGGGGAAAGATTTTCAAATTACTATAGCCTACTATACTACTATAGCCTACTATAGCCTCTTCAATTCATTTCTCACGCAACTATTGGTTCTCTTGTCTGAAAACACTGATTGTTCGGAAGTAATATTGTCATATGACAATGCTACTTGCGCTGTGTGAACGAAGAATAAATAATAATAATGATTTAAAAATAATTTAACTATCGTTTATTCAATATTAATTGGAGGGCAACGTCTGTTTCTCAGAACCACACAGTTTTCACCCATGCCTGAGGTGCTCCTTGACGACGTTATCATACCATTTTCTCCAGAGGTCAGAAACCTTGGTCTGATCATGAATTGTAATCTTTCATGGTCCAGTCATATAAAGGGAGTAAGCCAACGGATCTTTCGTACTTTTCATGGACTAAACCGACTTAAAAACTATTTACCAGCCAAGAGTAAAATCACTCTAACTCAACAACTCATGCTACCATTACTTGACTACGCTGACGTTGCCTACCAGGATGCTACCGTAGAACAAATTTACAAACTCGAACGGTTACAAAATGTCTGCATTTGAGTTCGACCACGTATCCGAGAGCAGGCAACGACTGAACTGGTTAAAGATCCGTCACCGAAGAGATTCGCATGTTCTTTCTCTACTCTACCATATCCTTAATAACCCTCTTACACCCACGTACCTCAAATAGAAATTCGCCCACTTATCATCACATGGCCTTAACTTATGGTCCCAACATAATAGCACACTTACAATACCAATACACCACACCTCTACTTATACTTACTCGTTCACAGTTCATGCAGCTCGGATGAGATGATCTATTGCCGGAGAGTATCAGAGATGCCACTAATTTGTTAGCATTCAAAAAGCGTCTGAAGTCACACTTTCTATCCACATAAACACGAATTAACGTCTTTTTCCCTTTATCCCTCTTCCTTTCTCCTCTCATATCCTCCATCCAATAAGCTTAGTGTATCTATCTGATTTTTTTTTATTCTTATTTTTGTTCTTATTTATAAATATATAATTTTTTTGTTTTTTATATTTATTTTGTATTTTTAATTTATGATTTATTTATAAATTTTTGTTTTCTATTTTTCTATTTGTATTTTTAATTGATAATGATATTCTTAACCTGTAACTGGTTGTATTTACCTTGGTGGTTGACTGGTAGAGATTGCCTGCGGACAATAAGTCCGCCACGTTGTTTTCATTCAATAAAAGTAAATTATTATTATTATTTATAATGAATATCGTTTTGTACGCGCCGTGGTACAGTTGGTAAGCCGTTTGGTTTATGTACGGGAATCGTGAGTTCGATCCCCAGCAGAGGATTTATTTATTTAAATTCATTTCTCACGCAAGTATTGCTTTCTCTGGGCTGGAAACACTGATTAGTTGGAAGAAATTGCCATCTGGCAACATACTCGCCACTTGCGCAGGGTACAAGCAAGTGTTTATTATATTACAAATGTTTATTTTTATTTATTTATTTATATATTCAAAATCTACAATAACCATGCAAAAAAATTAAAACAATAAAATAGTGAAACATACATAGTACAACAAAAAATATCAAAAATAGACAATTTAGTATAATATGTTGGCACTGACAAAATGAATACATTCAGTACCAACATTCAGTGGATAAGAACTATTCCACTAAGCAGTACTTGTGCCGGAATAGTTTTTTCATAAACGTTTTTTTAGTGATTAAAACTATGAAAAAAATATAATTAATTTTATTATATTTAGTTTTTTTAGTGAATTAAATTAGTCACTAATTTCTACGTTACCAATAATTTTAATAAAGGCTCATTAAAATTCATATCAAGTATTTTAATTAAATGCGTGGTAATTAAGTATACAGTCTTGCTCATCAAAATTCAAATAGTTGAGTAATAAAACTGAAACCATTAATATTAATGAACATTTTTGCATATAAAGTAACGAAATATATATTTATATCTGATAATAAATTCTTGTGTAGACAATAGAGTTGATCAAAGTCATTATTGGAACAATAACTTCCTTGAATATGATTTCGCAAGCAATTCTCTTTCATCATTCCGTCAGCATATCATCACAAGAAATAGCTATAACGAAAACAATGGTCCCACTGTAACATAGATATTAATTTCCCGGGGTTATCGTGAATATCTTTCAGAACCAAAGTTTCAAATGGATCTATAAATATTACATAACTGTTATGCATATTTCGAGGCGGGATGAGTATTCAGTGCTTTACTCCCAAAGTTTCGTGAACTCGAGCGATAGTAGTTATCGCTGAAACTGGCACCAAGTTGTCAAACGTGAGGGACAAAAGCAAGAATGTGCATATGGAGGTCGTATAATAAATTATTAATGTGTTTGTGAAAATGTGAAGCCAGACGGTGGAAACTTCAAAAACATGTCATTAAGGATGCACCGCAACGCTAAAATTTTATTCCACTGCATCCAAGATGTATAATTTCTTAAGCTCTTTACTAGTTACTTCGACACAATATTGTCTTACTAACAAACATATTTAATTATGAAACCTATACCCATATATTTTTGCAAAGTATAAGTACTAGCCGGTGGGCCGATAAATTTTTTTTTTTATTTTCAATTCGCTGTACCGCTTAAAACTTTCCTCTAAAATATAGCTTAATGCAAAAACAATATTTTAAAAAATATTGCGTTTCCAGGTAGCTTATTGCACTTAAATATCTGTTTTATATTCGAAAAATTAATAGTTTTCTATCGTGTTTTAAAGGTTTATACTACTAAGATATTTAAATGCTTCTGCGGCAAACATTATAAAGAAAGATAAAAAAACACGATAGATAAAAAAACAAAGAAATTTTTTTCGTTCAAGGTTGCACCAAGCATTAGAAAAATACTTATAATTTGACGCAAAAACGTATATTGGCGTAGACAGTTGGAACGGCAGTTATCGCCTCAAGTGTGTTAGATTTCAGTGTCTCAACTAATGTTGAACACACTCATGTTGGTTACATAAATAAACTTAGAAGGAAAAATAAATCAACCGCTGAAAACTTCAAATGCAAAAAAAGAACACACGTTACCCACTAAGTAAGTTTTTTTCGGCCCACCCTTATAGATACGTACCTATGAATAAACACGTCACTCAAAGTGTAAAAGTAGTATCGCTTCTCTGTATATATTTTTTTCATTTTTTTTTTTTTATTAATAAATAATGAAACAAAAACATAGAATCTCCAGTACTCCAATAATAGTTATATCCCGCATGACTATTGTGCATAAGTTAGGTAGGTACATACAACCAACGTCTCCTGAGCATTTAAATTATAACAAAAAAAAAACACATTACACTGCACAATGAAAACGAATGTTTAAAATTCACATTGGTAAACATAATTTGAAATATAACTAACAGCATTCAAACGACTTTACACAAGAGTGCTTGCAATTCAGTTTAGGTAAATAGGTATGTTTTTATTATTTATTTAATGTTTATATACTTTTGGTTATTTCGACGTACATAGATCTGGCAGGAGGCAGACGTCATGGCTGCATCCCATTTGAAAATGGACTGCAGTAAGGAAGAGTTATTCCGGATAGCACAGAACTGGGAGGCATTTGTTCATGTAAAGTCTCTAAATATTAAAAGTAAAAATGTAAATATTGGACCCGTATCAGAATACTCAAATTCCTCAAAAATCCAACGTGTGGCGTTCAGCTTTCCTTGCCTCTCCTCGTGATTTTCACCAGAAAAATCATAAAAGTTTATTTTTTTATGAAATCGCTAAAGTGAAAAGATCCTGTTTTGCGACGGCGAAAAACCTCCGAAAAGTCGATATCAAAATAATATACTCGGGAAAACTTAACAATATAAAGCTTACCTTTTTTGAAGCTCTCCAAAGTATACCTGGATGTTTTAATTGAAATTATTAATATTTTAATATAGAAACTTTCAAAGTTTACTTTTAATAAAGAAGTTTGAATTACAAGTTAAGTTGGGAGTTTTGTTCTTCAACATTTCTAATAGGGATTAGATTGAATTTTTATGGAGTGAATGAAAGCTCTCCATGCCATAAATAAGTTAAAAATACAACCCGTGAAATCTTAAGAATCAGGTACCATGAAAATATTTTGGTTAAAATATTCAGGTTAGAAAATTTAATCGTTGTTACGATAACTTAAAAACATATATTTTTATATAATTATTGTTTTTTTTAATATTCTTGGAACAAGAAATTTAGACGAGCATAATAAGAAACATAGCAAACTGGAGGAAAAATCTTACAGCAAGTATACGGAATTTCGTTGGTAGTATTTAAAAAGTATTTCAAAAATATTTGAACGCTTGAACTTCCGTAGCTCACCACTTTTCATTAGGCAAGTGAAATAAAATAAATTTCAAATGAAATAAATATAATATTGTTATGAAAATAATATTAACAAATTAGTAACAAAGTGGCAGTTACAATGGACAGGGGCAGAGAAGAGTGTGAGAGGGATCTTACTCTTGTTTTGAAATGACGGATCTCACTCATATCTTAACACATGTACATACAATACGCACGGACTACTTTATAACTGACTAAATACTTGCACAGCTACTCATTTTGAATAGGTATTGCCTCGGATCAGGCTTTTGCCTAGTGAGGCAATATATCCAAGTATCTAATATTGATATATATTTTCTATTTGTATTGTAATAATATTGTAATGTATTTATGGCTTATGTATTTCTTTTAATTTTGAAAAAAAAACAAACAAAAACAAACAAATTAAGTACCTACTACAATATTAATGAATTAAAAACAAGAAAACAAGTAATTATTTCATTTAGGCTTCATTATTTTTTTTTTACTATCGGAAAAAAGTTATATTATATGTCCAACGTAATCATATTTATATCTATTTACATATATCTATATTTCAAAATCTTTTAATTTTTACAATTTATTTTTTTACATAATGTTTATATTTTCATATTTTATATCTGGTTTTACTAGTTTTACAGCTAAAATATTTCTATTCAAATTTTCGATTATGCAATTACGAGTATTAATTTCATAACAATTTGAATTAACTCTACTAGGTTGTCTGAAAATATTCCGCCTTGTATTTGAGAACATTTTTTTTATTTCAGTGATTATAGCACGGCATTTGCATTGTTGTTGGTTGTATTAATTGCATATCAGTTATTAATATATCAAGAAGTGAAATTTCAAAATATCCTGTTGCATTTTTGATTTAATGAACATAATATTATACTGATAATGTGCATGCATTACCTTAAATAACAAATATGTTGTTTTCTCGGGGATTTATTTCCAATTAGTGCAGCGCGTTTAAAAAATCATTTATCCATGGTCAAAATAGTATATTTAAAGTTTTGACGTTGTTTTATAGAAAACGGGGACAATGGGACAATGGGGATAATTCTGTATTTTACCATTTTTCAAAACATTCAACTTCGGAGTCAATTACCATGAATATAATTCCATTCTCCGTGATCAGTTTATGAATTTATCTGCAAATTGAACACAATGCAAAGTTTCATCTGTTGTTGTTTAAAAAATATGCAAGGAATCATGAAGTACAATAAGTTTTGTATTGATAAAGCAAAGTTAGGAAAAATAATTCCATAGACAATAGACAGTTCATACTGAGAGGTATGAACTTGTATTTTATATTGGCATAATATCCCAATACAAAATATAAATTTTAATTGAATATGATTTTTTTAAGATAATTGCTACCGTCTTTGTGTATGAACGTAAGGGCAGCAAAAGAAGTAAAGATTGGCATATACTTCAGACCTCCACCAACCGCAATCGATATTATAAAAGACTTATAGATAAAATAATTATATAGATAAAAGTGCTACTATAGTTCCCATTCATAAGTCCGGAGATAAGAAAAATCCATCAAATTATAGGCCAATTTCACTGCTAAATATTTTGACTAAAGTTTTAGAAAAATCTAGTGAAAATCCAACTTGTGGAATATTTTGATAAGAATAAAATTTTATCTGAAAACCAATACGGATTCAGAAAAAATAGGGGAGTGCAAGATGCTGTTTTAAATGTGACAAATACGGTACTGAAAGCCGTTGATTCAAATAAAAATTGTATAGCAGTTTTTTTAGACTTAAGCAAAGCTTTTGACACAGTATCCCATAAAGTTCTTTTAAAAAAAATAGAAAATATTGGCATAGTCAGCACTGAATACAACTGGTTCAAATCATACATTTCTGATCGCTCTCACTCAATTAATGTAGGTAACGCAACTAGTTTCAATAGAAATATTTCTTATGGAGTTCCTCAAGGAAGTACTTTGGGTCCGGTTTTTTATTTATTATATATTAATTCCTTATGCCAACTGAATTTTCAGGGAAAATCTATTTGCTACGCGGATGACACTGTTCTTATTTTTACTTCCGACTCATGGACAAATGTATACACGACAGCTACTGACGGTATTAATAAAATAAAACAATGGCTAGATGCAAACCTGCTTACATTAAATATTGACAAAACGCAATACATGACATTCAGTATAGATTCTAGACGGCAACCTAGCCAAGACAAAAATTTAATCATACATGACTGTACTCACGAGCAAAATTGCTTTTGCAAACCACTGACAAGGACTCCATTGTATAAATATTTGGGTATCTACATTGATCACAACTTAAGATGGACAGAACAAATAAACACAGTTGCAGGTAAAATAAGAAGGCTTATTTATATTTTTAAAAATATTCGCAACATAATGACTAAAAAAGACTTAAAAACAATATATTACGCGTTAGCTCAATCGATTATAACACACGGAATGATTGGTTGGGGTGGCGCTGCTAAAATTAATATGGATCCTCTTATTAAAGCACAAAAAGCTTTAATTAAGGTTATAATAAAAAAACCATTTACATATCCAACAGTTCAATTATTTAATGATTTTCCCGTTTTCAACATTCCACAGTTATATATCAAAATTATTTCTATACATTTTCATAAAGATAAAACAATTCACATTACACCGCAACACAATTACGAGACGACACGCAGGAATTTTCTCATGACTCCAAAGACAAACACGACATTCGGACAAAGACATTACTATTATTTAGCTCCAAAAATTTTTAATAAGATAAAAAGTGAAATAACGGACATACAGTTGATGAATAATTTGAAACACAAGAAAACAATAGAAACATGGATTAGAAACAAGGGCATTATATACTGCGGAAACATGATCAAGCTACAATAGTTTATATTTTATTTTTATAATAGGTATATTTTGTAACAAGTTTTAGTTAAATACAAGTTTAATATTTTTCTGTCAGATATAACGCAAAAAAAATCTACCACCTCGGTACAGGCTCAGCCTAGTGAGGTGGTATATACCAAATAATCCTATAAAAAAAAAAGTTTCATATAACTTATTTAAATTGTACTTTTTTGTAATATTTTTATTGTTTGTAACTATATTGTTATATTTTGTTTGGTTTCAATAATAAAAAAAAAAAAGATTAAACTTGTCTGAGGGCATTGTTTATCTTATTGAATGATAGACGAATTCGAGTGTTAAAAATGGAATCATATTGCAAAATTGGATTCAAATTTGAATTCAAAGAAGTTTAAAGAATATAAGATATCTCACGCTGAAGACATATGGGTATCATTAAATGTAAATCCATCTCTTAAGGTCAACATTTGTTGCAGTTATCACCCACAGGGTGTAAATTACTTTGACAATATGCAATATCACTTAGACAATGCTAGTAACCTAATAAATAACTTCCCTGATGACATTTTCATACTAACTGGAGATTACAACTTACCTCAGTTAAATTGGTCTCTTGATATCAATTCTGTCCCCATCCTACAAATAAATTCTACTACACCAGCTAGCACGCTACTTCTTGATTTCCTTTCACTCACTGAAACTTATCAAATTAACACGCACCATAATTCAATGGGTAGAATTTTGGATTTGGTAATATCTAACTCACAGAATGTTTCCGTCATTGAATGTGACTCTCCTCTTGTACCAGAAGATTCGCATCACAAATCCCTAATTATAAATATTAATATGGCAACTATCAAGTACATGAACCCAAATTCACGTGAAATATTTTTATTCCACAAAGCTGACTATATAAACATCAAGCATAGACTTTCTGATATAGATTGGACTACTCACTTCAATAACCTAAATTTAGAAGATTCATTATCTCTCTTATATGATAAGCTCAATGCATTAATCGTAGAATTTGTTCCTAAAAAATATGCTTCAGCCAGCAAAAATTATCCTGCTTGGTATAGCAGACCCTTAATCAAAATAATAAAAGAGAAAACCAAATATCATACGAAATGGAAAAAATTTTCTAACCCCAGAGATTACGATAGTTTTGCCCTATTGCGATCACGTCAAAAAAACCTCACAAGATCCTGTTTCAATTTGTACGTCGCTAAAATAGAAAACTCACTCAAATCCAATCCAAAGAATATTTGGTCATATGTTAAATCAAAACGTCCATTAAATAACTTACCTCTCACCATGCATTATAATCAATCTACTGCAAATGATGGTCCAACTATTTGTAGTAAATTCAATGAATATTTTGCTTCTGTATTTGTTGACAGTTCTGAACAACCACCTGCAATGGATATCCCAGATTCTAACTCACAAGTATTCTTACACAAAGTCACTATCAATCCTATTCTGGTATATACCTAACTATCTCACAAAAATTGATACTAGCAAAGGAGCTGGTTACGATAACATTCCAGCCCATTTAATAAAACAATGTGCCAATGAATTATGTCATCCATTATACTTAATTTTCCAAAGATCCCTTAATGAGGGTCATTTCCCAAGTATGTGGAAAAAAGCCCTTATAACACCAATACACAAAACTGGAGACAATTCAAACATCGAAAATTATAGACCAATCTCGAAATTGTGTATTTTCAGTAAATTATTTGAAAAAATCATTATAGATCAAATTAATCCTGAAATAAGAACATCTTTAACTATTAAACAACATGGATTCCTTAGTAAAAGATCAGTGGAAACCAATTTATTAGAATTTACCGACCATTCATTTTCTGCCTTACTCGAAAATAACCAGTTAGATACAATATACCTAGATTTTGCCAAAGCGTTCGACAAAATTAACCACAATATTCTGTGTTTTAAATTATGGAACTTTGGCATACGTGGCGATCTGTACAGATGGATAAAGTCCTATATAACAAATAGATCACAAGCAGTAGCCGCCAAAGGTTTCCAATCGTGTTTTGTTCCAATTCCCTCCGGAGTACCGCAGGGTTCTCAGCTGGGTCCCTTGCTTTTCCTGATCTACATTAACGACATAACACAATGCATAGCTACCTCTGAAATAATTCTTTTTGCCGACGACAGTAAATTATATAAACAAATCTCATCTACACATGACTGCTCACTGCTACAACAGGATTTAAATAACCTTTTTCGCTACTGTGAAAAAAATCAATTATATATAAATATAAATAAATGTTTCTCAATGAGTTTCAGTAGAAGCAGAAATGTAATTAAATTTCACTACACTATTAATAATAATATATTGTCGCAAAAACTCGAAGCGAGAGACCTAGGCGTTATCCTTGATAACAAACTATCATTTATTCCTCATATTGATTCTGTCGTAAATAAAAGCTACAGAAACTTGGGTTTCATACAAAGAATAACCAAATCCTTCAAAGAAACAACCTCGCTAGTTCTCCTATTTAATGCCTTCGTTAGAAGTCATTTGGAGTTTGCATCAACCGTATGGAGCCCTAGTTACAATATTCACATCGATAGAATTGAGAGGATTCAGAGAAGGTTTGTTAAAACGCTTAATTTTAGAAAAAAAATTTACCGCCATGATTATGACCAATCTTTAAAATTACATGGGTTTATATCACTTGAAAAAAGGAGAAAGATATCCGATGTCTATCTGCTTTATAAAATACTTAATAACCTTGTAGACAGCTCTTACCTACTCCAAAAAATTTCTTTCAACTGCCCCATGAAAACAACACGCCAAAATCACCTTTTCTATACACCATACTGCAGAACAAATTACGCACAGAATAATTATGTCAACAGATGCTTAAATTATTACAATAGTCTTGACCCCCAACCTGATATATTTAACTCCACACAGACATCGATGAAACGCCAATTACGCGCAGTTATTGGTAATATTACTGGTTAAAAATCAAACCTACTTTCCTTAAACATTCATCCCTTCCTTATCAACGCTTTCCTATATCCATTATCCTTCCCTTTCCCCCACATACACTCACCATCTTACAATGACTACCCAACATTAATAATGTATAATAATTTAAATATGTGAAACTTTATAATTGGCTATTTATTTTGTATTCTCATTTGAAATTAAGTATTATAAATGTATAGCTGTTAAGTTTCCAAACAAATGAAAAATAAAATTAAAAAAAAAAAAAAATATCTGTCGTGGTAAGATTGGACATTGAGTTATGAAGTACACAATTTATTAATTATAATGGTTTGTGTCTTCACTTTCATTTCCAGAGATATTATTAAAATTTAAAATAACAAATTGCAGTCGCACAAAGTTATTTCAGTTGACTGATTTCCAATTTTATATTTACATCAAGTTTAAAAGATAACAAACTTTAAGTTTTTTTTCTACATACTTTTAACAGATCAAATTTAACATCGGGAATTATCGTTGTAAGAGATAGTAAAGTCAAAAATAAATAAAAAATTAATTGTTGTTTTTTTATATATTTCCTGCCTAATTGGATATACATATATATGAAAAAAGGGTAATTCTGACTCTTGATAGTAGTTGCGTTTACCAATGCGCATCCCCTTTCTATAAAAAATTTCAAAAAAATTTAAAAAAAAAAAAAATGAAATGGTGAATATTTCAGATATTAGTAGGTATCATTTGTATCTTTGTAAGTCATTGTTGTGCTCTTATACTACCCATCTGATTCCAATGAAACTTTCTGACTTGTTCAGCGCACACCCGGGAAGATTTCCGAAAGAAATTTTTCTTCTTCTTTTTTTAAAATGTTTTTTTCGCATATTTCAGTAACAGTTAGTATATATTTCATAAACGGACCGTTTTTTTATTCAAATAACATACAAGTGTAAATTATAATGAAATAATGTTATTTGTAATTTTTCACATATAAAATCAATTTTCACATATTAAAAGATGGGCACTGGCGTCCTGGGTTCGATTCCCAGCAGATGATAAATTTATGTTTTTTATTATTTTTATAATTCTCGATGGTAAATTGGCGTTTAAGTTCGCCATTATTTTAGGTTGACAGAATGTGTGACCTCTTCCAAACGCTCAAACCAGAAAAAAATATTTTTCACTAGATACCTGGTAAGTCATAGATAGCTGCGTTTGTGTTCAAGATTTTACGAACCAACAACTATTTGACGTTGTTTAAAAAATAACAGCAAAAAATCTTTTTATTTTATGTAGACTTTTGGGTCTATCTTTAGAGGTCTGCTTCTCCTACGAAGTGGACTCACAGCTAAGCCTCTAACTTTTAGGGCTTCCTCGCATCTCAAAATGTTGATTCAAAAACCCATTTAATGTTTTGAAAGATAGCAAACTTTGTAAAAGCATTTTTTTATTTATTTATTGAAATCGGGCAACTAACATATACATACTATGTCATACATTAATTTTACACCCAATAACAAATTACCATAGTTTGGAGACTTTTGATATTTATCGATCCAGGTAGATCCAGACTGAAAACACAATTTAAAACTGTGTCTCCACCGGGAATTGAACCCGGAACCTCTGTCTCAGTAGTTGGATATCAAACCAACTGATTTACGAAATTTCCTTTTTTTTTCTTATTAATTAAATAAAATAAAACACAACTTTGTGTACAACACTACAATTATAACTTTTATTCAATTGAATAAATTTTTCTGTAAATATTGAATAAAATATCTATTTTTAGTGGTGTACAAAAAGATGTTTTTAATTTCATTTAATTAATTGCAAAATGATACCACAAAATAAAAAACCAATCATTAATCGATGATGTAATGTTTTTCTAGTTATTGAATAGTTTTTAATTGTGGAAACGCGACAGTGTTATATTCTGAAGATTAAAATCACTGGAACATTTTTTAACTCTCAATTATTTTGGTCTATTGAGGCCAGTTGAGGTTCTTGTTGTGCATAAAATAAAACCCTTGCTGTTATAATGGTAGTCTGAAATAAAACTAAATTTAAAAGATCTACATTGACGTAAACGAATACAAATTTCAATGTCGTACAAGAAAAAAACCGTCACCATTTTAGATTAAAATGTTTTTTTTGTCTGTTACTAAAGTTGATAAAATGATGTGCAATGGTTGGAAAATTGCATTCTCATTATTATTACATAGATATTCTATTGACTTTGATAAATTATGATGCGAAAATTCACATCGCAACATTGTTATTTTGATAAAATGAAATAAAATGCTTCTTTATTTATGACATTTTTAATTTATGTGTGGATAAGAACCAACTTTGACAAATTATTGCAAATAGGAATAATTAAATTTTAAGTTTAAAAAAATGTGTACGAAATATATGTTTGCTAACAATCGCGTTTTCACATTCCGGTTCATAAAAACATTGTTTATTTATTTATTTATTTATTTTGGATATCCAACAGTACAGTAGAGCATAATGATATTAAAAACAATGAATAAAAAACAAGTAAATGTAGACTACAGTAGGTACATAATAATAGGACATCATATCAAATAATTTTAAAAGCTTAACATACAATTTACGAAAAATGAGAAAAAACAAAAATTATAGGAACACACCTGAAACATACAAGGAATAGTACCAAGAGGATTATATTCTAGAATCATAACATGGGATTCTAACGTACTTAAGGATCAACGAAGAAGGTGTTGCAACCATTATGGTGACACATACATATATTCATGTATATACTAGAGAGTGGAATTTTGAGTTATGTTATCAGTGCAAAGTATTGTATTAATCTTTATCATTCTTATCAACACAATGTCACTCATTTTCATTTAGTTCACAGTTTAGTTATCATAATCCTTGTTTATTTTAAAAGAGTTTTTGGATCATTTCATTATTGATTAAGTTAATATTTACCTATAAGAATAATTGTTTAAAATTTTTCTTTGCAAGTAAAACGAATATGTATATTGCCACTGTGACGACACGGCGCCTGGCAACCTTTCAGCCAAAAGAAATCGTCGATTCCCGGTGATAATGACGGGGCCAATAGGAAGCGTCGAACTTTCCAGAAACAGCGCGGAGAAGTGGATATTTGAGGACGCGCCAACTTGTCCCAATCAATTCTCTCTCATGTTCATTAGTATTGTATATTATTTAGTGAAATTAAATTCTATGTCTAAACGAGTGAGTGTGGCTAACGCTAAACTCCTCAATAACAAGTCATTGTATAAATTATTCAAATATTCAGCATTTTCATGAAATGTGTTAGTTGAATTATTTTTTTATTTAAATATTTCATTATGAAAACTTCATTATTCTTTAATGCCATTTGATGAAAGTGATGTGTCTTTTTACCAATTTGAAAATAAAAATTTCAAACTTTAAGTTTCCTGAGCTTGGGGTCAGATTGAAATATTTGACAGTTAAAAAAAACGAGAAGCACTATCCGATATCTTTCAAAATCTTATGGAGTCTAAGCGAGTATATACAAATTTGCGAAATTTGAAAGAGTAAATGAATGAGTACTTTAGTCTATAATCGATAAAATAAAATCGACACGCCGAACGTAGCACACAGCACATAGTACAACACGCAACACACAGCACACACATACACACACAGATACGTTGTGATGAAACTTTCAGAATACAATCTCAGCATGATACTAGTTGATTATCTGCAATAAAAAAAATGCGAAATCATAACTCCCCACTATATTCCCTTGGATAAGTGAGGATTTAAAAGTTGTAAGAAAAATATAGTATTATATGTTGTGAGTAATATTTCATTTCTCTGTACTCATCAAAATGTGAACCTGGTATCTTTTTTATTGAAAACATCTGAAAGCAATCTGATCAATTCAATATTTAAATAAATTAATTGTTTTTAAAGTTTTTCTATGACATTTTTTTAGCAGTAAATAAGAATAACTATTACTAACCAAACTTTTAATATTATTTGTAATAAGATCGATACAGGTCGACAAGGTCTAAAAAAATAATTGAATTCACTTAGTGGTGTAAACTTTGATGGTCTTCGTAGAATCTGTGATATATTGAAGAATCACCCAAAATCATTTATCAGATTATGCTTCGTTTCACCATTAACAACTATTTTTATAAAAACACCCATTCATTTATTCCATGTCTAACGACAGATACGTATAAGAAATCGGCTAATCGCAGCTGTTGCCAGTTTCATTCTACTTATATCAAATACAAAATGGCCTCACTTTTCCTCCTCGTTCTTTTCGAATTGTTGATTTATTAATCTTTCAGCTTGAATCGACATAACTAAAATAGATGTACAGACGTATCTTTATAAGGCAATCTAATAAATTTATGATACTGCCTTTTACACACGTGTGTCTGTCTAATCGACGTGTAGGGCAAGATTATAAATAAAAACTTTTTGTCGACGAAAAATATTATTATCTTCATTCTGTTATTATTTGTTCTTGGAATATTAAGAAAGCAATATAACAATAACAAAGAATAAATCGTATTTTTTTCTGAAAATGATGAATGTGTGCTTGTGATAGAAAGGTCAATGAATGCTCTTTTATTTGCTTTCATAAATATAGATAAAAATTACCCACAGGAACATAATATTTATAATGTGTATACATATTTTTGACTATTTACATATAAAATATATTTCGGATATTATGGCTGTTTTCATATATATTCAAAACACAGAATCACTATTTTACGTACCTTTAATATTATTAAATCATTCAATAAGAAAATTTTTTATAAAGTTTTATGATAAGCCTGAAAAAATATGCTTAAAGTACAGTGCAATATAATATGATAACTCTTATATTTTAAAGACCTTTTAAAACATATGACTAGCCTTATGGCTCAGTTTGATGTATTTCATAATAAACTGCATTATCTAACTATTTTGCTTTAAAAATAAATTTATTAAGTATTTAATTACTGCTGTAAATAATTCATTGTTTTTTTCAATTCTCTCGTTTACAATCATACTAACACACGGTTTCCTTGTATTTCAATATACTCTGATAGATTGTGAAAAAAATTCAAGAGGAAATAAATAAAACAGTTTGAATAGTTCTCCAAATAGTTCTGCAGTATGTATCTCAAAAAATCTTATTTTAATAGTATTAACGAGTAGCTTATTTTTTGATCAAAGCTTCGATCTGAGTGGAGCTTTTGATATAATAATTTGGTTAACTCACTCATTAAATAATCGTGCATGAATACACCCCAATGATGTTCTTGTTGACCCATATGTTAATTTGCCACCATATTTGTAAAAAAATGTTTGGGGCGAATTGAAAATGACTAGCAAAATATATTCAAGTTGATACGGTGTAATAGTCATGCAAAACAAGTAAGTATAAGCAGAAGAGATCTCAGTTTTAGAGAAAACTACCAATATTTATTGTAAAAATATAATGTAATGTTTGATGTAATTTAATGCATTAATATTATGTTATATGATTAAATGTAATATAGTGAAATCGATGTATTTTAGGAATATGGAGTTCGAATCCTGCCACGACCGATTTCGTTCACCTATAGTACAAGCATTCATGTTTAATTTAGGGAATGTTAATAATAAATGTACTTTTTTCAAGAACATATTCATTCTTTTAAAAAAATATATTTAATTTTTATTTTTTTACAACATTCAACGTATTTACATATTAGGTATACTCAATAATAACTGTATATGAGATTACACACATAAAATCAATTCTAAAATAGATTATTTTTTCGAGCATTTTTATTTTACAACAAAAAACTTATTTACATATACTCAATAATCACTGAAGGTATATGAGATTACACACATAAAAGCAATTCTGAATTAAATTATTTTTTCTAGCATGAATATTATGTCCTGGTAACAAGAACATAGTATGCATTCTCATCGTTCGTATCTTTCGATACCTGATACAAACCCGCGTCCAATCAGTCGATACCTGATACGAACCCGCGTCCAATCAGTCGATACCTGATACGAATCCGCGTTCAATCAGTCGATACCTGATAAAAACCCGCGTCCAATCAGTCAATAACTAATACGAATCCGCGTCCAATCAGTCGATACCTGATACGAATCCGTGTTCAATCAGTCGATACCTGATACAAACCCGCGTCCAATCAGTCGATAACTACTACGAATCCGCGTCCAATCAGTCGATACCTGATACGAACCCGCGTCCAATCAGTCGATACCTGATACGAATCCGCGATCAATCAGTCGATACCTGATACAAACCCGCGTCCAATCAGTCGATACCTGATACGAATTCTCTTTCAATCAGTCAATTCCTAAATACAATAAAAAATAAAATAAAAAAAATAAAAAAATACCGGATACGAACCCGCGTTCAATAAATTATTATTTCATAATGCACCTTTCTGCCACCCATCTAAATGTCGATTCCATAAAATCACCATTATTGTGACACGTAGAGCCATCTTATCGAACGTTTACATAAATTGTAAGGCAACGTGCTAGTTTAAGTGGAGTTTGTCTATCTATAAATGTTTCTTACCTTGATGTTCTGCACCATCGATTACCTAACAATGTGAAATAGATGTAATATACAAATGCATGGTCCATTTACCAACAGGGTTTATGTGCAAGGCGCTGAGACCGGTATACCCTATATCACATCATTCATTGAGACGAGGATTTAACAGAAGACTTAATGTTATTAACTGTTTGATCGCATAAACTTGTATTTTATCGAAGATATCCTTGGATTTTAAATATAGACAGCAAAACACATCCTTTTCTGAACTAAGTTTTTAAGACCAAAAAAAGACTTCAACTGTTGGCTAGTTTTTATATTTTATTGATTTACAAAACCAACAGTTTTCATTACAAAATTAAAGTAGCTGTATTATATGAATCCAGTTATAAACCTTTTCAAGTAGGTAGGTAATATATTTAACAATAGGCATGATGACTAATTTTGAGAAACTATCTCACGATGTTTTTACGCATCCACTGTTTTCAAATATATATACATTTCTACATAAAATAAAGGTTTAGTAGCAAAAATTGCCATTTCAAAATCCAATTTGACATTTACGTCAAAAAACGCTTGCATTGTAATGGCGTCCGTCGGAGCTGACGGTGACGTCACGGTTTTGTAAACCGCATATCACTACTATATGTACTATATGTATTCTAAGACGATTTGTGTATTTAAAATAAATTCAAAAGTGCATAAGTGTTGTGCGGTCCCAAAATGTACAAACACGTCGAAAAAAACACTTACTGAGGTAGTTGTTTTCGTCCCACGCGAATATAAACGAGAAATAAGTGGTTAAATTTGGCACGGCGAGACCCAGAAAGTGTATTTTATTAAGTATACGTTAACAATGAAATACAGTATTTGTTCCCCCACGCAATACTATAATTCATTTACAAAATATTTACCATTAATAAGGCAATAAGCATAAAAAGAACTTCATGAATGTCCATACGTCAAAATACGCCATCTTAAGTTTCCCGCGTATTAGGCATTAGGCCTGTGTAACACCACTGCGTTACGCCGCTCAATCGCATCGACCCAGTTCACTGCGCCGGATGTGTTAAGTCACTCCTTCGAAATGTATTGACTCACGGCGCAGTGAGTCGTGAGTGCTAGACCGGGAGAATGCGAACAGTGTTAGGCCCAGAATCATAGTCGCAAAATAGGTACTTAGATGAGTTTGAGTTACAGATTTGTAATCATAGAACTTTGTTTCTCACAGAAGTCATCAAAAATCGTTACTCATCTCCCGTGAGTTTGAGTCACCAAAATCGGTGACTTTAGACGCTGAGCATGCTTTGAACTGTCAAAATCGTTTACAAACCTAGTTCTATTTTAATTTTTATTCGAGATAAAGACTGGTGAATTTCGAGATATTATTTTTGTGGTGAATATAAAATTATCTTCATTAAACAGGGAGCATTAAAATGTCTGATATATTTGAGTTTTTGCAAGATATTGACAATATTGGGAATACAGATGTGATTAATTTTCCCGATGAATCATTTGCCGCAAGGCGAATGAGACGCCACAAATGTTATATTCGAAATATGATAAACCCTATCGAATTTCATGAAAACTGTGAATTTAAAAAGCGCTACAGATTTTATAGAGAAACTGTCCTCACTGCCATATTGCCGCTTATTCACGATGTATTGCGAAAAATCAACAACAGAGGCATGCCTATAACGCCTGAAATTCAAATATTGATAGCCCTGAGATTCTATAGTACAGAAATTGCTCGGCGATCCACTCCCAAGCATCCTGTTTTTGCTAATTAAGGGCTGATATATTTTCTTATTTTCTACAATAGTAGGTAATTTTCTTCCCCAATAATTCCATTAAAAAATGTTAATCATATGCAGTATTCTTTTAGCATTCATTATTAATTATTATTATAAAAATAAACAAAACGCGAAAGAAGCAAGCAGATGTTTTGAACTCAAATGACAGTTTTAATTTATAGATTGAAGAGAGTAGATAGGGATTTCAAAGACAAATTTAAAAAGTAACCATAAATTTCAAATAATTGCTGAAAACTTATGAAATTCCTACAGTTTGAGAACTATCAAACTCAACTGAGTTTGAGTCGTTATCTCAGCTCAGACACGTCAGATTTTGGACTATGTTTACCGAAAAACCTACTCAGCTTAGAAAGCCTTGAGCTATGCTCTCCTGAGGCACTATTGAGACCTGACTCATCTCATGTTTATGATTCTGGGCCTTAGAGTATTGAGTTATTGAGTTGCTTGCTTTTTAACTGACATACCTACATACTTACTAAATAAACAACGTAATAGACAATAACATAAAACTAGCTTACCTTAGCACAGGCCATGCCTAGTGAAGGGGCTAGTAATAAAGATACAAACAAAAAGAAATTGCTTAAACTATGTAAGCACCAGTGAAATAATAAAATGATATTTATTGAAATGAAATAACTTATATTTACTTTGTATGTTTACTACTAATAATAATAATAGTTACTTTTATTTAGACGTAAAAAATACAAAATTAATACATCTAGTATAAACAAAAATATCTAATTTTTTTGATACATTCTAATCCCGAAAAGTGCCGAATTAAAGCGTTTCCCGATTAAGTGCCGACGCAAGTCTGAATTTCCCGAAATCGGCAACACTGGACGTGGACCTAGAATATCGTGACGTCATGCGCTCTGATTCGTTCTGATTGGCGTTTCTCATAAAATGGCGGTCTATAATATTTTGTATTTTTATTTTAATAATATTAATATTATTCACTCTTTTAAAATGAAAATAAATAATTTTTTTTAAATATTTATAACCTATTTTATTTTTTAAAATCATAATGTCAATGATTTTTTCTTACTCTCATCACGCCTATTCACTGCGCCGGGTCATTAAGCTAGTTAAAAAATAATAAAAAAAGCATAATAGGTATGCAGGTATTGTATTTTATATAAGCAAAGATTATTATTGTATTCATTATATTTCATGTACCTACATGTTTAAAAATATCACAACCTTCCCGATTCTACTTTTAAAAGTAGAATCGGGAAAGTAATAGTATGTCGGTTAAAAAGCGGGCAACTCAATAACTCAATACCCTAACACTGTTCGCATCAAGGTTCGCATTCTCCCTGTCTAGCACTCACGACTCACTGCGCCGTGAGCCAATACTTTTCGAAGGAGTGAGTTAACACACCCGTCGCAGTGAACAGAATCGACGCAATTGAGCGGTGCAACGCAGCTTTACACATGTCATGTCTACCGCAGTACCGCGTAGGTATGCTTTTAGTTTATGAACACATAATGTAGAGAGAAGAAGGAACATATTTTATCGATTTTCGAGATGAAAGTTGTATTTAAATTATAGATAAATGAAGTACTTATATGCATAGAATAATAAAAATACGCTTATATGTAAGTTTTTACCATTCTAAATTCTGATGAGCAAAAGTCTTTTTTCGATGCAAAGTAATTTCATATATATTGTATTGAAACTGTGACGTCATAATATTTTGATTCACTCTGATTGGTGTTTCTCATAAAATGGCGGACTTACATATTTTGTATTTTTATTTTAATAATATTAATATTATTCGCTCTTTTAAAATGAAAAGAAATGTATTTTTTCAAATCTTTATAACCTATTTTATTTTATAAAATAAAAATTTCAATGATTTTTTCATACTGTCATCACGAACCTAGGAATTTTTTTTAAACATAAGTTAGAACTTTAAAACATACAAAAGAAAAAGTTAAGAAGAGTACCTATATTATTATAATTAGCCATCGGCATCCGCACCAAAAACTAGCAGGTATGTAATTTCAATACTGACGGGCCAGTCATTATTGAGTTCACTACATCAGTTTATACAGATCAACGCCTATGTAGGTATCTATATAATCAATAATATTGTTACAAGTATGCACCACAAAAACAATGTAGGAGACAAAATAAAACAATATCTTGTAACGGTGTGAGAGGTCTATATACATTTTTATTAATTTTATATATTGTATTAAAATAAAAATTAAACTTAAGTAAAAGTAATGTTAAACGTATTTTTATTTCGTAGGGTGTTTGTGAAATTTTTATGCGAGATATACAGGTGTCCCAAAAAGTATGGATAATCGGTAAACCAGGGATAGAGGACCCCTAGGTCTATCTAAAAACCTCAATGTATGTTCTACGATTTTTTGGCGTTTTCGAGTTATAATTTTTTTTCGATTTTTTTCGAAAAACTCCGACTGTCACGACATAATTGGTCACAGAGACGCTATTTATTGAGATACACCCTTCATTATTTTTTTCAAAATTGTTCAATAGTGTGCGTTTTAGATGTAATAATTTTCTTTATCCAATCTGATACCATATCTTAAAAAAAATGTTGTATCTCAAAAAAAGTCAAATCAGAAAATTGACAAAAATGTTTAAGGGCGATTTAAAAATAGAAGGTTACATGAAAAAAATATCCCAAACATTTTTCAAAAACTTCCTTATTATATCTTGTATCTATTCTGTAAATTTCATTTTCCTATTCCTACGGGATCATACTTAAAAACGGTTTGAAAGTACGAGAGGTAGATTCGTACGTAGTGAAATTTTGATACATTAAATTTATCATTCTAATACATGTATTACTCGTAGAATAATAAATGATTATTTTTGTATGGAAATGTATGTATTTCATTACGTGAGATAATGCCATCTCGTATTTTAAAACCATTTTTAAGTATGATCCCGTAGGAATAGGAAAATGAAATTTACAGGGTATATACTAGATGAAATATGGAAGTTTTTGAAAAGTGTTTGGGAAAATTTTTTTATGTGACCTACTATTTTTAAATCGACCTCAAACATTTTGGTTAATTTTCTGATTTGACTATTTTTGAGATACAACATTTTTTTTAAAGATAATATATCAAATTGGATATAACAAATTATTACATCTAAAACGTACATTATTCAACAATTTTGAAAAAAATAATGAAGGGTGTATCTCAATAAATACCGTCTCTATGACCAATTATGTCGTGACAGTCGGAGTTTTTCGAAAAAAATCGAAAAGAAATTATAACTCGAAAACTACAAAAAATCGTAGAACATACATTGAGGTTTTTAGATAGACCTAGGGGTCCTCTATCCCTGGTTTACCGATTATCCATACTTTTTGGGACACCCTGTATAGTATGTATATCAACATTATTGAGTTTAGTATTAAAAATAATATAACAAGGTCGGTCAATGAAGTTTTTTTTCTTACATTAGTGTTACACCTAGTGATTTGGAACTTATTTTTTTTTGTTCTGGTATTTCGAGGGGAACATGAATATTTATAATTTCTAGTAGATAGGAATAGTCTATTATATTGTTTAAGATTTTATATAAAAAAATGTTGTATAATAAATTTATGATTAACACTCTTTGTGTTAAAGCAGTCGATAAAATTATCTTTTTATATTTTTAAGGACATTTCGTCGTTGCAAATTTCCTCGTCCTTTTTTTCTGATTATAGGTATTTTTGATTCGTACATGACGTGATGGTATTTATGTATATTTTTGTTCCCTATTTTAATATTAAAGATAACGTTGTTTTTATGATTTTAATAAAAACAAAACATTATCAGTAAACATTGTCATTTCATTATTTTTATAAAACCGCAAAAAAGGGACCTATTATTTTTTATATGACCTTTTTTGTAATAACACAGCCTGCTTCATTAAAATTTTTTTAATAATATTTTTTACCTTTATATTTTTGAAATAATCTGTTAATGACACATTAAGTTCGAAATACTCGCGTATATTAAAGGTTATAAAACTTTGACTTTTATTTACCACTTTTCTTAGATTTCCAAATGTTTTTGACGCTGTAATATAATCTAAAGAGCCGTCGGAATGCTTTTAAAAAGCAAAGGATAATTTCTTTTTTCGCCTTTAATGCCACGTGGATAATATGCCAAGGTTAGTAATGTATTTTTTATTTAAATTTTAAAATCAAAATAGATGACTTTCTGCGGAAAACAAAAAAAAAATATCCCCGTGGATTATATTTAAAGGCTCAAAAGCGCCCTACGTTAGGTAATGGTCCTAGGAGAGTAGGTACGCTTTAATATAATACTGCTTCATTTTGTCTCGTCTCTCGTTATATTACATAATTCTTTTTATATTTACGTATGCCCATTTTCATTTCGGTTGTAATGGTATACATTATTCATTTACGTGCTACAAATTTATTGACTTAATTTTACACGTAACATCCGTGAAATATCTTATTTTCGTTATTTCAGAAACAATCTCTAGAGCTTCTGTTTTCTTTACATTATTACACATAAGTTATGAAATACATGAATTTAATATCCAAGAGGATTTTTCAAAATACTCATTCGTTCCTTGATAAATTCATAATGATAATTTTAAAACATACCTATATAAATCATTGAAATACATTTTTCAGATAACTGATTATACCCATTCATTATTTGTAACCGACTTCCTAAAACATAGGTTATCAATTCATAGGTTACGTTCAGTGATTTCTTTTTACCACGTTGACAGATTTCAATGATTGTTTTTTTAATAAGAAAGGCTATCAGATTAGTCCTATTTCAGTTTGGTCAAGATATGATCGTATGATCCATGAGCAATTCTTCAATTTGTACTTCAGCGATAAGAATTCTTTTAAACATTGTCAGATTTTTATGATTTATATTTTAATAGGAAGGAAGTGTTTGATAGGCATTTTATCGAGTTCTGGTGATGGAACTCATGAGAAAAAAATATAAAACAATTCAATTCTCAAAATCGTCTGCAATCAATTATTATTCTTTATCACAACGTCTATATTCGATGATTCCTTTTTTATTAGAAAGGGATTAATTACTTCTGGGGTGGTTCATAGCCAATACTTTTAATCATGAGAAGGAATCATGAAACTCATAATTTGCATTGAATTGTGGCAAAGAGAACCGAACACAAAATTTTTCTATATTGGCTTACATTAATTTTGAAGTATTATTTTAATATTAACGATTAAACGTGTTTTCAAAATCACAAAACACAGAAGGTAGAGTGACCGTCAAACAACTTGAATAACAGAGATGCTGCGCAACACACACACTTTAAAGGTTTTCGTTTGGTTAGTTAATACAACCTTCCCCTACAACGCTAAAGATTGTCAAGATGTTTGTTCAGTGAAAATATTTTGTTTTACTTTAAAAAAAATTGTCTTATTTTTGGATGAAAAAGTTTATATTTTTTAACCATTTCTAATAATTAAAACACCAAACTTAATTTTATTTTTAAAAATAATAAAAAAAATAAAGAAGTATGTGCTGACCAAAGACCTTATGATAATGAAAAGACAGATTGTAAGGTGACTTTAGTATTAAACTTGTGAGGGTTGTGAGATGGGTATTCGGGTATAGTCGGCCGCGTCCGGTTCTTTAGTATGTATGTATATAAAATCTTTGATGCTGACCTACATTTTTTTATTTATATTTTTTTTCGTAATGTCATAAAATTTGCACATATTAAATACGTTTACAAATAAATTCATGTCCTATTTGGTTCAATTCTGACAGCCTTTATAATAAACACAACAATAACGAAATTAACACATTAATTAGATTTTTTTTATTGTTATCGCGTATGCGTAAAAACTACTCGCACAATTCAATAGTAAAGTATTCTTGCTATTGAAGCATTTCTATTTTTGGTGTAGGTATATAAGTTTTCACAGCACGGTTTTAATAAATAACTCAAGTGTGTGGTTTGATGTCAGTGCTAGGGAAAAAGGAGAGAAAAGTGTTTACGGTCAGTTGAAATAAATAACAAAACAATTCCTTATGGAGGTATACTTCATCCTTACCATATTTATATTATACGGGATACACTATAAACATAATTATTTATTGATACATTCTCACAATGATTCGGGTAAATAAAAACCAAAACAAAAAGAAAGTATGGTATTTGTTACTAAAGTTAACACCTTTATACTATATTTATTATGTAGGTAGGCCAGAAGAATACAGATACCTAATGGTTATATTAAATTCTATTTTATAACTTTTAAATATGGCGTTGCAAAAGGTTTCTTCGTTATATATATATATATATATATATATATATATATATATATATATATATATATATATATATATATATATATATATATATATATATATATATATATATATATATATATATATATATATATATATATATATATATATATATATATATATATATATATATATATATATATATATATATATATATATATATATATATATATATATATATATATATATATATATATATATATATATATATATATATATATATATATATATATATATATATATATATATATATATATATATATATATATATATATATATATATATATATATATATATATATATATATATATATATATATATATATATATATATATATATATATATATATATATATATATATATATATATATATATATATATATATATATATATATATATATATATATATATATATATATATATATATATATATATATATATATATATATATATATATATATATATATATATATATATATATATATATATATATATATATATATATATATATATATATATATATATATATATATATATATATATGCACATATTGTAATATTTTTTATTCATACTAAAATAGTCATAAGTACTTATTAATAATTTTATTACTAATAATACTTAATAATAATATTACTTTTGGTTCAGATTGATACAATTTTATAAATTTAAATGTTTAATCGTTACTCCACGGTAAAGACATCGAAAAATTAAAAAATACACAAACTAGGAGCGCACCACCCCGTGGCGCGGTCGGTAACAAACTGAACAATGGGCCACTGTGTGAAACTAGCGTCTACACCTAGCTTTTCCCGATTTCTGATTGGTTGGTAGGCGGTAACTTTGAACCGGATGTACCATGTGTAAATGTTAACAGACGAAAAAAATAAAACCAAAAATATTTTGTTTTCAGGGATTTATATATATTTTTTTTTATCGTGAATAAAATAAAATGTAGGTATGCATTAGTAAATAATTATTTTGTATATTTCAATGTATATTTACTATAAGATTCTTAGTAAAACAAGAACTTTACTTTTTAATAATTTAAATTATATTTAAAGAAAGTATTAAGCTATACCTATTATATGTTCATGGTGTCACAATTTAATCGATTGATTTCTTCCAGAATTATGTTAATAAGTTTTAAATCTTGGAAATCTGTATAATATTTATATGTACCTACATTTAAAGAACTTGATTATTTTAAATTTTATCGAACCGTCGAGATGTTTACAATGATTAATTTCTATCATCCGTATTAAAAAAATTACGAAGTGGTCTACAATCATAGACTTTGCAACATATACTTATATAATATATGGATGAACTCAGAAAAAATTCTATATATACATATTACACCGCCGTGGCACAGTTGGTAAGCCGTTCGATTTCTGAGCGGGCGTCCTGTTTTCGATTTCCAGCAGAGGAGAAATTTATTTCATTAAAATTTTGCTTCTCTGGGCTGGAAACACTGGTTAGGTGGAAGAAATTGCCATACGGCAATAAACTCGCAACTTGCGCAGGGTGTAAGGAAGTGTACATTATTATTATACATCAACTAAAAGAACCTTCGCAACAAATAATGTTCTGTACATGGATTTATTCAGAATTCGGAGTAGAACATTTAGTGTGTCCGTCCCCCCTTTATAACTTTTGATCCGCTGAATGCACAGAACCCAAAATTCCGGAATGTATAGATAGTTATAGGCCTACAAAACATTTATACTCAGAATTTTCGTTTCTGTCAGGGGTTATCAACTATTTAATTTTTACTTTATTTTTCCATATATCTCAAAAAACATAAAAGCTAGAAGGCTGAAAATTGGTATAAATATAGACAAATACAAAATCTCAAATATGTTTTTTTTAAAGTTCCAGGGTTTTTAAAACATTTTTTATGATAAATTTAAGTATGTGTTTAACTGCCTATATATATTTCCAAAGTTTTTAAAAATACCGAAACACCTCAATTAGATCATTTAATTTTCTATTAAAAATATGAACATTGTAGAAGAACATCTCAAACTTTTATTTACAATTTTTATAAAAATGAAATTTAGTGACGACATTGTTTCATACAATTTGTACGGCAGTACATTATACAATTTCTACGGGTACGCAATAGTTTGATACTTAATCTCTAACATACATCATGTGTATAGGGTCATTACTGCAAATGACATGATTCTGAGTAATTTGAGATTGAATATTGAAACAAAAGCTAAAGTTCCAAATCTCTTTTTGAATATCTATAAAACAACCATATTGAAACAATTGTGTAAGAGACCACTGCTTCCAAGTAGAAGACAGTCCGTTTAGCACTAAAAAGTTATTTTTTTGTCCTACTGCATCCATAGTTCATTTTTGAATAAATTTTAAGATTTGACGCTATAGTCTTAAAGATGCGATTTATGTTAATGTTCCTATGTCCTTTATTTTCTATTGTTAAATAATTACCATGTTATCCGGGGCGGAGACAAATCCAACAAATAAGAGATTACAATTGTTCCAGCTGTTCTTGAATTATAAATAGTGTAACTCATCTGACTTTCTTTTATTTATATAGATTTCCTTCCCATTTATTAAAACTTTTTATTGGTTGATACTTTCTTCCTATATTATGAATTATTTGTAAAATATATTATATTGAAACTGTTGGTTTTCATTTTATTTAATAAGTTTAAGTTCCAATTTTAATTATTGTAACGACTTCTCACCTTTATACATTAGAAAAAGTTTCCTATTACAAAGCCTATATTTATATACAGTTAGAATAGAAGTTTCTATAATTCAATTATATGTAAATGAGATGTGTAAAAATGTTAAAAACTAATAATGATACAGAGAAGGAAGAAGTTGCCCAAGGAAAAATCGAACATTATATGAACAATATTCTAGAAGAAGGAAATGTTAGATGAACATGTATGAATGTAGGCGAGGTGAAGAATGTATGCCAGGATAGAAGTGTGATGCTCGGCTCTCCGCCTACTACAAAAGTAATATAGCATGAAGATATGAATCTGTTTTTATTGTTTAAAGAAAAAATGCATTCAATTTTGAATATTAGATAATGATAAATCACTTGAAAAAATGGCAGTGAAAATAAATAAGAGTACTGAGTTGGACGTTTTGTGGATTATTGCTCCCAATGTGAAAAAAACTGAAGACAATACTTAAGATCCATTTGACCACCCACACATGAGTACCGATATATGAGTACAGATTTATACCTACTTAAATATCAAGTTACTGAAATATTTTCGTCTCCAAGCAAATTAACATTACGAGGCATGTAGTTTATAATCCCCCTTTACGTTTATATTACCTATCAATATTTATCGTGAACGAAATTGTATAGGTGAACGAAATTGGTCGAGGTAGGATTCGAATTCGCGACCACTGGATTACTAGCCCAATTCGCTAACCGCTCTGCCATCAACCCATCTAATTTTATAAATCCATTTTAGTTTATTACAACGATCTTTGAATAAACCACGAATGAGCTTTTTTTTCAAAGAAATATTTATTTAACAGATTTTTAATTATCTCAATAGAGACGAAGTTGGAATATTTATTGTAGGAGAACCGGGAAATCAAGGCACCTACAGGGCTTACGACCTGTCATCGGCTGGTTTACGTGATCACTTTATGCGCTTGCGCAACGTTCACCAATTATGCCTTTTAATGAGATCCCTATCAATTCAATTTGAATTGATAGGGATCTCATTAAAAGGCATAATTGGTGAACGTTGCGCAAGCGCATAAAGTGATCACGTAAACCAGCCGATGACAGGTCGTAAGCCCTGTAGGTGCCTTGATTTCCCGGTTCTCCTACAATAAATATTCCAACTTCGTCTCTATTGAGATAATTAAAAATCTGTTAAAAAATATTTATACATTTTTTAAGAAAGATGTTGTATGCAGTTAGTGACTCATTGAAGGTCAAAATAAAACATGTTTTGAATTGTGTTTTCAGTCTGGATCTGTGAGACGATTAATATCGTAAGTCTCCAGAATGTGGCAACTTGTTATGTGGTGCGTGTTAAATTAATATTTGTCATAGTACCTGTTAGTTGCCTGAGAAGCAATATTAAATAAATAAATATATTTACTGATTATTCATAACAAAATATATACATAATATTATCAATCATTCTAAACAATACATAATAGGCCCTATTCAGATTCGACTAAAAATTTTATACAGAATTTTAGTATATGAGAAATGTCAAAAAGTTTATTGCATTTATATGGGACTCATTACGTCACACCGCGCGGATAAAATCTTTTTATCCACGGTTGGCCGATATTTTAGATGTCTTCGTACTCTGAATTGAATCAGAATTGCACATAATATGTCCTATTCTGATTCGTATAAATTTATCCGTCTGAATTTTAGTATATGAGAAATGCCAAAAAGTTGACTGCATTTATATGGGACTCATTACGTCACACTGCACAAATGAAATCCTTTTACACAAGTCGCCCGTTGGTAATAGACCACTTCTTACTCTGAAACGAAACAGAATAGGGCATATTGTAAGAAGTAATAATAATAGGAGAGAATGTATGTAAACAAAAAATTTGTAGAAATAAAAAAAATGTTGAAATGGTTAATTTATTGAATAAGCTGTTATTTTACATTTACTTATATGAAATGAATGTGGTGGTGTACCACTAGATCGTCTCCCTTTTTGGTCCTTATGTAGATGACATAACCATGATGCTGTTGGTTAAACCTGTGGAAATAATTACAAATAAAAAACTGTGAACACTGTGCTGGAAGAATGCATGCAAAGAAAAGCATGTTCCTAGATATAACGGGGACGTTCGACAATGCGTGGTGGCCGCTTATTCTGGCCAACCTGAAGCTGCGGGGTTGCCCTCGTTGAGTGAAGGGAGCACCTAGCTGGGCAAGCCTCTAGGCGAGTTAGGGTTGTCGATGAAGTTCGCTACCTAGGTGTCGTCCGAATGTCAAGTCCTCGGCTGAAAAAGTAGCGGCCTTGTTTATGACATTTCGCAGGATCAGCAGGAGTAACTGGGGACTCCATTCGGGTAGGGTGAGGGCTATATACAAGGCTAAGTATATTGCCCAGATCGCATACGCATCTGAAGTTTGGTCCCATCGGCTGAGCGTTGGCTCGGTTGCTCTTGCGATCCTGAGGGGCCAGCATCCTCCCTTGCTTGCTGTTACAGGTACGTATCGCACGGCGGCCAGTGACAGTCTTCCGGTCATCACTGGTGTTCTGCCTGCTGATATTGAGGTGCGGGAGTTTGTCGCACATAGGAGTATCAGGCTCAATAGACGGGCTGAACATGTAGGAGTGATTGTTTGTATTGTGCCAGGAATTGGTGGTCTGAGTGGGGCCATCAGTAGTCAGAGAAAGGACGATGAAAGTTTGGCAAGAGCGCTGGGATAGAGGAGGAACTGCTAGGGTTACCTATTAGTTTTTCCCTGACCTAAGAAAGAGGATGCGTATGAGATCGCTGGCACTGTGCCACTATGCGTTGCAGCTCGTGTTAGGAGACTATGATAGGAGGTATGTGTGCTTGACCGCCCGGCCAGTTTGGTTTGGCGAAGTGCTGGCGAACCATCACAATGTAGCTCCAGAGACCGGGTTACCCCCGGTCAAAGATCTCGTATAGCGATGTCCTAATCTGGCATGGAATGATGCTTGATGTGCGTGTCTCACGCTGGGAGTGGCTGGGATGACCGGGTTTACCCCTGGTCGAGGATTTCGTACAGCAGTGGGCCTAACCTGGCCTGGAGTGATGCTGTAGCGGGGTGGTCGACGACTCGTTGACAATTCGTGCCGTCCTTTCTCCCTCGTGGAGGTGTCTGGTTGCATGCCCCCGTCTGGGTGGGTCCTCCTTCCTTGCGTTGATGTTAGCTATCGCATCTAGTAATGCGGGTGCGATGGTCTAGAAGCACCTAGAAATTAAGATTAGTTTTAATTAGTAAGGTGTATTAGGTAGGCGTCACCCCCTGGATAGGGGCACTGAGAATCCATAATTTAGCAGGCGGGGTTTGTTGGGAAGAGCACATCCGGCGAACTCAGAGCCCGCGTGCATAAAAAAATATTTGCAACTAAGTGCGGGTAAAGAGGTGCTAACGCGCCTGAGATACCCGTGTAAGCGGTGGATGACTTTCAGTGTCCTTCGTCTTGACAAGAGCTGCATCTAATGTTTACTTCTCCTGAACCTCCTCGGGTCTGGTTAGTGTTGAGGAGGTAGATGGACCGGTGGCTCTCCCCATTACGTCTTCCACTTCAGCCGCTAGTGCGACTGGACTAGGACAGTGCTCGATGACGAAATTGTACTCTTGCAAAAACATGGCCCGGTTGTCCGTCACCATAGTTAATCGTCATCCTCCAATGAATGGTCGGTACTTCCATACAACGGTACTTCACCCACACCACTGCGAGGTCCTCTTTTTTGTTCGAATGGCATTTCCTGTCTGCCTCACCGAACTTGCAGCTTGAATATGAGATAATCTCCCGTGACCCGTCCTCGTTCTGGTGAAATAGCAAGTTGCTGCTCCATCTTTACTCACATCAGTTTGCAAGATGAACTCCCTGTTGAAATTGGGCCTGGCGTGTCCACTTGGATGATCTCTTCGGGCTAAGTAGGTCCGTTAATGGGGCCGCTATGGTCGTGATCCTTGGCACGCGTTCCGGCAGCCAATTACATAGCCCAAGAAACGCTGTGAGTTCCTTCCTTGTCCGCAGGGGCGGCATCTCTCTCAAGACTCTCTCATGCACCGGTTGTAGGGTGTTTCTACTGGCCGACACCATGTGGGCCAAATATTCAATGGTTGGAGAGCCGATCTTACATTTTTCTGGTGCGCACTGCAGCCCGAACTCAATCTTTCGAAAATTAACCTATGGTGTTATGGTGGCTCTCCCAATCGACTGAATACACGACAATGTCATCTACATACACCATGACAAACTTCTCGAAGTACCCGGCCAGTACTAGTTGGCTCATCATCCTCTGAAAGTTTCTGCAAATGAGCTGTCAAAGTTGGTATTAAATGCGAAAATTTTAGCAAATTTTATAAATTTGATTTATAATAATTTATAATTCAAATAATAAAGCAACTCGCTCACGCGAGTCGCTATTGTTATTATAAACAACCATAAACCTAACTGAAAATTTATACCCAATGCTGAATAACAAATGGGCGGTGTAGACACTACTGAAAAGACAGTGTCTGTAGTGTAAACGGTCACTGTCCACCTACCATTTTACTTGTTACTTGCCATTTTACTAAACCAATGTTAACAAGACATTATGTATTTTTACTAAAAACATTTTAAATTAACACAACAGGTAAGATTTTGACATACAAGTATGGCTTGTTAAAAAAAATTCAAATATATCACCTTTATCTTTAAGCTCGACAAGACCCTGGTGGCTAAAGAACATCTAATTTTCAAACTTTCAGACACAGCTACCGTCGTGGTGAGTTTATAAGATGGAATTTCTTTGTACAGGTTCTCATAATATGTTGGTTTCTCAACCAATCCGGTTGTTTAACTTGTCATGAACTTTTCCCTTGGAACTCTTCTAGAAATTAAAAAAATAATCACAATATACAAACAGAAGTGTCAAACTAGTGATTTTTACAGCTATCATTCATAGTATATCAGTATTATTGCCTTCATATAAGAATAAGAATAAGTATAACCTAACAAAATTTGACAAGTGACTATTTAAAAAATACCTTCATTTTAACTTTGCCTTCTTCGGATCCTTCCTTCTTATTTTGGGTATATTGTATCTGCTGTACCAAAGACTTTTGTGTGTTTTTTGGGCGGCTAAATGAATAAAACAACATATTGTTAAATCTGACAGTTTAAAGTTATAACTTTTTGCGGCAACGTAAAACAAAACACACCACTGTTAATTATAGAACAACATTTTTACAGGGGGTTATTTAAAACACTGTACAACATAATAGTAAAGTTAAATTACCAAAAATCAATAAGAAAAAACAAATAAACTCACCATGCTGTCTTGATAATGAGATCCAGTCGGAAGCATAGAAAAGAGAACCATATGGTCGGAAGTCGGACGGAAGTCGGAGAAGCAGTCGGAAGATCGTCCGGATCGTCGTTTTGACAGTACACGCCCCTATCTCGCCCTAGCCAATCAGAGAGGAGCCAATGCAAAAAAGAAAAGCTAGGGCTAGACGCTACTCTGTGTGAACACCACCGGCCAGACCACGCCACGTATCCTTTGAAGTGTGCCCAAAAAACCGACAACGAGGCCATTGCTCGCCACGACGCATGGCCCACTGCCATTTGTACGCCATGAGGCACAATTAGCCCGTTTACACAATGGCGATGGCCTGCAGTGGGCCATTGTCGACCACTGTGTACTCGCAGCTATAGATATTTTGTTTAAAATAAAAAAAAACATGCATGTATGTCAGTCCTTTTTTCCTACCCAGAATTAGAAAACAGCTTGATGGTATGTATGTATGGAGATTGAGTATTAAACTATTGAGAATCCTCGTAGATATTGTGTATTTTGTCATACAAATTGTAGAAAGGATATAAAAATATGTTTTTCGATATTAAAAAAATGTAAATATTGGCAGCTAAACTCTACTTTTTATTTTGTACCCTCTTTAAGTGTTGTTTGATATTATTATAAGTTTGTGGTTTTTGTCAAACACCAAAATAAAATAACATTAGTAAACAAATAATAGCTTTATATCTTAGAAATACATTTATATAGAACATTCAAAAAATACGAAGATAAAAATTATATAATTATTATAAGAGAAAACTAGTGAATTCTTTGAATTAAATTAATAATTTGATTTGGATATTTTCGCTAACCAAACTTATAAATAGAACCAAATAACGTTAAACTCTCATTCTTTGTGTAAAGGTACAACTTTAACAAAAGACAATATCTGCGATGTCTCATACTTTTAATCTGTTGTGTTTGATCAAACCCAGACGAATTCTTATAATTAATTTACAAATATAATTTCAAGATCAGCTATCTCTCTCTCTTTCTCTCTCTCTCTGAATTCTCTTACTTCGGGTACTTTTATTCCGTCAATGTATTGATCCCTATGACTTCATCCAATATAATAAATAAATAACTTAAATAGTTAATTGCAATTTATTGTTATTTTCATAATTATGTATATTTTAATTTCAATGCTTTCGCATCAATTAAATGCCAAAAGACGACGGAAGACCGATGATGGACGATAGCGAAGGATATGCGGGCATGTAATGTCTCTGACGACGATGCTTAGGATAGAATGAAGTGGAGGAGCACAGTAAGAAGAGCTAACCCCCCTACCATGTGAAAAGAGAGAAATATCATTAATAATTCAATGCTCGTATAGTGTGAAAAGTCATACCATTAAATAAAAAGTTGACTATTTTATTTGATTATTATAAGTTGTCATAATTTGGCATTATTAATTATCGATAATGATTTTATGTAAACAATACTTTTCTGTCTATTTTTTTAATTGTTTTATTTGTGTTATTTATTCAAGCGGTTACCTACATATTTTGTTTTATTATTTATAATTAAATTTATAATTTATTTTTACCTTAAATTTTTATTTCAATTAAAATAAAGATATTTTTATCATGATATTCAAAGGTGAGTCGAGTTGGGTACTCTTTTTTGTAAAAAAAAGTGTTGCTTTGTTTTTTTATCATGTACAATACGTGTACTCACCTTTTGAAAAAAAAAACATTCTCTGATTACGTGAACAAAATAACAAACCGTATCTTTTGCAGAAACCAAATTTGGAATATTTCGAATTGGTATCTGAAAAAAGAGTCGTCTTGAGAGAGTATAAAGGGAACGAGATTTTCTGTTAGCCTCAATCTCATTGTGCAAATTTGGAGAAATTAGTAACTTTTTCTATTCAGCTTATTTGATTCTGCTCGGATATACTAATGAGATGTGAAAAATGCCAATGGAGAAACTGAATATGGACCAAGGAAGTTTTGAAATAAATCAAATGTATTTAATACGTCATGTGTGTTCTTTTGAATATGAAAAATAGAATCTAGAAATATATTTCAGATGTGTTCTTTTGAATATGAAAAATACTTAAAATAGAATCTAGAAATATATTTCAGATGTGTTTATTTTTTTGCTAGGGTAACCCCTTTTTAACTTAATAGCCAGTGTAACCTTATTAAAAGCTTAGAAATATGTACTGTATTGACTATGTCATTTATTAATCTTTATTGTAAAAAAAACTTCAAAACGAATGCATCTCAAGAGAGAGAAAATGTAATGTGCACGGTGTGGACAAAGCGTGATGGTATGTATTAATGTAGTAATATAATCTCACATACAATTCGCCTATATAATAATACGCAAATTGATGAGTTTCATGATTTCTCAAGATTCCAATCATCAAACCTCTTGGTTAAGTTCAGATGAAACAACCCCAGAAAAAATCCCTTTCTAATGAAAAAGGAATCATGTAATTGGGACGACGTGGTATAGAATTATCGTGATTTCCATCATCAGAACTCAATAATATTCATATTTGCGATCATCTTTGAAGCACTCTCTTCCTTTTAAAAAATAATTAATTAAAATTGGACAATTTTGTAAGAGTTTGATGAATTTATCATGCAGTATATATCTAAAATAAATTGAAATTGGACCAGTCGGAAGATGCCCTCTTTTTAATTAAAAACAAAACATCGAAGTCACTCAACGTGATTAAAAGAAATTGTTGAAAAAATATATAAAAAGTTTACGTCGACTTGAACACCTCCTTCGTTCTTCGAAGCCGGTTAAAAATAAGGTACTGCCTCCCTGACCAGCCACGATAGCCGAGGATGTACACCGATTTTTTAAACCTAACCTACAAAAGTTTGGTAAAAATAGGCTGGCTAGGTTTGTTTGTAGTTATAATTGCGACTGGCGTGAGCCAGTAAAAGCCTATTTATTAAAAAAGTAACCAAAATATTAAAATAAAATAACTAAATTGGTGTTGGTCAAATAATTTTTAACCAGCTGGCTGGTCAGGGAGGCAGTATCTTAAAATAATGGTAAACTATTCCGTCACTAGCATTGCTAAGTGAAATAGTTCTTATCCACTGGATGTTAGTACTGGTAAATTATCTTTATGTATGTAAGAACTGATTTCTGTTCATGTTGTGATCATCTTCTTGGATCATTTTGACAGTGTAAGCAAAAATATAAATGGTCTAATATTGAATAACGAATTGTACTATTGTTGAAATATTACATTACTGTCTTTTTTCTTTCGTTTTTTTAATTACTCTTTTGCATTATTGTTAATCTGCATTTTTAATAAGTATTTAAATAAATAAAATAAAAAAATAATAAGCTATGAAGTTAATAGGATGGCTATGGCTATAACTTGCTCATTTTTACAAAAAAAAGTCTATTGAAGCCAAAAAAGGAACGTTTTTTTCGTAGGTGTACGAAAATACGTGATGTCTACCATATTTTTGGCACTGCACCGAAAGCAAATTGAATAAAAAGTCATGGAACGTGTCAATAAATTCTGAAATATATGAGGTACACATAACTTTTGAATATGTCGTCATTCGTGAATTTTCAACTGAAATGATATCACGCTCAGATCCACAATAAATTAATACCAGATTCCTTTTATTTAATATTTTTACAAATGCGCATGAAATTGTTTTATGGTGAAGTCATAGAATTATAATGTACAGAAGCCGCGTCTAGTACAAATTTCGAATTCAAATGTATGCCAAGTTTTTTTAACATGTGTGTGTGAGGCGGTAGATCGGTTGGTCTACGTTTTATGTAGGTGTGCGTGTCGGTAGGTGTACGTATACTAGAAATTCTTCTGTTTCCTCGTAGTTTTAGTTGGCATACATTCATTGCGCTGACTAGGTATCTGTATCATATATTATCTAAGGGTGAAGTATTCAAGCCAGAAAACCAAACTAAGCACTAGTGTGGTCTTATTTTTATCTACATATTAATTAATACTTTGAAGTGTCTTGCCAAATTTAAATTAAAGTATGTTTTATGAAAAAAAAAATATATATTTAATATTTTTTAATTAAAATTATATTTAACTTAAGTAGAACGAAAAATGAATTTTTTTTTCATAATTTTAGTTGATTATGGAATTCTATCATTAAGTATCAGTTAAAAAAAAGTGCCTTAAACTAAAAAAAAAGTGTCAGTTTCAAACATTGCAAATAAAAATTATGTCTTATTTTTTTTAAACGTTAAGCCTCAATTAAATTTTATTCAGTATTACAATATAGTGCCAAAAATGAAAAAGGGAATTAAGTAAGAAACATACTGTCATAGCTGTTGGCGCCAATATGTCATTGGGATAATTTTTGTATTTTTATTTATATGAAGTGACATATAAAATTCTTGCAATCATTGCCCGCCCCACATCCAAAAAATCAGTATCCTTTCAGACCGCATCAGACCAAGACTATCCCGAATCTCTTCCTCCTTTTTTACCGTTCCTCTAATCTCGCCATAAAATTGCTCTCACCGCGCGCGTGTGAATAAAGTGTGATCATCCTACCAAGGGATAGGACCAAGGATCAAGTGAGTGTTCCATATATCCTTCCTTTGCCTTCCAGTGGTTGCAACTAATCACCCGCACCGCGAAAAAAATACAGTACACTTTTACTTCATACCTAATTTCATATCAGCGTCAGCAATAGCAGTGAGCTTATGCAACGAGAGAATTGAAGAACGCACAAGAAAAAATATAAGAAATCAGACGCCAGACAAAAGTTGTCGATATCATGGATCGAGTTGCAAAACGAGTCATGTTGCCAGACAGGAAATGGACAGATGCGCTGCCATAATTCTGAAATAGAGACCATGGGATATGAAAATGGGAGTATGCCGTCCTCGAAAAAGGTGGGCCGATGATATTATCCTCGCCGCTGGAAGGAGATGAGTCCAAAAAGCCCAAAAAAGACCAATATCCAGCAATGGAGATGTGGCTGACGGAAAAAGTTTGAAGTTTTTCCTTACATACTTGTATGGATTGAGCAATGCAATATCACTTCTCTTAGTTTAGCTGAGTTTCCTTGAAACAAAATATTTTGATAGCAAAGTAAATGAATATTGCAAATGTGAAATTTTATTAGCTTCTTTATTTTTTTTATTTCAAATCATATAATATGAAGGTACTTCCAGTTTTCAAATACATTGCGTATTTTATTTTCCCTTTGAATATCCAAAACGATAAAGAAGTGAGAAAACTGTAAGTATTCAAAATATGCTCTTAAATGTGAACACAAAGAATCATGATAATATGGTACCCACAAGACATCAATTTTCCATCAGCAATACTTCCTTCTCGTTGTCTGCAAACCTTAATAAAATACAGGGTTCTTTATGGTATCAGAAATAAAATATCAAAAATGCAAATAACAAAAGGGACAGTTTATACAGATCTATTTTGACTATCCGAACCCTTCGAAATGGAGAAAGATAATAAAATTGAATAAATATGGCATTTATTATTTTTGTGCGGTTTTTGGGTTTATTGAATGCTGTTCAGTCAGTTCATAAGTGAAAATATGCACACGTTTAAGATTTTATAAAAAAAAAGTTATGGCAGCTACAAAACAGCCAATTTGGTTTTTATTTAAGAAAATGAATACCACGTTCAATCGATTAGGTACTGCAATTTGTCGATGGATTCTGCTGTACTTTCATCATTATAATATTATACTAGTCAATGAATGTCGTTTTGACTTCTAGCTGAACATAATTTAGGATTTTATTAACGTAACAAAATGAAAGCAAAGAATTTACTAAGTTCAATAATAATTATTATTTACTATGATATAGTAATAATAATATATATTTACAGAAAATAAAATTTCAATTACACTTCATGCATGTATTGTGGTGAGTTTTAATTTATTTAAAAATTAAATTTGTGTTCCGTGAAATTTTCTAATATATATTTTTTTTCTTGTTAACTTTTTCGATATTTTAATAGTTATTCTGCCAATAAATAAGATATCATTACAACTGCTCCAGCCATTCTTGAGTTATTAATGATGTTACTAACCAGACTTCATTTATATACCTACATTTCTTAAATATTTTTAAATTCGTTAGATATTGGGGCTTTGTATTTTGATGGATAAATCAGTATCTCATTAAATAATAACACGGTTATTATTTATACAAATATTGTAAAAGTAGATCGATTTTACATATTTCAACTCAAACTTTACCTCAAACGATTGAGTATGTAATGTAAAAATTGGTTTTGAATATCAAACGACAGTTATTTCAGATGAGAAAATGTAAAATTTAGGATAAGGTACTTTTTTACAAAATCGGCTATAAGTCTTGCATAAACGAACTGAATTTTATATATATAAATATGTATATAATATATGTTTGTTGACTTTATTGTATATTTCACGGCTTTATACTTTAGCGCGTTTCCTTTAAGGATTTCTCTGAACCAAAGAGATGGTAAGCTCGTGAGAAATCCAAGTAAATTTTCACAATATTTTATTTCACGGAACGCTTCTTCAATTTCAAATGTTCGCGCTGTTTCTTGTCTATGTTAATCCTTTGTTGCCACTGAAATCATTAAAAAACAAACCGAAAATAAGATGAGCTGGTTTATTTATTCAGTATGCTTGCTTTGTTTGTTGACTTAACAGCATTGAAAAAATATATATTTTTACTACATCAACTTGCAGATTAATGTAGTAAAAATATATTTTTTACTCTCCACACTATGGAATAGGGGAGATTCATGATTTCAAAATTTTAAAGCGTATTTTTTTACATCAATTTCTCAACGGGTATCATGTAGAGAGTGATCACTGTGAGTTTCATCATGATGTGTTTGTATGTATGACGTACGGCGTACGGAAAATCCTTTTTGTGTCCTCTCTACAGCCCAAACTATAAGTCCGATCGACTTCATATTAACATCATATGTGTAAAGTGCATAGACCTAGAGCAACATTTGATTTCTTCTCTATGAATTTCTTCATATGATATCACGTGTCATACAACATAAGCATTCTTCACCATACTGCATTAATAGTTTGCCTATCTTAATATAAAAATATACTATCGTTAGAAAATGTATATTCCTGGTAGTAAAATTTAGAAGAATAAAATATTTCATATAACATAAGCATACTTTACCATATTGGAGAGTTTAGTGTTGGCCACAACCCACTCGTTTATGGATATATTTAGTGTCATTATTTTTTTTATATTCATTATCAAGTTAGTGTGTCCCTTGGAAAATCTTTTTTTTATCAACGTCCAGGTTATTTTGTGTATGCATTATGTTACATTCTTATTGTCAACGCGTTTTCGTATGCAAGATGACTTACAAATCAGTATATTAATATGATTAAAAACGCCTATCAACATTTTTTGACGAATTTTAGACAACCTAATACAGACGAAGTTGGATTATTATAGGAGAAACTGGAATATTGAAATTTTATTTATATATTTATAATCTTTTATTTGTTGATAAATTCACGGAATATATAACATCACATTGTTTTACATAATCTCTAAATTATAGATGTATTCCAATTACGATTTTACACGTTAAATAATACACATTTAATTCTTGGTACCAAAACTATTAACAAATAACATAAACTAAACTGTGCGCTGGGCTTGTAATCCAGTGATGCCGAGTTCGAATCCAGCTTCGACCGATTTCGTTCACCTATAGCACAATCATTTGTGCTTTATTTAGAGAATGTAAGAAGATATATTTGTACTTGTTTAACTAGGACTTATTCATTTAAAAAATAAAATATTTATTAATAGAGAATAAATTAATTTACAATAAAGTAAGTGAAAAGAAATAAATGCAATAATTATAATGAAAACAAATCAAAACAAATTGAGTAAGAATAGTTAGAAAAATCAAGATGCACAATCTTTCAAGACTTGCATCAGGAATTTTATCATGTATAAAATATATGAAAGAAAACAAAATATCTAAGTTATGGTGAAGTTAATATTTATTTACAATATCAGGGCCTGAGCTGAGGACCTGTTATATTTTGTTATATTGATGGAAAATTGTTTGCGTATATGCAATTTTATTATAAAATATTCGCCTTTTTTAATATTTTATATTCAGATTTAATTACTTAGTTGTTATGTAAATCGACGTCATTTCAACCTATTTGTAAGACAGCAACGACAACAAAACCTATTTGTTTTTTTAGTGTGTGTGTGTGTGTTTTTTTTGACTTGGCACTTTCTTTTTCTTAAAACAAAAATTTAAAAAAATGTTTAACTTGAAATTCAAAAAAATATCAAAGTAAAGAAAACTACAAAATTGACAAGCACTGGTCTAAGCGAGTATTAGATAGGTATAAAAAATCGCCAAATCTGAAATAAACAAATGAGTTACAATTAATAACTTAAGTACATTATAATAATTCATAGTAAATAAATAAATAATAAATAACACTTCTTTGCACCCTTCGCAAGTGGCGAGTTTATTTCCGTATGGCAATTTCTTCCAACTGACCAGTGTTTCCAACCCAGAGAAGCAATATTTGCGTGAGAAATAAATATACATAAATTTCTCCTCTGCTGGGAATCGAACCCAGGACGCCCGCACAGAAACCGAACGGCTTACCAACTGTGCCACGGCGGTCGGCATAGTACATAATAACAACAGTAAAGATATTATAATATATTCACAAGAGCAATCCTAGAATCAACTGTGGTCCTTGAATTTATCCCCTTTTTCTCCTTTTACCACCTTATCATAGGTATTTTAATATAACATGTTGCAGGCAATCGTAATTGGAGAGTTGTATTTTTTAATGTCGATTTCTCTATAATAATAAAAAATAATAATAAAATTATTTAATACACATATGATACTAGTCGATAATCTGTAATAAAAAATATAACATTGCAAATTGAGAATCACTCCCCACTATATCCACTTGGGGTAGTGAGGAGTAAAAATATCGAGACCAGGTTTTCCTATTTACCGTTTCAACAAATCAAAAATCACTACTCAGAAAACATACAAATATCCATCAAGGCAGCTGTTCGAATGCACGGTATTTTATGTAAGACTACTCTATATTTGAACAATAATCATACAACTTCATAAAAACACAGCACATTATATAAAATTCTACTTATTTTTTATTTTACTTTATTATTATTAAAAATACAATGAAGTTACAAATACAATTATGTACATACTAGAGCTAGAAGTTAAGTGAGTGTGTACATATGTGTGTGTATGTGTATTATTTATTGATAAGTATTGTAATTTATAGGATACGATGAACACCTCTCTAGGAAGTCCTGTGCCGAGGTGTTCATTTGAACAGTTGTGACATAGATAGTACATTATGTATAATATAGTTCTTGAATTAAACTATACATTAAATAATTATTGAGAAATAAATGTAAAGTTTAATTAATATTTGATTGGGTGTAATTATGTTATTGATTTGATCTGAACCGTTGTTATATATCCATGCTGTTATGTGTTTTTTTGTATTTTTGTGACGATGTGTTTTGTGGTAGCAGTTTTAGTGAGTTTGGTAGGCAATTATGTAGTTTGATGGCATAGTATTTTAAATGTCTTTGTCCATGAGTAGTTTGCAACTTCGGGATATTTATTGTGTTGGTGATAGAGGATCTTGTTGTTCTTGGAGGTTGTGTATTGTGTACAGTGGGTATATTATGTTTAAAATGGTATAGAAGTGCAGATCATGCGTATAATCGACGAAGTGTCATATCTTCCAGAGTCTTGAAAATTACTATGGAGCAATGTATGGCACATTCAGTATGTCTTTTATTATTGATTTTTGTGCCTTGCTAATCGAGTCCATTGCAATATTCGTTGTACCTCCCCAGGCCAATAATCCATAGGAAATTATATCAAAATATACCTTAACTATCAATACATGAAATAGACATTTGCAACCGACACATACACATACTACTTTTCCCCAGAGACGCTATACATCTTTAGAACCAAATATAATATATAATTGAGTTGTATCTGAAATGGACATAATTTTGGAAAGATGGTCGCTGATTGGTTGACTCGGAGGGGGAGAGAAGAGTCATAGATAGACCTGACGTTTGTTTGACCATAATATTCAGATTCTTACGCTCTTAAACATTCTTTATTTACACATATCCCCACATGCAAATATACCCTCACCCTTACAAATACACTTTGTTTTTTTTTTTTCCAGAGTTGGGTCTAGTGTTTTATATGCAACTAGTTTTATTATTATGAATGTTTACTATGAAAATATTGATAACATTTTTGTAAATGGATTCTAGTCCAACTGTCGATTTGTTCTAGAGAATAAATTTCTCTTAAATTTCCGCAAAGTATCAAGCCAAGATACGCGACATTTGTATGCCAGGTCTATATTTTTCACGGTTTTTCCAATTTTGAAATCAAAAAACACCAACTTAAAGGCTTCGCAGCATATTATGTTCTGTATACGGATTTACTCAGAATTTGGAGTAGAACATTAAGTATGTCTGTGTGTCTGTATGTGTGTGTGTGTCCTTATTACTTTTGATCCGCTCAATTTACAGAGCCCAAAATTTCACAATATATAAACAGTTATAGGATTACAAAAAAAATATTCTCAGAATTCAGAATTTTTGTTTCAGTCAGGGGTTATCAACTATTGAATTTTTACTTTATTTTTCCAAATATCTCAAAAACCATATAAGCAACAAATACAAAATCTCAAAATTATTTATAAGATATTTAACACATTTTTCATAAAGAAAAACATTTTAATGATCAATTTATGTGTTTTTAAAAATAACGAAAATAACCGAAACAACTACATTATTTTATTTTCTATAAAAAATATGAACACTGTAGTACATCTCAAACTTTTTGTAAAAATATTTATAAAAATTGAATTTAATTTTTATAAGAATTGAATTCCAATTTTATTTAAAAAATGTATAAAAATAGTAAAAATATTTGAAACTGCATATTGAAACGTTGTGTTAATTTAGTATCCTTACCAATAACATTTTTTTCATATCAGAATCAGAATATTAAATTTAGTAAATAAATATTTTTTAATATTACATTTTTAAATAATTTTATCTCTCAAATAATACCATAGTTATTTCAGAATACAACTTGGAAAATTTTCAACTTTAGAAAACTACGCAATATTTCAATCTAAGTCAAATTAAATATAACGAAGCCAGTTAAAGAATAGTCGCTTCATCTCGTGGAACTCTTTAGTTGAATGCGGACTTTGATTAATTCCATGAGATGGAATCCATTCAGCGTACATACCATTCTAGCTTCAATGCAATCAAAGCATTTATGTACATCATGCTCCTTATACTTAACTGAACCAATTAGTAAACTTGTACCTCAATAAAGTCGCTCCCTTGCTCTTACATTCAATGCTACTTTTGTTGACATTTCTAGTGTCTGCTTACGACCCTTTGAAATTGGTAAATGTGTTGACAATATTCATATTCATGAGGAGGATATAACAAGATAGGGAAGTATCATCTTGATAGATTACAAATATGTAGTTTTTAACGCAGCTGCGAGGTTGATATATAGAGCGGACAAAAGATCTCACATAATACCTCTTCTTAATAAACTACACTGATTGAAACTTCTAGAACGAGTGGACTATAAGGTGTGCCTGATGGTGTTTGAGGCAATGAATGACTTGGTTCCACACTATATTTAAAAACTGTACCAAAAAATGATCAATCAAGAAGACAGCTTGCATTCAGATCATCTGGACATAGTACCTTTGAAAGAATTGAACTGAGTCAATAAAGCGCCTTACTATGATCGCGGTTTCAGTGTGAACGGGACATTGAAATGGAGACCAGCGGAGAGATGGAAGAACAGTTAAAACATTTCCTCCCAGGATTGTCCACCTTCACAAACAATTCGTATGAATTAACCCAAGATGAAAATTAATTTGAGACTAAACTTGAACGATTACTGAATTTTGCAAGTTGTATAGTTATCGTCCGGGTGTTGATACAATACTCATTCTACATTTTTCAATGCTTTTCTTCCATTTTGGCTTTGATCAATCGCTCAACGAAAGATCTGGCTCTTATTGGACAGTCATGGGCAGATTAAAGGGCTTCGTTGATTGAAGATCATTCCATCGACCAATGGATGAGCGACCTCAAGATTTTCTGCTCTCCACGCTCACCTTATCGCACTAGAGTCTACAATCCGAATCTACCCGTTTGCATTCTGTTTCCGGTTGGCTCTCTGATTGGTTGAGATCTCGTAGTATTAAGTCAAATGAGCTGTGAAATTTTATATTAAATGCGAAAAATTAAAAGAATATTATATATTTAATTTATAATAATTTATAATTCAATTTATAAAGCAACTCGCTCACGCGAGTGGCTATTATTATTATACACAAACTTAAACCTTACCTAAGAATGCAGAAAAGAAACTCAGGGGCTAGACGCTACTCCTTATCGCGAGCTTCAAATACAGTGGACGTTTCAATTAGAGATTCATATTGAAAATGTCTGTAAAATAAAGGTCAATTTTAATGCAATTCTTCTATCTTAAATATTTATTTATTTATTAAACTGTTTGAACATAATACAAACAAATATAATGCACACTGGCGGGCTTATTGCCATAAGGCAATTTCTTCCAACCAACCAGATTACAGAGTGACAGAATTATACATGTACATCAACAAAAAATGAATGCTACAAAATAACAATGAAAATATATGTACATAACACCAAGATAAATAAAAAAAACACCATAGCAACAAAAAAGGGATTGGGAAGGAACAAAAAGAGTAAATCGAGATCAGGTGTTTAGGGATAAATATTGCGTAGCAAAGGGAAGGAAGGAAGAGGAGAGGGATCAGGTATTTTCGGAGAGATAACCCTGCTTTAGTCTTTTCTTGAAAATGGAAAGCGAGTTTGACGAAGTTATATCAGGACTCAAATTATTCCAGAGTCTTGCTGAACGCACCTCAAAGGAAGAGCTGAAAGATTCAGTGCTGTGAATGGGGATAGTTAATGTAGTACGTTCAGCAGATCGAAGCGATAAAATCCTATACTGTCTGAACTATGCAATGGTCGAGTCTATTATTGACTACGGGTATAGTTACAGACGCATATTTAAAACTTACCTTGACAAAATAAAAAAGCTTCAAATGTTAAAATAAATACATCAAATAAAATATGTTTGGAAATCTCTGACAATAATAATTTCTATTTGAATAGACCGAGTCCGTCAACCCAATGACCGGCATTAATCAATTACAACTAATTGACTTCCCCTGTAACAGTTGTATTGATGGTCACTCTACACTACACTAGTCTTTGATCGCCATTACTAACTACTAACTTCACATATATATTACATAGCTGGTAAATCGCTAATCCCTCCTGTTAAGTAATGTATGGACTGGGCGCAAATCTCTCGTTGTTTTGCCGCTTTAGACTTGAAATAATCCATAGAAAATAAACGCTAACATCAGTCTTCATAGTCTATCTTTGTATCTAGTTGTTTTTGTGGCCAAAATTTATTGAAGGATTAAGTAAGTAACTTTGTTAATTTATAAAAAAATATTAGGTACAATAAAACGATTAGATTATATTGAAATTACACAATTTTAAAAATTTTACAAGGATAAATACATGATATGACTTAAGGGGGGACTGCTGCCAACGTACCTATTTTTCAATTTGATATACCATCATTATTTCTTATCAAATCGTTTTGAAAAAAATAATTTGGATAGTTTGGATATTAATAAACAAAAATATATCTTAACTTTTTGATAATGTTCTGTATAAATTCTAGTAGAAAAATAATGGCATACCTACCCCGATTTTCAACGATTATCATATATTTTTAATAAACTATAAGGCGTAGAGTAATATATATTTTTTTAAATTAAAGAAGACAAAAATATCTAGAAAAATATGATGTGACGTTGCATTAATGCTTCAGGTTTAGTTAATAAACCTACAAAACATTTATTTTCCATTCAGCGCCATTGCGTAATAAAGTTTTTTTGGTTTATTTTCTTAACCTGATGCGTTAATGCAACGTCATATCATATTTTTCCAGGTATTTTGTTCTTCTTTAATTTATAAAAAAAATATTGTTCTATAACTTATATTTTTTTAGAAATTTAAGATAAATGTCTAAAATCGGGGTATGCTTATTATTTTCCTACAAGAATATAAACAGAACATAATCAAAAAGTTAAGGTATATTTCTCTTTATTAATATCCAAACTAACTAGGTTATTTTTTCCAAAAAGTGAGTCATATTTTAATTTATATATTTTTTCAATGAGACAAATTATCGAACTGTGTTTTTATGACAATTTTTTTTAATATCTCAATAGAGACGAAGTTGGAACAATAAGAGAGAACCGGAAAATCAAGGCACTTACAGGGCTTACGACCTGTCATCAGTTGGTTTACGTGATCACATTATGCACATGCGTAACGTTAACCAATTATGCCTTTTTTGAGATCCCTTTCAATACAATCATTGAAAGTTCATAGATATTATATTTATTTCATAGATATTATAGTTATTGATAATAAGCTGTTTTTATCATTGCCATCTATGAACTGACAAATAAACTTTTGTAACGCACCTCATTGAGAAATTGGTTTATAAACAATGAAAGCCACAGTTCTTATACACGAGGTCTCAATGCTTTCTCACGTATATCACCCTTGAACTGCGCTAGAAATGTTATTTCATTTTTGGCTTTTTAACTACTTGTACCATGTGTGTGCAAATTGATTTTTTTTTAAATTTGTATTTACGCAAATATTGTTTTTTTTTTCCTGTCAGGAGTCAATGCTATTGTCATTTTTTTAGTATCCCAATAGCAACGAAGTAGAATATTAAAAAAATCCCATGTAAATATTCGATTTAATCAAGTTTCAGTTATTACACCTTCTTTTAATGAAATTAAAAACCTAACCAACCTATTGTAAGCAAACTTTTGGTAAAAATTGGTTAGGTAAGGTTTGTATGTAGTTATTATTGCGATTCGCGTGAGCGAGTTGCATTACATACTGTCACTCAATGTATAATGCATTTTGCTCACTTAATGAATGAATTGTTTTTTGAAGGAAAAATAAATTAGTAACATTATTTTCTTTGGGGTTCCATCAAATATTGTCCGCTGAATAGTTAAATAAAATGAATTAAAGTGTGTTCAAGCTTTAACGTACTCAATTTAAATACATAAAATAGTGACTCATTCTATGTATATTCAAGTGTCTACATAGCGACACTTTCACTAAGTTTTCCTTAGGCTGTATTAAAGGTCTTTCTGAATATTTTGCGCTAGCTAGAAGGTTGACCAAATGTCAAAACTTGTAGATTCGCATTCAAATTTTCGACCATTACAACATGAATACGTCTCGCTATAACTGACACCAAATATGAGAATCAATAATGCTTTTACATATTGTGCCGCTGTAGGTACTGTCCCTGACTGACTGCCTGGCTTATTAAAAATGTAACACATAATGTGCAAAACAACGAAAATTAAAGAACATAAAAACAATATTATATTATTTACACGAATGTTGGTCAAAAATAATGCAGTAATCGTTAATTATTCAAGCCAAAATCGATAACGTTTGTGAATATGAATTAAATGCACTGTTGAAAATAAATTCAATTATATTTGATGAATTATGTCAAAGATAAAATTAGAGAAAATACCTACTATTTTCCTAGTCAACGAATGCTCTTAACCGCCAAGTTTTGATATTCAATCTTCAAATTGTACTTGTCAACAACTACAAAGGGTTTTTAATAACACGTATTTAGGGCTTACAATGGACGTGCACTTTAATTGGAGTTTACATATTGAAAATGTCTGTAATAAATTAAGATCAATTTTAAGTAAATTTTACCATCTTAAATACTGCGTGTCCAGGCACACCTGTACTGTCTGTACTATGCTATGTCTGGTCGAGTCTATTATTGACTACGGGCTCAGTAGTTACGGACGAACATTTAAAACCTAGGTACCTTGATAAAATATAACAATTACAAATAAGATTTTTAAAAATAATTGCAACAAAAATAACAGTGGAGGCAAGTTAAAATAACACTAACGAAATATTCAAAAGATGCAATATTTTACCTATAGAAAAAAAGGTGAATCTTTTACTGACCATAGAAGAACTTTATAACGAACGATTTAAATTAAAGATCACTCACAAATATACAACTAGACAAATAACGAAAGACTTACTGACAATACCTAAAACAAATAACGTTTACGGCGACAGGACAAAAGCAACGATAATTCCGAAACTATTTAACAAACTGCCAAAATATTCAAATATTCAAATTAAAAACAAAAAAAAAATTAAAAAATGTTAAAAGAATTTTATATATAAGTTTGTATGTTTTCTTTGTTATGTTGTGTTAATGGTTTTAATTATTGTTATATTGTATTGCTAGTTTATAATTTTTGTTTGTTTATAATTATTTTTTGTTACATTATCAAATTTATATAAGTGTACGAGAGAGCTAGCACTGTTAAACTGCTTTTGCAGTTTAGTGCAAGAATACTTATTGTTTAAAAAAATGTAAATCAATAAAACTTTAAAAAAAAAATGTTTTGAAATATTATTTTAAACAAATTATAACCACCAGATCACATCATTGTAAACCAAGCGGTCTCCATGGAACTTTCACGAATTAGGTACATACAGAGTAAGACCAAAGAATTCTTGAATAGTGCAAAGGCGCAATCAAATTTTTAGTCATAATATTATGTATATCATCGGTGCTCAATGGTTTTCAATTCCTTTTTTACAAACATATTTGAAAGCACCTGAATTATTTTGATTAGTATCAAAAAGGTATATTTTTATATTAAGAGATAATATAAAAATACTAACGACTAACTAGAAAAAAATCCAGAAAATACAACGAATTTGACATAAGTTAAATATTTAAATTTGTCGTCCATTTTATAATATTTTAATAAAATAATTTCTCACAATGAACTTCTGTTGTAGGTCAATTGGACATTTGAAGCGTAAAAATTATGTTTACACATAATACAAGAACAGAATAAAATTTTCAGCCAGAGTGCAGACTTCAAATGAACAAGGTGGTTTCATTAACTTAAACTGGCTCCAAGTACTCGATGAATGTAAAAGACCAATTATTATCGAAGATTATTTTCCTTTGAAATTTTCCCGAGAAGCTTCAAAGCCTGTTTATCATTTAATTTACTAAAACCCCTACTACTAAATAAGTACGAACATTCAAATTTGTCTTAACAATAATATTTGCCCTTGAGCAATACAAACAAATAGACAAGAAATATGAGACGAACATTTGGAAAATAATATTTTTGAACAGCGCTTTTTGACTTCTGTCTCTCCGCTTTAGCAAAACAAAAATATGCGGATAAAAAATGAATCACGTTTATCTTCTTCTGGTACCAAATTGAAGAAATCTTTTTATTAAAAATTATTTTTAAGAAATCTTTAACGAGCCATTTGTCGCTAACCCCGACACAACTTCTCCAGACCCTTCTATCCACTGCTTTCATTTTCTTTTTTCGTTTGTTTAATGTCAACCTCAACACTCATTTACAGTTAACCTTCAACATACACAAAACATTTGTTTTTCTAATTCTTTTATTAACACAGCAGCCCGACTGTAGAACGATCTGACATTCTAACAATATTTTTTTCTGGTCTTTATAAGAAACGAGTTCATATTTTCCTGAGCAGATCGCAAACTCTCCCCAATGCTACGTAGTGTCCTTTTTTGTTAGAGTATAATGGACCAAATCTTATAGCTAGTGAACCTTATATAGCCATGCTAAAAATATGTCAGACAAAGTCACTAACTAAAATACTTATATAATATCGAAGTGGTGGACAGGACACCAGAAGAAGAATATAATATCTACAGTGTACATTTCGTCTTCTACAACTCCGCTGATTTGATTGACTCGCATATTTTAATTGTTTATTTTTTCTTTATAAACATCATCATCATCATCAATGGCTTCACACTCCGTTGCGAGCCTTGATCTCCTCCAGCATTCTCGCCATCTCCCTCTATGCTGGCATGCAACCCTTCAGTCCCTGACCTGACCAACAGCCTCCACATCCCGCTGCACGCCATCCTGCCATCAAAGCTTGGGTCTACCTATGCTTCGTCTACCTTGGGGCTTTTTGTGCAGGATCCTTTTTGGCACTCTTTCATCCCCCACTCTTTCCAAATGTTCTGCCCATCGCAGCCTCCCTATTGTTATCACTTTTATAACGTTGGGCTCATTATGCATATGCATATTGTAGGTCTCGTCATTGTGTCGTATTCTCCAAGTTTCGTTTACCTGCACACTGCACAGTGCACAGGTCCGAATATCTTTCAGAGTATTTTTCTCTTGAATATACATAGTCTTTATAAACACAAGTACCTAACACATTTATTTGTACAAGTGGCAAATATTATAGCAATAATCTCTTCAATATCGTGTAGGTATTCAGACCAGAAAATAAATTGATTTACATATGAAGGAACTATTCCTGAAGATTATTAAAATTAAAATTGCGAACAAAGTTTTCCATTTTTCCAAAGTTAAGCATTTGATTTCTACGCCGGTGTGGTTCCAAAGATAAGCATTTGATTCCTACGTTAAGAAAAAAAAATATAAAAGCCCTGTAGGTGCCTTGATTTCCCGGTTCTCCTACAATAAATATTCCAACTTCGTCTCTATTGAGATAATTAAAAATCTGTTAAAAAATATCTTTGACTCCCGACAGGGAAAAAAATCCAATGTTTGCGCATATGCAATAATAAAAATATATTCGATTACTTACACATTGGTACAAGTAGGTAAATAAGACAAAAATGACCTTATAAGTCTGGCGCAATTCAGGGGTGACTTCTATGCGAAAAATGCATTGTCACCTCACATATAAGAATTGTAGCTTTCATTATTTACAAAAAAACAATTCTCTCAATAGATGGCGTTACAACAAAATAAATAAAAAATAATAATATTGTTGTTCATAATTTCACCCATAGATGGCTGTAGTAAAAATTCGTTATTTTCAAGCGAAAAGAATTTCAGTATTACAATATATAGAAGTTTCAAAATTGAATTGATAGGGATCTCATTAAAAAGGCATAATTGGTGAACGTTGCGCAAGCGCATAAAGTGATCACGTAAACCAGCCGATGGCAGGTCGTAAGCCCTGTAGGTGCCTTGATTTCCCGGTTCTCCTACAATAAATATTCCAACTTCGTCTCTATTGAGAATATTAAAAATCTGTTAAAAAAAAAAAATTTAAAAAAAAATCTAGCTTCTCTGAACTGGTTAAAATTATAAATATTTTATTTTTAATTTATTTATCGACAATATTTTCTATTTAACAATATTACAACATAAATTTACAAGATATGTATATAATATTTGTTATATGTAATAACATTGTTGTAAAACCTCATCAAAAACCTTGTTTAAAATAAATTAGAAAATCACTTTATATTAAAATAAATATAAAGGAAAAATAAACAAAAGTTAAGCACAAAAAACAAACATTTAAAAACAAAAAAATAAAACGGGAGTGACTTTTTATTTTATACTAGAATTTATCCTCGCTTCTCTCATTGTGTTTATTCATTCACTCCTACCTATACGGCATACTTATCCAACAATTTGAGGTAGCCAGCGATTTGTGTGCGGGTATGAATTTTAACAAAGAAGCACAACACATGCGTGTATCCCCCCCCCCACACAAGTCATATTTCACCTAAAAAGGCAACACTCACAGTGGGTGATGAATCTCACTGCTAAACTGTGTACTTGTGTACGATTTTATTTTTTCACTTGCATTTTTGATAACCCAGCTTATATGGGAAATCCAAACCGGTGCTATACAGGAAAAAAATCTAATTATTATTTGCATGTATGCATGTTGCATTTATCATTTGCATTTCCGTACAAGATAATATTTATCTGTTATCATTTTTTTTAATTAATGTCGAACATTGAATATTTTTTTAATTGCATAAAATACAAACATTGATTTTTTTCCCTGTCGGGAGTCAAATGATATCTTTATTGACAGTAGGTGCCTTGAGTTCCCATGGTTCTTCTATAATATCCCAACTTCGTCTCTATCGAGATGTTGAAAAGTTTGTCAATAAAAATAATGTTGAACAATTAATCCAATGGACTTAGGTATGTTTATTGTTTTTGTACTTCGCGAGGGAGGCTGGGATTAATTCCCGGTCTTGCACAACATCAAAATCATTGTTTATCTTGTGTACATCTTAATTACCAATACGGTATCTAAACATTGTTAAATCTTAAGTTTGTGGAAATTTATCAAGGATTTCCTTACAACCAACCCTCTTGGTGAATATATCATGTAATAATAATTTCCTCTGTACATATTTCTGCCACATATATCATTGGGCCCTATATCGACACTTCACGCCTCTATACAATTAGTTTCTACTAATGACTCAAAGTTTAGCCACTATTTACCAAGATTTTGTGGTCTAAAACATTCCCTCGTCAATGATTCTCAATATTTCATCGCAATATATCATTTCAATTGATAAGGAGATATATTTTTAAATAAATAACTCGTTATTTGAAAGAGAAAAATAATTTTATATTTTTAATCGTAGAAAGTATGCTATGGATAAGTTAATGAAAAATTTATAAACAATACACACTATCAACAAGAGATAAATAGAGTTAAATGTAACAGAAACATTCCTTTGACGAATTTGAATAGATTTTGATACTTCTCCATTATTATAACCTTTAGAATATTTAATGACGGGGTTTTCTGTTGGTCATTTTTCAATTTATTTACAAGAACAATTCAGTATTTTCTTAATTGCTGTTCTTTAAATATTTGGCCCTACCTGTGCAAGAAGATCTTGTAGGATCCGGTTTAACGTATGGCGAACTAAACGTTGTCCAATACATAAAAATACAACGCATCGTCTACGATGGCTCAGACACTTTTGTAGAATGGAGGATAGCCAGGTCCCAAAGAAAGTATTGGACACCTGTCCTGAAGGAAGAAGAAGCAGAGGGAGACCTAGGATGAGATGGCTGGACGACATCGAGGGAGATTTATGAGCGATCGGACAGATAAATTGGAGGAGACTTGCTGTCGACAGGGCAGGATGAAGGCAATTTCATGAGGAGGCCAAGGCCCACACCGGGCTGCAGCGCCATTGCTGATGATTATGTCCTTTAAATGCAATATTTATGTATTCATTCTTTTACTTCATTTATATTTTATTGTACCTACTTACATATTTCCCTTTATGTCTTGAGGGTATTCTATTTTTCTTGGTATTAGGTACCCCATCTTTCTCTATTATTCGTATCCTCGTTTTGAATGTATATATGGATGGTCTTCATCACTTTTGTTCACCATTTTGACGATGCTCAGCATAGGGCGATACCGGTGAATGGGAGTCGCGTCAGCGAAAAAATGAAATAGAACTTAAAATTATAAATATTTTATTTCATAATTTTAGTTAATTATGGAGTTCTTTCATGAAGTGACAGTATCAAACATTGAAAAAAAAACACTCACTATTATTTGTGTCTAAAATCGTATAAACATGTGAAATTTGCTGCTCACACAATAAAATCTTCGAGATACATTATCTTCAATTAAAATATACTAAAAACAATGTGACTCTTAATGGAGACCACAGAAACAATAATTGGAGCACTGGCAGCCCCACTATCATATAGTCTGATGACATATTCCAGCTAGCTGAAAGTACTTTGATGCGGAGGGAACATGATAAAAACTAGTGGAAATATATTGAAGTGGTCTATATCCATCAGATGAGAAAATAAAGTTGAAGAAAAAAAAATCTTATATTAAGAAATGAAATCCTTGAACTGTTTTATTTGTAAAATTGATTATTTATTTATTATTGTTACAACCACTTCATTTTAAGCTATACGCGACCAGTCTACCTGTCTACCTTCGATGGGCGAATTAGTACTGGTCGCGTTTAACTAAAATAAAATTGGTTGTAGCAATAATTAAAAAATAATAATCTGCAGAGCGGTTAGTGCTTTGGATTAGTAATCCAGAGGTTGCGAGTTCGAATCATGCCACGACCGATTTCGTTTACCCATAGCAAACGCATTTATGCTTAGTTATGCTTAGAAATGTAGAAGTATGTTCCTCCAAGAACACCAAGATCATCTATCACCAACACAATTAATATTCCGAAGTTGCAAACTACTCATGAACAAGGACAATTTAAATACTATACCATCAAACTACATAATTCCCACAAAACAAATCGTCATAAAACTACAAAAAACACATAACAGCATGGATAAATAACACCGGTTCAGATTATATCAATAACATAATTACACCTAATCAAATATAATTAACTTTCACATTTTTTTCTCAATAACAATTTAATGTACAATTTAATTCAAGAACTTTACACATAATGTACTATTTATGGCCCGAGATTTCAGTTGGCCCTTAAATCGTTGGATTTGGTAATCCAAGTTAAAAGTTTAGGGAAGATTAAATTTCATTCTCGTATTTCAGTGCAAAATGAAACGTCGGTTACGTAATCTTCAACTATAGATATATTTTACGTTTTTCTATGGTTATTGTCTATAACGCATCTGTCAAAATTGTAATAACCTTAAATGATACGTGACGCGAAGCTGTGACTAAATATTATTTTATTATTATAACAACACATTATTTTATTGTTTCATTACACAGCATGTTACTTTTTCAATTTTTTATACCGATCGATGTTTTTTTCATTAAAATCAATCATTGTAGTGAAAAAATGTCATTGAATATGTACTACGTACGTACGTAGTTGTAGTACTTCAATGCAAAATGTATGTATATTTTACAGATGGATATGGAACTAAGTGATAATGGTAAAATAGTGTCTTATGTAGAAAATTTAAGAATACACATTATATATATAGAAACAGGATGGATCAATTTAAAAAGTGGGATGAAAACACATCGCAAAAATAAAGTTGCGTGCCTGACGTTTCATGGCTGACAGCTTATTTCGTTTGTCAGGCAATACATTGTAATTATGTAAAAATGAAAATAAATATTAAATACATGAACCACTTCTATATCGTCTTTTATTTTAACAACAAAAATAAATCATGATTATAATTATTATGCATAGTTATTTGTAGTATAAAATGAAATAAAACATTAAAGCGTGCGGCGATTAGTACGCCACCTGGCGAAAAAGACTAGAAACAATACTTAACTCAAGATTAAGACACGCGATCCGCCAGAAACGTTGAGTTAAATATTTGTCGTTTAGTGACGTATTTAAGGGAAGATTAGGTACTGAAATACGCAATATTTTTGTTAAACTTGAGTTAAACTTCTTAGGGCCGACTGAAATACTGGGCCTATGTCACACAATTTTTCAAATAAACACCTCGGCACAGGAGTTCCTAGTGACATGATCATCGTACCCTAGCAATTGCATACTTATCAATATGTACTTATGTATATGTATATGTACACATATACCTACTTAACTTCTAGCTCTAGTATGTAATTTAATTTGTAACTTCCTGTTTGTATTGTTAATTAAAAAAATAAATAAAACATAAATGTTACATATGTACAACATCATTAACTTTCTTCTTGTATTTGTGTTTAGAAGAAGCCTTTGTCCAGCAGTGGATCGTTCATGGCTAGGAAGAATATGATTTGTGCTTGCATTCAAACTATTCATATTGGAATAGATACATTGTAGGCCTTTTAACTTTCTTCAAATCGTGTTGAAACGGATCTCTTCGATGATGTGTTTAGAAGCACTGGCTTTCGGAATATTATTTAAACCGCAACATATACAGTGGAGTGCCTATCAAAGAAAAACCGAGGTTTACTCTCAACTTCTATCGCAGATAAAGTTTCAACACTTCTAAATTTGCTATGGGAGTCTCGTACCATTTAAGAGCAGATTTAAGAAAAAAAGTACAGCCCATTTCGGTACGAATTTGAAACGACTCCATAAAACCAAATATCCATTGAAAGCATCCGAGGACACTTAATTTTTATTTTAAAATTATAACAACACCGAATTTTGGCTGACTTGTTAGTGTTCAAAATACTTTTGACTGTAATATTTGTTTTTCAATTATTGGAACCAAAGCACATAACAATTTTATGTAGGTACTCACTAAAACGAGTGGGTTGTGGCCAACGCTCAACCCTTTCTAACGCTTATATTCAATTACATTTTAAAGCTTTTCCCATAGTCCTATCTTTCGAATATTTTTTATACACGCTTGTTTCCAATTATAGTATGTAAATATATACAAAACAGAAGACAAAAATTTATATAATACATACACTTTTTACAAAAAAGTATTATTATAGTATGCACTCTCTACATAATAGCTACTGAGAAATTGATTTAAAAAATTGCTTTAACAATAGACGAGCATGTATTAATGTTAAGACAATATTTTATTTGTTCAACTTGTGACTGTGGCTTAAGTGTAAAATTGACAGTGAAAAATTCGATTATGTTCAATGTTTATTTATTTATTTATTATTTATTTATTTATTAAGGAATACAAACAGTTACAAAATATAAATGTATAAAACTAATAGCAATATGTAAAGTCGACGTTTATCTGCAACCTTACAGTATTCACAATTTAGTTTGCAGAGTAACACAATAACAAATAAAAAGCCATAAATAATAAAAAAAAAGGAAAGAATTAATAAAGAAATAACATTAATGAAATGAAGTAGTTAAGAAATTGAATATAAAAAAACATTAAGGGGCAAAAATAAACAATAATTATATAAAAACATAAAAATAGTTAAAATATTGAAATTAAAAATTAAGAAGCCATAATTCAAAAGTACAAGTGGTGTATGTGTAGGTGTATTATGTCATCGCGTGTTGTGGTGATGATTTTTGAATGTGTCGTATTTCATGTTTGAATGCTGCGTATGATTTGGAGAAGATGTGTGTGTCTAGGAAGGTTTTGTTGTATTCATTGCACATTCTGTTTATTGGTTTCCTAAATCCTGCATTTGTTTTTGAAGTTGAGGGGAGGAAGAGTAAATTATTTCGTAGGCATCTGAGTGGTGCATGTATGTTAATTGCGCTAACGAGTGCTGGACAGTCAAAAGTGCTATTGATTATTTTGTATAGTGTTGTCATGTCAATTAGGGTACGTCTCTCTTTTAGTGTGCATAGATTGTAATTATTAAGTAGGTCAGTGTATGGTAGTCGGGGATTCTGTGTTCTGTACTGCATAATCTTGAGGTATTTTTTCTGGATTGATTCAATTTTGTCTGCGTATTTGTTGTAATGTGGATTCCATACTTGAGAGCAATATTCGAGTTGTGAGCGGACTAACGTATTATATAACATCAAATATGAGCTGGTTTTCTTGAATTGTTTAGTTAATCTAAGCAAAAATCCCATCATTTTGTATGCTTTGTTAATTATATTTTCAACATGGATGTCAAAATGCAGTTTGCTATCAAATACAATTCCTAGATCCCGAATATTGTTGACTTTGTCAAGTGGATGAGTGTCGATGTAGTAATTATGTTCGATAATGTTTTTGTTTTTTGTAAATGTGATAGTCTTGCATTTAGTTAAATTCAGATATAGTTTATTTCGCTTACAGTAATCATTTAATCTATTTAGATCATTCTGGAGAGCTGCACAATCAATGTTGGAATATAACAAAATGAACAACCTATTATTTCTATCTATAAGCTTATTTCATAGAACACGGAAACTTTAAATGTCATCTTCACCGATTTAACATTTCCTCCTCTGCCTCATGTTAGTTTTGTCAATGCCCTGACCAAACTTTGAAACATATCGCGTGGGATTGTTACCATCCAATGGTGTCCTCTTATAGATCGGAGCTGTTCGATTCTCTCCGTGGTCCTTTTCAAGTTCCCATTGGTCATGCAGATTTTGTGATGTCGAAGAACACTTTTAAAACCTTAAGAAGTTTTTTCACAGTCATGGTACTTTATTATTGGTGAATTCCCATTTAGTTATTTTTTACCGAGATCTTGGTCTCACTTCTGATACTTTAAAATTAAAAAGATCTGAAGTCAATGACATTCCACGAGTGTGAATCTTTTATTTAAATTCCTCGATTGTTCTTTTGGCACTATGATGTAGAGATTGCCATGAGCTACTTTTCGTGCTATGCATTTTTTTTACTGTCGCGTTCTGTGAAGGGGCCATTTTTTACATAATATGCAAAGCGGGTGATGGGAGTAGCGAGAATATTTCATGTTTAATTGTGTATCCTGGAAACATGGAATTTTCAATAGTACAATGTTGAAAGCAACAATTTTACCACCATATTGATAAATGAACAATTGTTTTACTCATTTGAATATTAATAAACCATGGTTTATCACAAAATGTGGTAGATTTATTGCCCGTAGTCGACTAACAATTACCAGATACAATAGTAAATATAACAGGTATGATCAGAACAAAACAAAAGCATTGATAGTTATGCGAATTAATATGGTATTTTATTTTATTTATTTTTTATTTTATTTTACCAAGTACAGCACACAGTACATGCATACAATTATTGAAATTAAATAAATAAAAATACAAAAATAACATGTACCTCTTACGTACTATACCTAATATCAAAATGATACAACAAAAAAGTGTGAATTAGTGGGGTGCGCGCATGAGAGAAGAGTAATACATGTGTGAGTGAAAGAGATATCTAGAAAGAGTGTGAGTGTGTGGGTGTGTATGTGTGTGTGTGTGAGAGGGTGTGCATGTGTGTGTAGACGAACATATATTGACAGATTCATGAGTTGGGAAGAAAAAGAAAATATATTGCTGAGGGTGGTTGGGAAAAATAAAATTAATCAGTACCTAATTGTTATAATGTCACGATGTTAGATATAAGTTTATTTTTGAATGTTATATGTGAATCAAAAAATATGTCTAAGTCGGCATTTTTTTCGTAAGAGTTAAATAAGTTTATCATTCTTTTAATCGGAGCGTTTTTGGAAGCATTTGTTTTACAGATATTGGAGAAGAAAAGTGACGTATGTCTTGTCCGGCGAGTAGATGTATTAAATTTGATATTGGTAAGAATTTCATGACATTCTATGTTTCCATTTAGTATACTATGAAGGAACATAAGGTCTGAAATTGTGCGTCGCGTGGTCAAAGAAGTTAGTATAGTAGGTTGGTTAGTATTGTTACAACGGTAGTTTGAATATTTAATGAATTTATTCTGAATTTGATCCAACGAGTGAATGTAAACCTTGTACTGGGGATTCCATATAGTTGATGCGTACTCAAGTTGACCTCTGACAAGAGAGCAATATAATTGTTTTAATGTATTGGGATTTTTAAAGTATTTGCTGATTCTAAATATAAAGCCTAACATTTTATAAGATTTGTTTACTATAGTTTCAATATGTTTGTCGAAGAGAAGTTTTGAATCATGGTGTACGCCAAGATATTTGCAGTCTGTTTTCGTCGGTAAAACTACATTGTTCAGTTTATAATTGTATTTTACAACTTTTGTCTTCCTAGTGAAGGATATAGAAAAACACTTCTGGATATATTTAAGGAAAGATAATTTTCATTGCAATAAACGGATAAACGTTCCAAATCCTTCTGTAGATCGGCACAATCAGAGCAATTTGAAATTGTTTTGAAAATTTTCATGTCATCGGCAAATAATAATACTTGACTACTGTAAAAGCATTTTCCGATGTCATTTATATAAATATTAAAGAGAAGGGGACCTAAATGAGATCCCTGGGGAACTCCAGATGTCACGCTAATACATTTAGAAGAATGTCCGTTAACCAAGGTTATTTGGTGTCTATTATCAATATATGATTTAAGCCACCTAAATAGGTCACCATATATACCTATCAATGACAATGTATACCATTCATTAGTGTTAATATTTTGTTTCCAATGATAATTTTAGAAAAATCACTACAAATATTTATAAGGCTTCCCGCGCACTAGTCAGCCATGAATCCGTGGCTGCGGCAGCCATTAGAACGTGCCAATTGGTGGCTTGTCAACAATATGCTTTCAGCGAATGCTTCAGTATTTTGCACACATTCCCAGAAGGCCCCAGATAGCCTGGAGAAGCTAGTCGTAATGGGAGGCGTGGAGGGTAGAAGATCCAGAGGTCACTCACCAACCCGATGGCGCAACCTTGTCAGGCCCCCTACAGGATCTTCTATCACTGAAACACTTCGATTTGCCCAAGTCCGTTCTTCATGGAAGCGGTCCATTCAGCGGGTGTTTGATTGAAATCACCATAACGTATGCTGCTTTATAAATTGTATAAAACGATGTCTACATTAAATTCAAATATACAGAATTCTTAAATAGTTTGAGATGTACTACAATAATGTATGAACTTTTTATAGAAAATTAAACTATCTAGTTGAGATGTTTCGGCATTTTTCGAGTATTGAAAAAATAAATTTGCTATAAAGGCAGTTAACCACATAAATTTGTTAAAAAAATAAAGTGAAACTTTTTCATAAAAACAAGTTTGAAATATTGTTTCAAGCGTATCAAAAGTTATAAGAGAGGGACGGACACACACACACACACACACACACACATACACACACACACACACACACACACACATACACACATTTTTTCATGTCAATTCCTTGTATGATAATTGAAATAATTCTTACAATACTCACATGCAATTTTTTAAGTAAATAAATATTAAATATAAACAATACTTTTTTTATTGACAATAAAATCTCAATAGAAGCGAAGTTAGGATATCATAGAAGAAACAGGAACTAAGGCACCTACAGCGCTTACGACCTGTTATCGGCTGGTTTACGTGACCACTTTATGCGCTTGCGCAACGTTCATCAATTATATCTTTATTGAGTTCCCTCATCAATGTTATTTTTGATAGTTCTATATATTTGAATAATTTGTACATTTCACCTGAATAATACGAAATTATACTATTGCCATCTTTGAGGTAACGAAGAAACCTTTTTTTAACGCCATCTATTGAGAAATTAGTTTATTTGTAAACATTCGTAAGTCCTGAAGGTGCCTGAGTTCCTGGTTCTGTGATATCCCAACTTCGTCTCTATTCAGATGGTTTTGTCAATAAAAATATCATTTGACTTACGACAAGGAAAAAAATCCAATGTTCGCGTATATGCAATTAAAAATATATTCGATAAACAATACTCTTTAAATAAATATATTTTTCCCGCTAAATTTTAATTTGTTTTTGGTTTTTATTTAAATTATAAATGAACCTTTTCCTTTTTGCATCCGAGAGAATATAAATTATTAATCCTTTCATTAATGTGTTGGTTCAACGCTCAGTACACAACCTCCGAATGTTTGAGTTTAGACTTTACGTGAATTCCTCTTCCGACAGAATCAATCAATATTTTATTATGTCATTATTTGTTCCTGAAACGTATGTATATATTATTCTGCCAAAATTCAAACCAACCACGCTGTCTCCAGAGAGTCACTATGCGAGTACCCCATTGTTGAAGTTTCTACTTTACCTGTCAATCAGTTTATGTTGTACCTACCTGTATTGTTTGTTGTCAAACGACTAAAAACATATGTACTTACTCCAGAGACAATTTACGAGACACAATGTCAACCCCCGCTCATTAAAGCTTCCAGTATGATATCCTTGTTGACAAAGGATATCCTAAGGATCAAAAGATCGCACTGATTCATACCGATTTCAAAAATCTTACCAATTTCGAAATACTCAAGTATCTGCCTATAGTCAACGAAAATATCATTTTATTATGAAATGGAGCAAGATTTTTAGGAAAAGCTGTAAATATAACTTAAGCCTTGTAATATTGTTTACAGAATTTTCAAAAATTATTTTGTATTATAATTTTGTTAGTAAATTTTGATGAACTTAGATAATAATGTAAAAACTTTGTTTTTCAAATAATTTTGCAGTCGATTATTTTTTATTTTATAAAAAGTAAATAGCAAATCCGGCAGATATTATGGCCCTGTCTATGTATGATTATATATCTCTAGTAATATATAAAAATAATTGATCTCTATGTAATCTAGAATCTGTTACTCGTCTGATAAAACCGTCTCTTCCACCCCTCCTGTCCCTGTCCATTCCGTCCCTTTAATCCCTTCCGCCCCTTTAGTCCATCCCGACTTCTATGTATATCGTCCCGTTTGTTTAGTTTCTCTCGTCTCTTCATTCCCTCCTGATCATTCAGAACTTTCTTTCCTTCAGACCCGTCCGTCTTTTCAGATTCTTACGTCCCTTCAGATCTTTCCGTCCCCTTAAACTCTTTAATCCCTTCAGACCCTTCCTTCATACATACATACATAAATTCACACATACATACATACCAACATCCATTTTTATGTACACAGGTATTACTAGTTGCATATAACACATGAGATCCAACTGTCGATGGCGATAGTGTGTAAAGTTGAAGATTACGTACCAAACTATAAAATCTTAAATCCAAATAATAAAATATCTTATATTATATGAAAAAAAAATATCTTATATTATAAAACATGTGAGTCATGATAGGATTATGTGGAGTTCTCACCTCTATCATACCCCGAAAAGATAAACGGGGTTTGTATGTATGTAAATATGTAGATTAATATAGGTACGTAAATATTTTTATAGAAAAGTTTATAGTTGGGGTATTTCGGCGTGTTTCGATATTTTAAGTATATTTGGAAATATAGGCATCTAAGCACATACATTTGTCTTAAAAATATCTTAATAAAAATAGTAAGAACAAGTTTAATATATGTAGAAATTCCTACATATATGATTTCACATGATATATTACATCATGTGAAAACATATATGTAGAAGTTTCTGTAGAAAATCATTGGTTGAACGTTTGGCTATATATTTTTATAGAAAAGTTTATAGTTGGGGTATTTCGGCGTGTTTCGATATTTTAAGTATATTTGGAAATATAGGCATCTAAGCACATACATTTGTCTTAAAAATATCTCAATAAAAATAGTAAGAACAAGTTTAATATATGTAGAAACTCCTACATATATGATTTCACATGATATATTACATCATGTGAAAACATATACATATGTAGAAGTTTCTATAGAAAATCATTGGTTGAACGTTTGGCTTTTTGAAAACCTGTTGATATTTTTTTCAACCGCGTCAATCGCATTATCTCCGACATGAGCATTTATTTTCAAATGCTGTATAAAATTTATTTTATTATTTAGTATTTTAATGGCCTAATCATCCACTTAATGTACGGAATTTGCGATATTAGACACCTTAGTGACAATTCATATGATACCATATATCAATGGAGATAATTTCTGAATACGTGTTCATTAAGTACTTGTGATGCACAACATAATGATTTATTTTTTTGGTGTACAATAGGGTGTTCAACGGAAAAATCTCCTACCAAACTTGTCTCAAGATTATTTGGTGCAATAATAAAACTAATGGTAATAGGTGCCAAAGAAAAATTTAACAAATGTAGACTTATTTCCATTTTCATTTATTTGGCTTTTCAACAAACCATACATACAACAAGTAATACTACAAACTTAATACAGGGATAAGTCCCATTAACAAATACACGCAAATTATACATAGGTACCACATGGTTACAATTATATCGAAAATAAACAAAATGTAAAAAAGAAAATAGAAATTATCACATCACAAGAATAAGGGACACTGGGTGAACTTTCATTCATACCTACCATATAACGGCTTATCCCACAATATGGGGTGACCAGCGAGAGGTATGCAAGTTTGTATTATCGCATAAGAATCACGACACATGTGTTTACCCCAAAACACCAATCTTGTTTCACCCAAAACTTTGTCAGATTTTATTGTTGCCTGTTTTATTTTCGATTACCCATACTCTAACGATGATAATAGAATAGAATGGAAGCACTATTCTATGCCGATGCATCACAGCGAACTGGGTTCACTTAATTTTACAAATTTAAAAAAATAATTAATTTAAAAATCTTCATTTTGATATTTCTACCGGCATTATAGTAAACGTAGTCTTGGTAATATCTTCGCTGGTTGAAATCAATATCGACAACGATTCTAAAAAAATAGAATAAAAGTCTTATTCTTTTATACCTACATATAATCAAAATTATATTCAGTATTAAATTTTCTTTAGTAAAGTATTTTTCACAAAAATTAGACTCACCCATATATTTGGCAACATTGAGAAATCACTGTAACTCCACCCACACATGTGGCAACGCTGTTAATTTTGTTGGTAGGATGATTTTTGTTTATATGGATTTTTTCATTTTAGACCTTGATAACGCCGAGTCATCACAACGAAAGCATTCGTTTATTATAGTCGATTTTTTGGGGAAAACTACTTTAGTATATTTTTGTTCATTAATTTAAAATCGGATTTCTACTCTGTTAACACAAAGACTTTAGAATCATTAAATTCTTAATATAATAGTTTTTATTTTGTTAAGAACATCCATCTTTCAACATTGTATTACTTCAAACCAGAAATCACCATTATATTATTCTGTGTGAGATGACAAAGAGCATTAATTGAGTTTTATTCAAATTTATTTAGGTGTAGCAGTGCAAATGACACTTTTGTCGAAATCCCAGTCCCGTTTACCGCCGCGCACTTAAATCAAAAGGCGGATCTCCAAATTCATCGTGTATTTATGCGCCCATGAACAGCCGGCTTAAAGGAAAGAATTTATTTCTACTTTCCTTTTTATTTACACATCGCTGATCGCTGGAGATAGGAAAATGAATTCGTGTGACATTTCAAGAACAAAATCCTTCAAGCCGACGGCGGCAGAGGTATTATTCTCCTTTACGAAATGAATTCACCTTTTTTTTTGTAAATACAAGTAAGCACCTTCATACTTGTATTTATTTCAAATTTAATTAAACTTTTAATTTATAATTCTTCTGTAGGTACGTGTGTATCTGTGTATGTAATGAACTCCCGGCTGGACCAATTTTTGTGTGTGTTTGTGTGAATCCCTGGATAGTCTAGATTCACAAATGGAATAGAAAACAGAGGAAATAAAAAATATATATTAATAACAAAACTATAACACACACTCACACTCTTTCTAGATATCTCTTTCACATACACATACATATTGTTACTCTTCTCTCATGGCGCACCCACACTTATTCACAATTTTTTACCCACACTAATTCACAATCTTATTTTGATATTACGTATAGTACGTAAGAGGTAGATGTTTACTGTAAAATGCAACATAGGAATTTCATAATTGTTCTGTACGTATGTATGACACTGAGCTCCTATACGTCTGGACTGATTATGATTTAAAAAATCTATCATCTTTCTGGTGTCCCTTAAGAGCAGAATGATCGAAAAAATAATAGGCAAAATAACATCTTGCATATTTCACGACCCATTCTGAATGTACACCCGCTCACTGGTTACCCCTCATTGTGAGATATCCCATGATGGTGTGGTAATTTTTTGTTTGCTGAACCAGCTGTCGTATCCACTAGTACCTATATGATATAGGCACTAGTACCTATATATTTGAGTGAAAATATGAAATTGTCTCTATTCGAGAGAAAAATACTAAAAAATATATTTGAACCTGCGCTGGTGCAGGAAAACTGAGCTTAGAGAATACGACACAACGACGAGATCAACAGTATTTATAATGAGGACACGTGGAAAGAATGCCAAAGAGAATCGTGCATACAAAGCTCTAAGTTAGACAAAACGATGGTACCCAAACTCTGATGGCATGCATGCCAGGATAGAAAGAGATGGAAAGGAATGCTGAAGGAGAACAAGGCTCGGCCTTTGGACCTACTGATGTTGATGATATATTTTATTCTTCAATATAAAATTAAAACATCAATCGAATATTCCTTTTTAATTGCATATACGCAAACATTGGATTTTTTTCCCTTTCGGGAGTCATTTATAAGGACTGATGCTTCCATTGTTTACAAATAAAAATTAATTTCTCAATGTCTCAATAGATGGCGTTACAATAAGGTTTCTCCGTTACTCCATAGATGGCAATAGTAATAATGCATTATTTTCAGGTAAAATGTTACACACTATTCAAATCTATAGAACTTTCAAAATAACATCGATAAGGGAACTCAATAAGAAGGCATAATTGGTGAACGTTGCGCAAGCGCATAAAGTGATCACGTAAACCAGCCGATGACAGGTCGTAAGCCCTGTAGGTGCCTCGAGTTCCTGGTTCTTATACAATATCCCAACTTTGTCTCTATTGAGATGTTGAAAAAAATGATTGTCAATAAAAAAATTAAAACATCAAATTATTACATAATATATATACTTATAACGTACATTGTAAATTAAAGAGGACTAAAGAAGGACTTCTTGTCAGAACGTATATTTCTTTTAAAAACGAATACATACATACATAGATACATACCATCACGCCATGTCCCTTACAGGGTAAGCAGAGAGAATCGAGCGCCATACTTCTCTATTTTTGCACACAATTCTGGCTTCCTTTACATCCATGCATCGTCTCATACATGCTCGTCGATTGTTCAAACTTTTTATGTTTCCTTCTTTCAAAATATCATTCACATGGTCATGCCATCCCTTTCTGGGGCGACCTCTGCTATTCACTCCATCTCTTGCACCCAAGTATATTTTTTCGGTCAGTCGTTCATCGTTCATTCTTTCTATATGTCCAAACCACTTTTAAGCATTCACTTTCATTTTACATATAATATCCTTCTTTATCTTGCATTCTCTCCTTATGTCCTTATTTTTTATTCTATCATATATCGTTCTATTACATACCTACTCTTCTTAGTGATCTCATTTCTACAGCATTTATTCTACTTTCATGTTATAAACGAATAAATATAAAAAATATACCTACACATTTTTTTGTAACAAGAACATAAAAACATTATTCGTCCTCATAATGTACATTCCCAAAACCAAGCATAAATCGGTGAACGAAATTTGAAAAGGCAGGGTGAGATTCAAAATTACGTCCACTGGATCACTTATTCAGTGCGACGCCCACTCTGCCTCGACCCATATTATATTTAATTTGTGGCGACATGTATATAAAAAAATAATTTTAATAATGCTTTTTTTTCAAGTACTAATCTTCCTGAAAATGGAAGCATCTTTCCACGTATTTTAGAGATTAATTTAATCCACTTTGACTCTAAAACCACATAGCTTATAGATATTTTTATTGGTATTGAGTGCTATTCTGAAGTTTATACGATTGTATTGAAATGAATCCAATTACAATAGCTGTAATTGTTTTCCAAATCAATTGTCATCCAACAGTACAAACTTTGGTTATTCTGAACATGATATTGTCAATGGTTGAAAGCGGTTGTAACTATTTTCAGATTATTATGTTATAGCTCAACACCCATTGATATTCAATGAAACTGATTAAATTTTACTTTAAACATCAATTCTAAAATAATACAAATCAATAAAAACATTACGTTTGGATTTGACAAGGTTTTTTTGAAAAACGTAAGTACGAATATTTAAAAAAGGATAAAATGTACGGTTATGTACTAAGGTTATAAATACGTAAATGCATACCTAAATAATTTTTCTCTCGTAAATTTAAGTTATTTATTAGTATGTAGGTACATAAAACATCAAATATTGAGTATAATATTCTATTCCAACACGTATAAAAAATCCATTTTGTTGGAGACACAAAATGTGATGAATGCATGCATACCTTTATTTTAATCAAGATTAAAATAAAGGTATTTTATTATTGAATTATTAGAAATATTCCGTCAGTTGCCTTTGAATATTCAACAATAGCCAAAGCTGCATATTCTTGTGCTGTTTAAATCGAAAAATCTAAATATTTAATCGAACAAAACGCCAAACTGTGATTTAAACAACACGCTTTGACCGCTTGTTATGATTTCAATAACCTTTTTAATCGATCATTCCAATGATGTGCGTTCAGAATAACCAACATTCTAAAACGACGTTGGCCGCCATTTTGAATTGTGATAGTGTCAAAAGTCAATCAGTATTTATCGTTTCAGAATTACCACCATTATCAGTAACATAAAATATTTATCAGCAGCTGTATGAGATGTCAAGATTTTAAACAATTAATCTATTCCACATTGAAGGGTTTTTATTTGAAGACCGCACAATAGAAATATTTTTGTTGTTGTTAGTAACAAACAATATATAAATAGCTGTAAAATAAATAAATCTCGATATAAATTTAGGTTAATGAATAACAACAGATCTGGATCCGTGTATATAGATATTTATTTGTCTCGCAAATTCTTTTTCCGAAGATATTTCCAATATAGGGACCTTTTTAAAACAAAGGATTTCTTCCACACAGAGGTTTGGCACGTATCCTATTTTCGACACTTTCGGTTGAAAACATAATATAACTAGATGTATGTATATTTACTTATATTAGGCACAATTTAAACGTCTCAATCTACTTCCTCTCGATTTTTTCTCGCCTACCAAATAATGGAAATATAAAAGTATCGATCGGTTGAATTTCAAATATTCAATAAAGTATCAATATTGTACGAAGTATGAACTTCCTCAATGTTTATTTTATTATGCGTGAAAATTGTTAGTTGCAATGATTTTATAAAGACAGTACGACAAATAATTCTTCTCCCTCGCGTGCCGCTCCTACCAAATGATGGCGACCATCTTTCTTTACACCTCTCGATACTGGGTCAAACTTATGATGGACACTGTTTCAAGAATGTAGAACCACTTTCTGAGATTCTTCAGCCACGATATTCTATAACGCCACAATATTCTATAACGCTACAATACCCAACTCGCCTCTATTTATTAACTATTTATTATTGTAAAAAGTGAATACGCGTAATACATAATGTAACATAAAAAAACACAATAATATATTTAATGATGAAATATCCAAAACGAGTACCTATCTCAACTCACATTTGAGTGTCATATTATGAAAATTGTCATATTATCTTATTGCAACAGTAATAAGGGAAAAAAATGGAGTAACGAGGAAATACAGAGGAGGATAGTGTGCAAATGTGTGTGTGGTGTGTGCACGAGATTGAGTTTATGTCTAAGAACATGAAGAGTAGCACAAGTGAAAAAAAAGAACATTCAGATAATTAAAAAAAGAAACAAAAATAAAGTTACAAAAGAGGAAAAAAAATCCAATGTTTGCGTATATGCAATTAAAAAAAAATATTCGAAAAAATTAATGAGTTTTTTACAACCATGCATAGGACGTTTGTTTAAACGTCCTACATAATATGTATAACTGTAATTCAATATCACGCACAAAAGCTACACGAATCATAGGACCTTGAAGAGGCCCAGCACGGATATCAACGTAAACATATTATTTTTGAAGTAAATTCTTCAATATAGGTTGCATTCATTTATGTGAAAACTACGCAATAATTGCAAGTAATTATTTTTATGGCAATTATCTTTCCGTGACATATATTCGCACGTTTTAGTGCAAGATTATTTGAAATATTTTTCGGTGTCCGTTTTTCACGGATGATTTTAGATTTTCCTTCTCAACACGTTTGACAGGGGTGTGCGATGGATATAAAGAAACCCTTTGTGTCGACTTATGACAATCTCATTTCATAAAAAAAAATCTTTAACGGTGGAATCCACTTGCAAATACTATTAAAAGTTAAACGCTGCCAAAAGGTTCGCCCAGATACTTATTGAACCCTTGTCCAGTGCTTACTCGGGCGAAATTTTGTTTCGGTATAAAATTTACAGGTAAAAAAAAAACTTTTTTTTTCTCTCTCTCCTTTGTAATATTTACCTCTTGACTTTATCATTAACAAATTCCCTTTTATTTTGACGACATTCGTTACTTTTATTTGACAGGCTCGGGATAAATCATTGTTTAATTTTATATACCTATTTTTTTTTGTTAAAAATTTTTCATTTGATGTTTTCAGACACAAACGATCTTATTAGATTCCGTTCAACGTTAGCAAAACGCAAACAGAAAACTGTTTACTTAAAATTTTATTCAATAGCGTGTACATTATTTTTGAAACAAATTATTGAAATTAATATTCAGGTTACCCAGTACCTATCCAGTGAGAAACTTTTGATTAATATCATTTATTTACCACATCGAGTTTCATTTTTTCAATGTAATTCCCTTCAAAAATATTCCTTCACCTAAACTCACAAACTCTTTTTTTCGGAGTTGCAGAGAAAATTGGCTTATTTAGCGTCATATATTTTCTTTTGATTGGTTGTAATCCCCCGATAGACACTCAAATTTTAATTAACTGTTATGTCTAGTAAATGCTTCTGACGTGTTAAATTAGCAATTTTCAACACTTTGAAGGCTGTTATATCAGAAAGCCACCACTACTCTAGTTTTAAAGAGTTTATACAAACCGATCATTGTTACCTGCTCTGGAATACTTTTACAGAAAAAATCGGCTTTTATGCTATAACTTAAGTATAAGTATTTTGTATGGGTCGCTATACAAAATTACGTAAGTCTAGAATCGCAGGATCTTACATTATTAAATGATAATCTAACTTTTATAACTTTTGTAACATATTTTTTTTAAAACGAGTATTTTTAACGACAATTGAGGAAAGGTACCTACATACTATAGTGAAATAAAATTTATTAATAAGACAATAAAATAATGAAAACTGTCCAGAGCATCTACAAAAGCATTTACTAAAGTTACCTCAGTGCCAAAGATAGTAAGGTGTCTCCATTAAATCTTTAGAACGAAAACCAATTATCTTATGTACCTGCATACAGTCATTATGGATTTTTCCTCTAAAGAGAGTAGATACCTATGTTGTTGAAAATAACTTAACTGTACGCAATTTCCATAACGCGTTTGCAGCGAGCGGATTCATGGATATTGTTAATCAATTTGCACCAATAAACCTCTCTCCGTGAGAATTAAAGTGCTTATTCCTAGTATACATACTGTTCTAAGATACTGTTATTCTGCAATATATCAAGCTGTTTTTCTTGCAATATATTTTTTAAATAACTATATTCAAGTAAATTTAGTAAAAAGTGATTTTTTTACTTGTATACATATTTGTTTTTGAAAATAATACTAAAACCTTAGATTACATGACTAAAACATACATAAAGAGCCCTAAAATAAGCTCATGCTATTTTTTTATGCTTGAACAAGCACAATCTATCTGTATTTATTTATTTATTTACTATTCGTTTTTTACTCTCCACACTATGGAATAGGGGAGAGTCATGATTTCGCAAAATTTAAGCGTATTTTTTTTACATCAATTTCTCAATGGGTATCATGTAGAGAATGCACACTATGAGTTTCGTCGTGATGTGTTTGTGTGTATGGCGTATACGCTGTACGCCGTACGCCGTACGCCGTACGCCGTACGCCGTAGCATTTATCTTTTTTGTGTCCTCTCTACAGCCCAAACTATAAGTCTGATCGACTTCATATTAACATCATATGTGTAAAGTGCAAAGACCTAGAGCTGATTAGTTTTCCATAGACAACTTTTGATTTCTTCTCTATGAATTCATCATTTACGTTGTTTTTTTTTTGTGTCCTCTCTGCAGCCCAAACTATAAGTCCGATTGACTTCATATTGATATCACATGTGTTAAGTCCATAAACTTAGAGCTGATTAGTTTTCCATAGACAACGGTTCATTTTTTCCCAATGTTTCTTTATGATTTCATCTATTAAAACTGAAAAAATGCTCTCACGACCTGGAAATTAGAGATATTTTAATTTGGTTTCAACTATTTATACAACACCAAGAATCTTCATAAAATTGTATTCAAAGTTGGTCAATGTTAAAAGAAAAATATTCAACGGTTTCAAAAATTATATTTTATTTAATGGATATTTGTATGAAACTTATATGTAACAAGAGAATTTTTTTATATTTGGCAATGATCAGTTCATTGATTTCATATTGATAGAAGAATATTAATAGCTTGAACTTAGAACTGATTAGCTTTTCATAGATATCATATAATTTCTTCATATGATATCACGTGTAAACATTGTCAAAATGCTCTAACGCTCTTTGAAACAAAATTTATCTGCTTTTTTTAAAATATTTCATACAACATAAGCAGTCTTCACTATACTGCATTAATAGTTTGTCTATCTTAACATAAAAATATACTATCGGAAGAAAATTTATATTCCTGGTAGTAACATTTAGTATGAATAAAAATGTAATTAGATAAATTTCTATGTATGGAAACGTTTAGTAATTTGATTTCATGTTATAATGTAAAGAGCTTGAACATAGAACTGATTAGCTTTCCATAAATAACAAAAAAATCTTCATATGATATCACCTGTCAAAATTTGGAAAATGCTCTCGCGTTCTTTAGAACAAAATTTATCTGATTTTTTTAAAATATTTCATACAACATAAGCATTCTTCACTATACTGCATTAATAGTTTGTTTATCTTAACATAAAAATATACTATCGGAAGAAAATTTATATTCCTGATAGTAACATTTAGTATGAATAATAATGTAATTAGATAAATTTCTATGTATGGAAAAGTTCAGTAATTTGATTTCATGTTATAATGTAAAGAGCTTGAACATAGAACTGATTAGCTTTCCATAAATAACAAAAAAAATCTTCATATAATATCACGTGTCAAAATTTTGAAAATGCTCTCGCGTTCTTTAAAACAAAATTTATCTGCTTTTTTTTAAATATTTCATACAACATAAGCATTCTTCACTATACTGCATTAATATTTTGTTTATCTTAACATAAAAATATACTATCGGAAGAAAATTTATATTCCTGGTAGTAACATTTAGTATGAATAAAAATGTAATTAGATAAATTTCTTTGTATGGAAAAGTTCAGTAATTTGATTTCATGTTATAATGTAAAGAGCTTGAACATAGAACTGATTAGCTTTCCATAAATAACAAAAAAAATCTTCATATGATATCACCTGTCAAAATTTGGAAAATGCTCTCGCGTTCTTTAGAACAAAATTTATCTGCTTTTTTTAAAATATTTCATACAACATAAGCATTCTACACCATACTGCATTAAAAGTTTGTCTATCTTATCATAAAAATATACTATCGGAAGAAAATTTATATTCCTGATAGTAACATTTAGTATGAATAATAATGTAATTAGATAAATTTCTATGTATGGAAAAGTTCAGTAATTTGATTTCATGTTATAATGTAAAGAGCTTGAACATAGAACTGATTAGTTTTCCATAAATAACAAAAAAAATCTTCATATAATATCACGTGTCAAAATTTTGAAAATGCTCTCGCGTTCTTTAAAACAAAATTTATCTGCTTTTTTTAAAATATTTCATACAACATAAGCATTCTTCACTATACTGCATTAATAGTTTGTTTATCATAACATAAAAATATACTATCGGAAGAAAATTTATATTCCTGATAGTAACATTTAGTATGAATAAAAATGTAATTAGATAAATTTCTATGTATGGAAACGTGTAGTAATTTGATTTCATGATATAATGTAAAGAGCTTGAACATAGAACTGATTAGCTTTCCATAAATAACAAAAAAATTCTTCATATGATATCACCTGTCAAAATTTGAAAAATGCTCTCGCGTTCTTTAAAACAAAATTTATCTGCTTTTTTTAAAATATTTCATACAACATAAGCATTCTTCACTATACTGTATTAATAGTTTGTCTATCTTAACATAAAAATATACTATCGGAAGAAAATTTATATTCCTGATAGTAACATTTAGTATGAATAATAATGTAATTAGATAAATTTCTATGTATGGAAAAGTTCAGTAATTTGATTTCATGTTATAATGTAAAGAGCTTGAACATAGAACTGATTAGCTTTCCATAAATAACAAAAAAAATCTTCATATAATATCACGTGTCAAAATTTTGAAAATGCTCTCGCGTTCTTTAAAACAAAATTTATCTGCTTTTTTTAAAATATTTCATACAACATAAGCATTCTTCACTATACTGCATTAATATTTTGTTTATCTTAACATAAAAATATACTATCGGAAGAAAATTTATATTCCTGGTAGTAACATTTAGTATGAATAAAAATGTAATTAGATAAATTTCTATGTATGGAAAAGTTCAGTAATTTGATTTCATGTTATAATGTAAAGAGCTTGAACATAGAACTGATTAGCTTTCCATAAATAACAAAAAAAATCTTCATATGATATCACGTGTCAAAATTTTGAAAATGCTCTCGCGTTCTTTAAAACAAAATTTATCTGCTTTTTTTAAAATATTTCATACAACATAAGCATTCTTCACTATACTGCATTAATATTTTGTTTATCTTAACATAAAAATATACTATCGGAAGAAAATTTATATTCCTGGTAGTAACATTTAGTATGAATAAAAATGTAATTAGATAAATTTCTATGTATGGAAACGTGTAGTAATTTGATTTCATGATATAATGTAAAGAGCTTGAACAACGAACTGATTAGCTTTCCATAAATAACAAAAAAATTCTTCATATGATATCACCTGTCAAAATTTGAAAAATGCTCTCGCGTTCTTTAAAACAAAATTTATCTGCTTTTTTTAAAATATTTCATACAACGTAAGCATTCTTCACTATACTGCATTAATAGTTTGTCTATCTTAACATAAAAATATACTATCGGAAGAAAATTTATATTCCTGGTAGTAACATTTAGTATGAATAAAAATGTAATTAGATAAATTTCTATGTATGGAAAAGTTCAGTAATTTGATTTCATGTTATAATGTAAAGAGCTTGAACATAGAACTGATTAGCTTTCCATAAATAACAAAAAAAATCTTCATATGATATCACCTGTCAAAATTTGGAAAATGCTCTCGCGTTCTTTAGAACAATATTTATCTGCTTTTTTTAAAATATTTTATACAACATAAGCATTCTACACCATACTGCATTAAAAGTTTGTCTATCTTATCATAAAAATATACTATCGGAAGAAAATTTATATTCCTGATAGTAACATTTAGTATGAATAATAATGTAATTAGATAAATTTCTATGTATGGAAAAGTTCAGTAATTTGATTTCATGTTATAATGTAAAGAGCTTGAACGTAGAACTGATTAGTTTTCCATAAATAACAAAAAAAATCTTCATATAATATCACGTGTCAAAATTTTGAAAATGCTCTCGCGTTCTTTAAAACAAAATTTAACTGCTTTTTTTAAAATATTTCATACAACATAAGCATTCTTCACTATACTGCATTAATAGTTTGTTTATCTTAACATAAAAATATACTATCGGAAGAAAATTTATATTCCTGATAGTAACATTTAGTATGAATAAAAATGTAATTAGATAAATTTCTATGTATGGAAACGTGTAGTAATTTGATTTCATGATATAATGTAAAGAGCTTGAACATAGAACTGATTAGCTTTCCATAAATAACAAAAAAATTCTTCATATGATATCACCTGTCAAAATTTGAAAAATGCTCTCGCGTTCTTTAAAACAAAATTTATCTGCTTTTTTTAAAATATTTCATACAACATAAGCATTCTTCACTATACTGCATTAATATTTTGTTTATCTTAACATAAAAATATACTATCGGAAGAAAATTTATATTCCTGGTAGTAACATTTAGTATGAATAAAAATGTAATTAGATAAATTTCTATGTATGGAAAAGTTCAGTAATTTGATTTCATGTTATAATGTAAAGAGCTTGAACATAGAACTGATTAGCTTTCCATAAATAACAAAAAAAATCTTCATATGATATCACGTGTCAAAATTTTGAAAATGCTCTCGCGTTCTTTAAAACAAAATTTATCTGCTTTTTTTAAAATATTTCATACAACATAAGCATTCTTCACTATACTGCATTAATATTTTGTTTATCTTAACATAAAAATATACTATCGGAAGAAAATTTATATTCCTGGTAGTAACATTTAGTATGAATAAAAATGTAATTAGATAAATTTCTATGTATGGAAACGTGTAGTAATTTGATTTCATGATATAATGTAAAGAGCTTGAACAACGAACTGATTAGCTTTCCATAAATAACAAAAAAATTCTTCATATGATATCACCTGTCAAAATTTGAAAAATGCTCTCGCGTTCTTTAAAACAAAATTTATCTGCTTTTTTTAAAATATTTCATACAACGTAAGCATTCTTCACTATACTGCATTAATAGTTTGTCTATCTTAACATAAAAATATACTATCGGAAGAAAATTTATATTCCTGGTAGTAACATTTAGTATGAATAAAAATGTAATTAGATAAATTTCTATGTATGGAAAAGTTCAGTAATTTGATTTCATGTTATAATGTAAAGAGCTTGAACATAGAACTGATTAGCTTTCCATAAATAACAAAAAAAATCTTCATATGATATCACGTGTCAAAATTTTGAAAATGCTCTCGCGTTCTTTAAAACAAAATTTATCTGCTTTTTTTAAAATATTTCATACAACATAAGCATTCTTCACTATACTGCATTAATATTTTGTTTATCTTAACATAAAAATATACTATCGGAAGAAAATTTATATTCCTGGTAGTAACATTTAGTATGAATAAAAATGTAATTAGATAAATTTCTATGTATGGAAACGTGTAGTAATTTGATTTCATGATATAATGTAAAGAGCTTGAACAACGAACTGATTAGCTTTCCATAAATAACAAAAAAATTCTTCATATGATATCACCTGTCAAAATTTGAAAAATGCTCTCGCGTTCTTTAAAACAAAATTTATCTGCTTTTTTTAAAATATTTCATACAACGTAAGCATTCTTCACTATACTGCATTAATAGTTTGTCTATCTTAACATAAAAATATACTTTCGGAAGAAAATTTATATTCCTGGTAGTAACATTTAGTATGAATAAAAATGTAATTAGATAAATTTCTATGTATGGAAAAGTTCAGTAATTTGATTTCATGTTATAATGTAAAGAGCTTGAACATAGAACTGATTAGCTTTCCATAAATAACAAAAAAAATCTTCATATGATATCACCTGTCAAAATTTGGAAAATGCTCTCGCGTTCTTTAGAACAATATTTATCTGCTTTTTTTAAAATATTTTATACAACATAAGCATTCTACACCATACTGCATTAAAAGTTTGTCTATCTTATCATAAAAATATACTATCGGAAGAAAATTTATATTCCTGATAGTAACATTTAGTATGAATAATAATGTAATTAGATAAATTTCTATGTATGGAAAAGTTCAGTAATTTGATTTCATGTTATAATGTAAAGAGCTTGAACGTAGAACTGATTAGTTTTCCATAAATAACAAAAAAAATCTTCATATAATATCACGTGTCAAAATTTTGAAAATGCTCTCGCGTTCTTTAAAACAAAATTTAACTGCTTTTTTTAAAATATTTCATACAACATAAGCATTCTTCACTATACTGCATTAATAGTTTGTTTATCTTAACATAAAAATATACTATCGGAAGAAAATTTATATTCCTGATAGTAACATTTAGTATGAATAAAAATGTAATTAGATAAATTTCTATGTATGGAAACGTGTAGTAATTTGATTTCATGATATAATGTAAAGAGCTTGAACATAGAACTGATTAGCTTTCCATAAATAACAAAAAAATTCTTCATATGATATCACCTGTCAAAATTTGAAAAATGCTCTCGCGTTCTTTAAAACAAAATTTATCTGCTTTTTTTAAAATATTTCATACAACATAAGCATTCTTCACTATACTGCATTAATATTTTGTTTATCTTAACATAAAAATATACTATCGGAAGAAAATTTATATTCCTGGTAGTAACATTTAGTATGAATAAAAATGTAATTAGATAAATTTCTATGTATGGAAAAGTTCAGTAATTTGATTTCATGTTATAATGTAAAGAGCTTGAACATAGAACTGATTAGCTTTCCATAAATAACAAAAAAAATCTTCATATGATATCACGTGTCAAAATTTTGAAAATGCTCTCGCGTTCTTTAAAACAAAATTTATCTGCTTTTTTTAAAATATTTCATACAACATAAGCATTCTTCACTATACTGCATTAATATTTTGTTTATCTTAACATAAAAATATACTATCGGAAGAAAATTTATATTCCTGGTAGTAACATTTAGTATGAATAAAAATGTAATTAGATAAATTTCTATGTATGGAAACGTGTAGTAATTTGATTTCATGATATAATGTAAAGAGCTTGAACAACGAACTGATTAGCTTTCCATAAATAACAAAAAAATTCTTCATATGATATCACCTGTCAAAATTTGAAAAATGCTCTCGCGTTCTTTAAAACAAAATTTATCTGCTTTTTTTAAAATATTTCATACAACGTAAGCATTCTTCACTATACTGCATTAATAGTTTGTCTATCTTAACATAAAAATATACTATCGGAAGAAAATTTATATTCCTGGTAGTAACATTTAGTATGAATAAAAATGTAATTAGATAAATTTCTATGTATGGAAAAGTTCAGTAATTTGATTTCATGTTATAATGTAAAGAGCTTGAACATAGAACTGATTAGCTTTCCATAAATAACAAAAAAAATCTTCATATGATATCACCTGTCAAAATTTGGAAAATGCTCTCGCGTTCTTTAGAACAATATTTATCTGCTTTTTTTAAAATATTTTATACAACATAAGCATTCTACACCATACTGCATTAAAAGTTTGTCTGTCTTATCATAAAAATATACTATCGGAAGAAAATTTATATTCCTGATAGTAACATTTAGTATGAATAATAATGTAATTAGATAAATTTCTATGTATGGAAAAGTTCAGTAATTTGATTTCATGTTATAATGTAAAGAGCTTGAACGTAGAACTGATTAGTTTTCCATAAATAACAAAAAAAATCTTCATATAATATCACGTGTCAAAATTTTGAAAATGCTCTCGCGTTCTTTAAAACAAAATTTAACTGCTTTTTTTAAAATATTTCATACAACATAAGCATTCTTCACTATACTGCATTAATAGTTTGTTTATCTTAACATAAAAATATACTATCGGAAGAAAATTTATATTCCTGATAGTAACATTTAGTATGAATAAAAATGTAATTAGATAAATTTCTATGTATGGAAACGTGTAGTAATTTGATTTCATGATATAATGTAAAGAGCTTGAACATAGAACTGATTAGCTTTCCATAAATAACAAAAAAATTCTTCATATGATATCACCTGTCAAAATTTGAAAAATGCTCTCGCGTTCTTTAAAACAAAATTTATCTGCTTTTTTTAAAATATTTCATACAACATAAGCATTCTTCACTATACTGCATTAATAGTTTGTCTATCTTAACATAAAAATATACTATCGGAAGAAAATTTATATTCCTGATAGTAACATTTAGTATGAATAATAATGTAATTAGATAAATTTCTATGTATGGAAAAGTTCAGTAATTTGGTTTTAATGTTATAATGTAAAGAGCTTGAACATAGAACTGATTAGCTTTCCATAAATAACAAAAAAAATCTTCATATAATATCACGTGTCAAAATTTTGAAAATGCTCTCGCGTTCTTTAAAACAAAATTTATCTGCTTTTTTTAAAATATTTCATACAACATAAACATTCTTCACTATACTGCATTAATAGTTTGTTTATCTTAACATAAAAATATACTATCGGAAGAAAATTTATATTCCTGATAGTAACATTTAGTATGAATAAAAATGTAATTAGATAAATTTCTATGTATGGAAACGTGTAGTAATTTGATTTCATGATATAATGTAAAGAGCTTGAACATAGAACTGATTAGCTTTCCATAAATAACAAAAAAATTCTTCATATGATATCACCTGTCAAAATTTGAAAAATGCTCTCGCGTTCTTTAAAACAAAATTTATCTGCTTTTTTTAAAATATTTCATACAACATAAGCATTCTTCACTATACTGCATTAATAGTTTGTCTATCTTAACATAAAAATATACTATCGGAAGAAAATTTATATTCCTGGTAGTAACATTTAGTATGAATAAAAATGTAATTAGATAAATTTCTATGTATGGAAAAGTTCAGTAATTTGATTTCATGTTATAATGTTAAGAGCTTGAACATAGAACTGATTAGCTTTCCATAAATAACAAAAAATTTCTTCATATGATATCACCTGTCAAAATTTGGAAAATGCTTTCGCGTCCTTTAAAACAAAATTTATCTGCTTTTATTAAAATATTTCATACAACATAAGCATTCTACACCATACTGCAATAATAGTTTGTCTATCTTAACATAAAAATATACTGTCGATAGAAATTTATTTTCCTGGTAGTAAAATTTAGTATGAATAAAAATGTATATAATAAGATAAATTTCTTATGTATGGAAAAGTTCAGTAATTTGATTTCATGTTATAATGTAAAGAGCTTGAACATCGAACTGATTAGCTTTTCATAAATAACAAAAATTTCTTCATATGATATTACGTGTCAAAATTGTCAAAATGCTCTAACGTCCTTTAAAACAAAATTTATCTGCTTTTATTAAAATATTTCATACAACATTAGAATTCTTCACCATACTGCATTAATAGTTTGTCTATCTTAACATGAAAATATACTATCGTTAGAAAATTTATATTCTTGGTAGTAAAATTTAGAATGAATAAAATATTTCATTGTCAATATTTGTGGTGTGGAGAGTTTAGTGTTGGCCACAACCCACTCGTTTTAATATATATTATAATAAGCAGATACATTTACATCCTCACACATTCCCTGTACTAAACATAAATGGTTGTAGGTACTAACTATATTATATCGTCGGCCTTCGTGGCTCAGTTGGTTGGGTATCTGACTGCTGATCCAAAGGTCCCGGGTTCGATTCCCGGTGGAGACACAGTTTTTAATTGTGTTTTCAGTCTGTATCTGTGAGACGATTAAAATCGTAAGTGTCCAGAATGTGGCAACTTGTTATTGAGTGCGTGTTAAATTAATATTTGACATAGTACCTGTTAGTTGCCCGAGAAGCAATATTCAATAAATTATCAAGTACGACATCGGTCGTGGCAGGATTCGAACTCGCAAACACTAGATTACTGACCTATTGTGCTAACCGCTCTGCCACCTCCCAACTTAAAAAAATTGTATTTTGATATTCCATAGGGTCTTATATAGATAAAAATTTGTATTGTGATATTCCATCTCTCTTGAAATCAACACATAAAAACTTGTTAAATTAGTTCTGAAATAAAAATTAAATATAACCTTTAAATTATCTGATTCATCAAAGACATCATTTTGACATTTTTAATAATCATGTAACACTAGAAAGGAATTTCGGCTTCTGTGCGAGAATATCAAAACTGCTGGAGATTTAATAAATAATATTTTGTATTATAGTCATATAAATTTTACCATTTTTGGCACCGAACTGAAGCATATAATCTTATACTTGCCAAACCTTGCTGTTACAGAAGAAGAATAATAATAAATATTTAATAATAATAAACGCAAATGCCAAAATTCGCAGAGTCATTGACTTGAGAATTCTTAGAAATATTCGCCAAAATCGGGTCTAAGGGAAATTGTTTCAAAGTGAACCGCAAACTTCGATTAATTCAATTTTGTAGCTTACCCGATTATATATGAAAAGTGCCAAAAAACATAGACCGCCCAAAGAGCCATGGAATGAGCCATTCTGGGATTAAGTCTGGGAGACAGGGTGAGAGAGGGTGCAAAATGACGCCATCGGGCAGAGAACAAAAATGGTTGATGTCGTTCACCGCATTCTTACCCTGAAATGGAGATGGGCAGGGCACGTTGCTGGGTCCACCGAAGACAGATGGCCAAGGATAATGTAAGCTTGGAAACTGCGAATGACAAACCGAGGTGTTGGGATGACATCAGCCGTCATGCTGGTGTCAATTGGTTGCTCAGAGCACAAGATATAGTGGCGTGGAAGGAGATGGAGGAGGCCTTCGTCCAGGAGTGGACGGGATAAGAATGTGTTTAGGGTGGTTTGGACACAAATAAAGAATGAATAATAAACGTTTTACAGAATAAAGTAAACGTGGTCAACCACCAAATCATTTTTAGGGTAAGTTTTATTAACTAAAACCATAATGAAACAACTAAAACATTTATAATAAAAGAATATCTGAAAGTGTACGAGTCAATGGATGTAAATGATGCGAAAATATGATGTCAGAAGGATAAATATGGCATCGATTTCTCTTGGTTTACCTCGAATATCAAACAGTGTGAGTGTGAAATAAGACATTTGTGAATGATATTTGTTTAGAATTATCATCATCACTGGCACTACAGTCCACTACGGACCCTGGCTTCCTCCAGAAATTGTCTCTATCCCTCCCTATCGACTTCCAGTCTTCTCCATTTAATCAGGTCCATTTCTCTTATATCGCACAGCACGTCGTCCAGCCATCTCAACCTAGGTCTGCCTCCACTTTTTCTGTCTCCGCGCGGCACATGTGTTCTACCTTTTTTACATGTTTGCCGGATGAATGATGAATACAGTCATCATGTCCAAACCAACGTAGGCGCTGAATTTAAATAAATTGTCCGGGCCACTCCATCGTTGGTTGGGCCAAAGATATTCCTAAATTTCTTCCTTTCAAACACCAATAACATTTTTTCGTCCTTTTTGTCAGTACCCAACATTCCGCTCCGTATGTCAGGACTAGTCGGACAAGAGTTTTGTATATTATAAGGACCTTAGTATTTCGCGAGATTAGTCTTGACTTGAGATGTTTGAGTGGCCTGAAGTAACATCTATTAGCCACTGCAAGCCTCGCTTTAATTTCCATGCTGATGTTATTCTCCGAGGTGACCAATGATGTAAAACAAGTAAACATTTTAAATCAAATAATATCTGAAGGTGTAAGAGTCAATGGATATATGTAAATGATGCGACAATATCATGTCAGAAGGATAAATATGGCGTCGATATATTTTTGCTTACCTCGAATATCAAACAGTGTGAGTGTGAAATATGATATGCGTGTGTGTGTGTGTGTGTGTGATATGAGAATACCTATACTCAAATTGACTATGGGTTGTTGAAAGAAATTGCCCAGTGGGAATATTATTTTTATTCATTTTATTTATTTTGGATATCCAACAGTACAGTAGAGTATAATGATATGAAAAACAATGAAAAAAAAAACAAGTAAATGTAGACTACGGTACATTATAATAGGACATCACATCAAGTAATTTTCAAAGCTTAACATACAATTTACGACAAATGAGAAAAAACAAAATTATAGGAACACACCTGAAACATACAAGGAATAGTACCAAGAGAATTATATTCTAGAATCATAACATGGGATTCCAACGTACTTAAGGAATATATTTGTTGTACAAGAAAATAAACAGATAAATAAATAAAATTGAAAAATATTGATAATATTTACATAATTTATTAAAAAAATTAAATTATTAGATGCCAAAATCTGGTTCGAATACCTAAAGAATATTAAGCGAGGATTTTTTTTCACAAAATTGATATATGTATAATTCCACGCTGAAATCTACATCAATACCTAGTTTTTTATTTTTTGTTTTTATATTTTGATTTACAGGGAACACTTAAAATAGACTTTAAAATTTAAAGACTATAACTCTACTATAAAATAAGATGGTAGGTACTAGAGAATATAACGAGCAGTGATCCAATTTCTCTTGTTTCCCTTGTATCGAAAATTGGCAAATACATTTTCTTCTCAAATGAAATCATGTTTGTGGAGCTCTGAATATTATAAAATTGGACATGCTACAAAAATAAATTTCTTGTAAAACTGTGAGGCACCGGCTAAGAATAGTGCTTCCACTCCTGCCTATTATCTTCATTTTCGGGTGTCCCCTAAAAACCGAGTAATCTAAAATACAACAGGCAACAATAACATCTCACATAGTTCAGTAATGAGGTGCACCACTAGTTCGAGTGCTGCTTTTTTATGTCAGTCGAGACATATGCTGTATATTTGAAGTTATTAATAATTATTTATGTATAAATTTCAGAGGATTGAATTTGAAAGTTCGGTTGTGAAAAATTAAAAAAATCAATCGATTCTAAAAAAATCTAATAACACCACACTTTTATAAAAATACAGGAATAAATATAAATGTGACGTGCTTACTTTAAGAAGGTATTGTTCACTCGCACACCTGCCGCTGTTAACCCAACATTGTGGGATTTGTCGTAATGCTATGAATTAATGAATAAAAAACATTAAACTACTCTCGATTTGATGAACTTGGGGATGAATACTTATTTTAAATTTATTTCAGAGATCTGATGCTTTAAACTTTATTTATAACAAAAATATTAAAAAGGTATTGGGTGAAATATATAAATATGAAATAATTTTGTATTTTTAAATTTATTTTTTGTTTTATTGTTTGATTATTTAATGTAAATCAATTGTGGTCAAAAGCAATTGGTCTGTCTTTTTTCTCATTCGTAGTGTATTTTCTCTGTTTATCTCATAAGACTGTATTTGTATCTTAAATAAATAAATAAATAGTCTTTTTCTCATTTCGTAGTGTATTTTCTCTGTTTATCTTATAAGACTGTGTTTGTCCCTTAAATAAAAATGAATAAATAAATAACTAGATAAAAAATAAATAAAAAAATAAAAAATGAATAAATAAAGAAATAAATAAATAAATAAATAAATAAATAAATACGTAAATAAATACTTAAATAAATAAATAAATAATATGTAGTAATATTAATAAAATACTATGAAAATAATAAACGCAAGTGGCGAATTTATTGCCATATGACAATTTCTTCCAACTTACAAGTTTTTCCTGCCTAGAGAAGCAAGGATTGCGTGAGAAATGAATTCAAATAAATATCTCCTTTGCTGGGAATCGAACCCAGAACGCCCGCACAGTGGCCATACGTCTTTCCAACTGTGCCACGGCAGTCGGCATTAACACTGGCAAATGTATTGCTAATACTGATAAGCAATAAACTTGCCAGTGTACACAATATTCATATGCACAAATAATTTTCTTCTTCATCATGTATTAGGTCATTGTAACCTGTTTGTGAAGGTGGACTATACTGCGAGGAGGTGGTCTTTCTGTCCTTTGATTTCCTCGGTGGTCTTTCAGGTAGTCTGCTGTTGTTGGGTATTTCTGTTTTTACAATATTGAAGATCCAACTGTCGTCCATGCGTTCGACTTGGTTTTTCGAGAAGCGTCTTATGCTATATCCCCATATTGTGATGTCTTCGACACTGTATATAGATCTGGGGGGCAAGTCTGGTTCAATCGGCGAAATCAAAACCCTCGTGATTATAATTATTATATGGAGTTCATACATAGATGTCATAGAACTGCATACGATAATTATATCCATGATATGGCTAATCACTAGGGTTTTGATTTCGCCGGTCGAACCAGACTTGCCCCCCTGATCGTTAAATTTCGGCCGCAGTTTCTCGGGTGACAGTTGAAAAAAAAAAATTGTTACCACAAAAATATATTTTAACGTATGCTTGATGGTTTTCAAAATTCTTGCATAATGAACGTCTGGATATCAGAGTGTCGTGAATTTATGGATTTATACGGAATCAAGAAAGCAGCATAATATGATCGAGTTATACATATTGTTGTTAAGTGTTATGAATACGTATAGCTCAGATTCCTGACGCCTTCAGTAAATTATTTAATGCTAAATATATAGTTCAGAAGATCCAATAATTAAGTAAGAGCGTCTTTAAAATAATCTCGGGTCATTACGCCACTATACGAATATACATTATTAGCAGTAGAAAAAAAATACTTTGAAAGAAATCATTTGTGAAACTCAACGGATTCAACGACAAAAATAAGCACAAAGAACTTTCATGCAAATGATGACTTCAAATGAGACGAATGTATAGATTATGCATAATGTTTATGTAGATTTTATTTTATTTTATTTTATCTGTGAAATATTAACTAAACACGAACCCAATAACACGTTGCCACATTCGGGATACTTACGATATTATTGGTCTCAAAGATCCAGACTGAAAACACAAGTAAAAACTGTATCTCCACCGGGAATCGAACCCGGCACCTTTGGATCAGCTGTCAGATACCCAACCGACTGAGCCACGAATGCCGACAATAGATCCAACTGTCGATGGCGATAGTAAGTATAATTGAAGAATACGTATCAAACTATAAACACTTAAACGCAAATTAATAAATATTTAAAAATACTTTGTTTTCAATATAAAATATGTAGATATGTATGTCAGGATAGGAAAGTGTGGAGGTCAGTATGTTTTTCCTACCAAGAATATGAAAAGAGCATGATGTACATATGTTTGTAGATTAAGTAGGTATCAAACTACATATTATTGTGTGAGATATTTTGTATAGTGTTAACTGCCTTACATTACTGCAAAAATTTGTTTTCAATATATAATCCATTAAGATTTTACGTTTGCAAACATCGAAAATATTATTTGTACTCAAAAAAATTACGTGATTGTAAAACGGTAAGCAATATATCGAATCAAACAAACATGATATGGGTACCAACAGGTATGTTATATGTAGGAACTCACATACATTGTAGCATTGAGAAAAGAGGTTGTAAAATATTTCGTTTTCTAGCACGTTCTATGTTTCCTTTCTCCCAATTTTATTATCCATTCGATTCTTCTAGTAACTGATTTAATATCATCAGTGAAACTTTTGCGTTTGAACAAGTAAATTTTATGCGTATTTTTTATTGCATGGTTAGAAAATCGATTCATTCCGATACTTATATGATACATTCTTATACTGTCTTGAAAAGTAGAAATCGAATTATATAACAAACACAATTATTGATTAAAAACTAGTTGCATGAAACACATTTATATTTGAAGAATACGTACAAAATTTAATCTTAAAGATATTTTGTTTTCTATATAAAACATGTACGTACCAATGTCAGGATAGGAGAGTATGGAGGTCAGACTGGTTTTCCTACGCAGGATATGAAAACATCATGATGTATGCATCATGATCATGCCAAGATACGCGAAATTTGTATTCAGGGTCTATATTTTTCACGGCTTTTTCAATTTTGAAAAAGCGTCAAAAAACACCAACTTAGAAGCTTCGCAGCATATATGCAGCATACACAAAATCTCAAATTTGTTTTATTTTTAAACTCCAGAGTTTCTCAAACATTTGTGATTAAGAAATAAAAAAAATATGGTAAATTTATGTGTTTAACTGCCTATATTTCCAAAGTTTTTACTAATATCGAAAAAAACCAAAATACCCCAACTAGATCATTTAATTTTCTATAAAAAATATCAAATATTATAGTAGTACATCTCAAACTTTTTGTAACAATTACACAATATTTACGGGAACTCAATAGTTTTATACTTAATCTCCAAATATACATACATACATACCATAATGCTGTTTTCATATTCTTGGTAGGAAAAAGATTGACCTCCATACTATCCTATTTTGCTTTAGGTTTTGTTTCTATAAAATTTTGTATAATTTTTTCTTATTATTTTTTTATTTTCATTATTTTTGATAGTATTTTGATTTTTTTCTTCGTTGTTACAATATTGTATTAGTTTGTATGTGTTAAATGCTATTAAGCCGTAAACTATAATAAATAAATGAAACTATAAATAAACCGAAACTATGTTATGTACTTTTGATCTCAGATGGTTGACTGGAAGAAATTGTCTCCAGGCAATAAGTCCGCCATTTGTACTATGTTATTTTATGTATGTACAAAGAAGTGTAAATAAATAAAAATAAATAAATGAATATAAAAAAAAATATGTATTCGAATAAATATACGAATCTTATTGCATTAAAATTTAATCATAATCATTTAAAACACTGCATGAATAAAAGCGAGATTATGAATACTAGATATTTTTAAATCAATCAAAATTGATAATGTTTCTACATTTTTTTCCTTGCATTATCATGGCGACTGTTTTGGCAGACTATCAACTGGTCTTTATCTAAGCCCTAATCACCAATTGATAAGGGCCTAGTCAGCCGAAACGATTATACAAGGAATCAGCTAGTACAAGGAAAATAAATATTTAGAAACAATCAATTCTGTTTGATTTACAATACCTATTATAAAAATAAACACTTCCTCGCACCCTGCGCAAGTGGCTAATTTATGGCAATTTATTTCAACTAACCAGTGTTTCCAGCCCAGAGAAGCAATATTAGATGAGATATAAATTTAAATAAATTTCTCCTCTGCTGGGGATCGAACCCAGGATATATTATGTATGTTTATTGAAATGGAAGCTATGGGACTCAGTTCTCATTGCCTAGGTACATTTGCACTATTTAATATCAACACCATAATATTTTTTAGAAAGGTAAGGCTAATTTAAATCATTGTTTAAAAATAATTTTAAAATTAAATGATTTCACTGTTCAAATGAAACAATTTCACAAAAGTGTACATAACTTTTGAACCACCCAATATCGCATACATAGGGGTTAAATTGATAGGTATATTGAGGTCCCCTACCTCCCTGCTTCAGTTGATCCACTCCTCGTGATACACCGTGTATGTACTGATGACTTAAACTTTCACATTAATTATAGTATTATACATTTTATTTTCTACTTTATCATTGTATATTGTACCTACATATAACATACTAAATAAAAATTAATAATCCTATTTTTGCATACTCGTATATTCAATGTATTTTTATGACAATGCTACGACGTAAGATTTATGCATAAGTTTGTATATTGTATTTTCGTCTAAATTCTAAATGTATTACATATATAAAGGAATTAATTTATAAATATCAAGTTATACGTATATTTTTATTGTTTCTCAAGCAAAAAATACTATATGAAATATTTATTTAACACGCACCCAATAACAAGATGCCACATTCTGTAGACAAATGAAATTTATCGTATCACACATTCAAATTGAAAATGAAATTAAAAACTGTATCTCCTACGGTAAACGGTAATCGAACCCGAGACAGATATCTAACCAGCCTAGTCACAAAGTACATATTACGTTATAAATGAAAAACAGCCATATATCAAATAAATTTATTGAATAATAAAATATGATAAACTTGGGGCATTAATCTTACGTAAGAGTTGAAATTACCCTGAGGAATGTGTACCGTGCGGTACTCACCCGTTAATATCAGCCAGCTACGTCAAAAATCATTTTTAATTGTGATTTAAACACTTTCCCAGCGGCTGGGTATCAGTTTTTAGATTCTAAGGGCGGTGGAAATGCTGCCTGAACCACGGGCGTCCAATCAGTTAAGCGACGACAGCGCGAGCGTCGTGACGTCGTTTGCTCCCGGCCGCTTCCAATCAGAACACAACTTTGCCGTGCGTTGGACCAAAGTATCGTTCGGTGCCGCGAAACTTTCAGGAATGTTCCTACTTGGACCACACATTAACGGAACCGATACCACTCATCATTTCGATCGGAAATTATCGAAATAAGTTCGTTGTAATTTGTGTATTTTATTTTTTCGTTAAAAAAATATAATTTACATAAGAATAATGCCGGAAAACGGATGATGTTTTTGCATCTTTTAAATTCAAAGACAATGATGACTTTTGACGTTTAAAATAATTACAATAAAATCACATATTTACTAAATTAATCTAGATATTAAGAATATTGAAAAAAAAAAAAGATAAACATTAGTTTACTGTCGTGTTATTAAATCTTAAATAAGTGTTTTAAATAATTGTAAGGATACGTTTAAAAATCGTGTAAATTTTAATTATACTATAGAAAATGTAGGTATTTGTAAATTTGCAAGACGTCGATATATATAAAAAAAACAATTATTAAAATGATGATTTTTCCAAAATTGATCGTGATAATTTTCTTCCTACTAACGTGCGTTAAATCCTTTGACGATATCGAATATTTTCCAAAAAAGCCATCCACACGGTTCGACAAAAAGTTACCTGTCGATGTGTTGAAAATTCTCCGAGATTCTGATAGAGATATCGAATCGTCTCGTAAGATCAAAAGAAGCGCCAATAGAAAGGATGCCGTAGGGGGAGGAAATGGAATACAGGAAACATTTGTGGAAGAAGATTTTAGGGAGGAGATAAGAAACTTAATGGGTGAGCAGCAAATACGACATGGCAGGTCAAGAAATCATTTCTCCAGAATGGGAAGAGAGAAGAAGAATTTACCAGGAAATAACCAACACTTTTTGAACCAGCACTACTTCAGTGATGATGGAATTTTCTCAGAAAACGGTAAATAATTATATTTTTACTATTATTAACAGAAATAAGTAAAATTACAAGTGTCGTTTAATGTCAGAAAAAAAAATCACTCTGCTACAAATTTAATTCTGAATAATGTCGAAAAAAATTAATAGTATATTTAAATGTATTTTTATGTACCTAGTAAGTATCAGTAGCAAAATAAATAAAAAGTTCGTAGATTTTCACCTATAGCACAAGCATTATTGCTAAATTAAAGAATCGTTACATGGACAAGTGAATAAATAAAATGCATTAAGTAAGTTAAAATTTGTTTTAGTAAAATAAGACGGTTACTTTATACAACTATTTTTTATTTTTAACACTTAGGGCCGTATTTATAAACCATTCTCAGTGCTCAAGTCAAACTTTAGCACACCAAAATGTATAGAATTTGTCATGCTAAGCATTGAGAAAATTTTTAGTACGCTTTATAAATTCGGGCCTTAATCCCATCAATATGGTCATATCGATGACCATATTAAGAATGTGACTTTAAAAACATAAACCCAAGTTTTATATGATATTTATTTATTTTTCTATTCATCGAAATACAAGAAATTGGCTTTCAGTGCTTTCTAATTCATAACTATGATTTTGTACTTGTAATGTATGTATGTATTTAGACTCCCTATTTTTTAGACTCCCGAAAGAAAAAATCAATGTTTTCGTATTTGTAACGATAAAAATATTCTATTTCATACCCTTAAAAGAATGGTCTTATCGATGTTTTGAAATATTTTATACAATATTAATAACTTAAATTATTTCGTGATATTGCAACACATAATTGCTTTGTAAACATTTTTTTTCTTGTATTTTAAATGTTTTCCTTTTTAAAAGGCTCGTACAAGGCGAAAATATTGTCCAATTAAGAGGAATATGAATTATTTACGTACGATTTTGACCTATACTTCCTTGTTTTTTTTTTATTTTAATTTATTCAATTTCGAAAACAAACAGTTGGTTATTACTTATTTTATAGTTATCTTTTTACAATTGTTAAGACAGCTATGATATTTTTAAGAAAACATATTATACATACATTCAAACATAACAAGTTCAGTTCCCTAATGTGTTTTTAAAATCAAGTAGATTCTTTCTTCTGAAATTTATTGATTATGTGCATTGAATTTTTGAATAGAAGTAAAGTAATACTTTTGATGTTTCTTTCTTTATTATTCCATCTTTGATTAAAATTGTTTTCTTATTATGTCTTTTTTCAAAGTTATTTTAGAAAATTGAAAAAATTTAACCACATAACCAAGGAAGATTGTTTGTTGGTAGGTTGGTATTTCTCCTAATTATATTTTACCTAGTTCATCCTTTAACATTGTAACCACTAATCCCTAGAGAAGGTCCGCTTTCTTACATATTCCGTTCAAAGCTTCCTGTTTAGGTACTTAATAATGTAGGAAATAATATTGAAAGTGTACTGAATAAATAATGCTATTGTTCATTCATTGAAATCGGAAAGGAAACTTAATAATTTTCATTTATGTGTTCAAATAAATCAATGTGTGATTTGTATTAAGTCATACTTAAGATTTTATAAAAACCCAATTACTTTAATTACATTTAACTTTTTATTTAACATCAAATTTTTATTTTGGACAAAATTCAGAATATTCCTTAGTATTTCCAATTTTTTTTTCAAACAGCAACGAGTAATTAATCTATTCAATCAAAAAGTTTCTATATTTTATTAAATATTGTATTTTGTATTCACTTACGGAAAATAAAAACAAGTTGACACATTTTGGAGGCATGCGATGTTTTTCGTCTAGTCTTGTCCAGTCATATCAGAGCGAGTAAAATATGAATTCATTGGGAATCATAATCCTAATATTTGATTAAGACCCAAATGCACAGTCCTAGGTAAATAAATACTAACCCCTAACCTCACTGGAGTATGTAATAATAAAAATAATAAAACTCTTCCTTGCACCCTGCGCAAGTGGCGAGTTCATTGCCATATGGTAATTTCTTCCAACTTACCAGTGTTTCTAGCCCGGAGAATTAATATTAGCGTAAAAAAATCAACTTAAATAATTTCTCCTCCGCTAGGGATAGAACCCAGGACGCCCGAACAGAAACCGAACGGCTTACCAACTGTGCCACGGCGGTCGGTTTTTAGTATTCTTAAGTTAGCAATTGCGTTGTAGAGACATCACTAACTAAATACTAAATAATACGCCAAACTAAAGGTTGATGGTGATGAATTTCATATTATTACGTGCGAAGAAAAGAAATTGATAGTTTTTTATGGATTTAGACTGACGTTTAAAAATATTTTTTTGTCATAAAAACACAAACATATTAAGTAACCAAGATCACACTGACAGCTCGATATGTTTGGTATTTGATTTGACAAAATTACCAAATACATATTTGACGAAGTCGTTAAAATCATCATCCATCGAAAAAAAATTGTATTTACGTATTAAACCACTCGTTAGGTTCATCGCGATCAACCATACTTTTTGACAGTTCGCAAATGTTAGTTTACGCCGATGAGCATGTACTAAATATTTAGATATGTTTCTGCAATGCAATTCTCATAAAAAAATTCGTAGCATCCTCCAGTTAGGAAGCCACGTGATCTCCTAACTTACGTGAGCGACTGTGCAATGAAAACATGGTTAGTATTTAGAATTTAGCATTTAGGTCGGACTCTGCATTCGAACCTAAGTGTACGATTTTAACTGAGTCACCAAGTCCACTAATATGGCTACAGAAAAAATAAAATGTAAGCGATTAAAAATTTTCATTGACTGTCAAACTATTTAATTGTTGAATCAATGGAACCATGTATGTATGTAGGTATGTACGTGGAGCGGACTATTTGTTTGGCACATAATTATATAACGTTTCATATAAATTCTCATTAAGAGTTCAATATTCCAAGCAATTATTATTCACATCAATGCATTGCATATTTAATCAAACAATTATCCCAACTTCTTTCTTGCAGACATATTTTTTTGATTGATTTTTTAACAATGTCTTATTATTATATGGATGTTATCGAATAACCTCAGCGTATATAATATTAAGAATCATGTCAGCACTACATTGTAAGACAGATATCTGATTGCTGAACCACAGGTCTGAGCTTGATTCCCGGTGAAGACACAGTTTTTAATTGTATTTTTTGTTTGTATGTACATATCTGTGAGACGATTAACATCACAAGTCTCTAAAATGTGTCAATTTGTGATTGTGTGTGTGTTTAAATAATAATGGTAATAAGTTTGGCTCTATTGATATATTTTGCTTTTCAATACACGAAAACAAAAAGAGACTTCATAAGGTCGAATAACTTCTGGGATCTTCTTTTCTCCATTTTTGTTTTTAATTCTTTATGTGTACTTATGTATTTCACATCGTGGTTAATAAATCTGTTTAAACTTTATAATTACATATGTACATAAAAGACCTTTAGGGTGGTCAAAGAAAAATTAGTAAATAATATAATATTTGACGTAGGTAGTAGGTTTTTATCTGTTAGTTGCTGAGGATGAAACACAAAATAAAAGTTTACATCGTTCATTACTCAAATAAAGATTTAACATCATTTGTAATCAATGAAAAATTAGATGAAAAAATCATATATTTTTTCTATCAATTGATAATGCCAAGGCGTTTGATACAATAAGTCATGAAAAGCTGATTTAATCACTAGAAAATATTGGTATAAGCGGAAATAAAAATATCATTTAATGATTCGGCGGATATTTTGTGGTAGTTAATATTAACCATATTTTAAGAGGGTGACTGCTGCCAACGTACCTATTTTTTCAATTTGATATACCATCATTATTACTAAACGAATCATTTTGAAAAAAAAAACCTAGTTAGTTTGGATATTAATAAAGAGAAATATACCTTAACTTTTTGGTTATGTTCTGTATATATTCTTGTAGAAAAATAATAAGCATATCCCGATTTTAGACATTTATCTTAAATTTCAGTATAGAGCAATATTTTTTTTATAAATTAAAGAAGAACAAAATACCTGGAAAAATATGATATGACGTTGCAATAACGCATCAGGTTAAGTAAATAAACCAAAAAAACTTTTATAACGCAATGGCGCTGAATGGAAAATAAATGTTTTTTAGGTTTATTTACTAAACCTGAAGCATGAATGCAACGTCACATCATATTTTTCTAGATGTTTTTGTCTTCTTTAATTTAAAAAAAAATATATTACTCTACGCCTTATAGTTTATTAAAAATATATGAGCAACGTTGAAAATCGGGGTATGCCATTATTTTTCTACAAGAATTTATACAGAACATTATCAAAAAGTTAAGGTATATTTTTGTTTATTAATATCCAAACTATCTAAATTATTTTTTTCAAAACGATTTGATAAGAAATAATTATGGTATATCAAATTGAAAAATAGGTACGTTGGCAGCAGTCCCCCCCCTCTTTATTATTAATGGACAATATTAAAAATAGAAAATTATACGTAAAATTTCATAAAACTTTAAGCGAAGGGAAAATTCTGGACGACGGGAAAATTCAGGATCTATATTAAGACCTATGGAGTACCTTATACATGTACATAAACCACTCACTATAGAAAACTGCTACATGTTCATGTTTGCTGATGATACCGCCTTAGTGGCCTACGGTAAAGATCTTGACTCACTATGCAAAACATTATAACACGATTATAATGGTATACTAAATAACCAATCGATTAATGCGAAAAAACTAAACTAAAATATATCCTCACCATACATAGTTAGAAAACGAGTAGATAATTATAAAATCACATACATACACAAAAATATAAAACTGGTTCTTGTCCATGTGAAAATACACTTCAAGTAGAATCTGAAATTTATCTAGGTATGAAAATTGACAAAGACTTTAATTGGCAACCACATACTCTATCACTTTGTAATAAACTTAAATTTATTAGATAAACTATTTGTTTTAAGAAATATTTTTCCGTATATTCAGTATTAAAGCTAATTTATATATGACATACTTGCTGAATCCTAAATTCTATATGACATAGAGGTATGGGGTAAATCATTAAATACGTATGTAGACAAAGTTAAATCATTTAAAGCGAGATTGTTAAAACTAATAAAACCCAAATCAGATTTATCTAAATGTAAAGACAATGATGAAATGATATTCAGTGTGACAGGAATACTCCCAGTTATATACTTATCGAGTCATATTATATCAATACTTCTCTAATGAATATCTTCTTCTTCTTCTTCTTCTTCTTCTTCTTCTTTTGAATATACCTTAAGGTCTGTTTTTTAAGAGGCCTGCTCTTCCTGCGAAGTGGACCCCCAGCTATCCTTCCATCTTTTTGGCGGTCTACCGCGAGGGCGGGTTCCGTGAGGCTGATTGTGAAGCACGATATGAGGAAGTCTGGTGCTGTCCATCCTTTGGACATGACCAAACCAGTCCCTCCTCCGCTGCCTGTTCCATCTGATGATATCGTCAACCTCACATAGTTCCCTTATTCTGGAGTTCCTCACTCGGTCTCTCAGGGTTTTGCCTGCAATTGCTCTCAATGTCCTCATTTCTGAAGTCCTCAACATTTGTTTGCTTCTGACTGTGTCTGCTCGTGCCTCTATACCGTATGTCATCACTGGTCTTACGCATGCTTTGTAGATTCTCACTTTGCTTTTAATGGCCATATCCTCATTTTTCCAATTAATGGATTTTAGGGCGCCCGAGACTGCAGCTGCCTTATTGACTTGGCTCTGAATTTCTTCACAGAGGTCAGCATCATAATGAATATCAATTACCTATAAAAATATATATAATTCCAGACAAGTTGTGCAAAATAAATTGAATATTCTCAGATGGACAAACTGTTACAGTAAAAGGACACAAAGTAAGCATAACGAAAATATTTAACACCCTTCCAAGTGGTATGGATAAACTTGATAAAATATCCTCAGTTGAAACTATATTTAAAAAAAATATTGCAGAAAGTAATAAAAAACATAACTCATTTATAAGTAGTAGTAATTCAATAAAAAACATTTATCCCATATTATAATTTTAATACTGTAACTTAAGGAATGTTATATGTATGTACTTGACCTTTTTATATGGGAAACTCACTGATAGCCTGTAGGCTAGTGAGATCCCAATTATTATGATGCAGAACTTTTATGATAATAAAATAAAAAAAAATCCTACTAGTTAAAAAATACTACTAGTACATATATATATATATATATATATATATATATATATATATATATATATATATATATATATATATATATATATATATATATATATATATATATATATATATATATATATATATATATATATATATATATATATATATATATATATATATATATATATATATATATATATATATATATATATATATATATATATATATATATATATATATATATATATATATATATATATATATATATATATATATATATATATATATATATATATATATATATATATATATATATATATATATATATATATATATATATATATATATATATATATATATATATATATATATATATATATATATATATATATATATATATATATATATATATATATATATATATATATATATATATATATATATATATATATATATATATATATATATATATATATATATATATATATATATATATATATATATATATATATATATATATATATATATATATATATATATATATATATATATATATATATATATATATATATATATATATATATATATATATATATATATATATATATATATATATATATATATATATATATATATATATATATATATATATATATATATATATATATCCCACCCACCCCTCCACTAACACTTGACGCGGCTTCCTTTCAAACTTTCACTTGGTAGTAAGCTTTCGACTCGAACGGACGTGCGTGCACTATCCCTCGAGACGAAAATTTATTAACAAGGCGCCTTTAGAAAATGTCTGATGAGATTCAGACGAAACGTCGGCAGACGACTGATTCTCTCGGGAATCATAATTTGACGCGGGTTATCCCCAAAATACTTAATAATAACATATTTTGTACTCGCGAAAACCTTAGATTTAACATAAATAACCTCTACGGGGAGGAAATATACAGTGAAACGAAAAAGTTTGAAAAATTAAAGTCAAAACACGCGAAGCTTCTATGTGACCTAACCTTTTTGTGTCGATGTCGTGATAAAAAAGTAGTGCCAAAGTGTTTTCAACTGAGACAACGCGGTAGCAGAAAATCGGTGAGAAAAATTCTTTATAATACTAGTTTTTCCCTCATACGCGACGAAATCGGTTACATTCATTTACAATTACATACACTTGGTACTGATATTAAAAATCTTCATTTAAAACTTTCTAATATATTACATCCATTAATATGGTCCGAATTAGATAATCTCATTCATAATAGAATTGAAACGAATAATAAAATAAACTCCGACCGCCAAATAAGTAAATTCACGCGTATCGAAAATAATATCAAAAAAGTAGAATACCAACAGTCTTTAAATACCGATAAAATCATTCACAATCTCACCGATCTTAAATTAAATAACGATACAATATCGGTTCTAAGTAAAGGTTTTAATTTTGGTGTTGTTCCTCCGAAAATTCCAAAAGAAGACATTGTTACGGGAATCGAATCAGCCGTATGTAAACTACCAAATAATATAGCCGAAACTATACGACAAGAAACTTGCCATATACTTAGAAAATCGCTTCCGCCGAAAAGAAATATATCTCTCGATGAAATACGAGCTCTTAAAGAATTACGCGCAAATAAAGATATAATTATTCTTCCGGCAGATAAGGGAAACGCAACAGTAATCATGAAAAGCGAAGATTATCACATTAAAATTACTAATTTGCTCAACGATCCGGCTTATAAACTGCATCCTAATAATCCTATAACATACTTAGAAAAAACGACTAAAACTAAAATTATGTCATCCAAATTAAGTCCCGAATTAAAAAAGTCGTTAATACCTAGAGAAAAATCGTCACGTTTTCCGAAATTATACGGTTTGCCAAAAATTCATAAGACGGATGTTCCTCTTAGACCCATAGTCAGTTCTGTCGGTTCTCCACTTCAAATGTTATCAAAGTATCTTGCCAACTACTTACAACCAGATGTAGAATCAGCGGAATCTTTTGTCAAAAATTCGGAACATTTTATACAAATCATTAAAAATCAAAAATTAAACAAGGGCGACATCCTTGTCAGTTTTGACGTCGTATCCTTGTTCACCAATATACCCACAGACGAAGCTCTTCAAGCAATAAAAGAAATGAGTGACCCACCGAATGACATAATAACTTTAATAGAACATTGCCTCAATAACACATTTTTCACTTATAATAACGACATGTACAAACAAGTAAAAGGAGCACCAATGGGTCTATCTCTTTCACCGCCAGTCGCTAACATATTTATGACCAAGTTAGAAAAGGAAGCTATAGATAGAGCGCGCTTAAAACCAAAGCTATGGATTAGATACGTGGACGATACCTTCGTTATATGGCCTCACGGTTTGGAGGAACTTAACAAATTTCTTGATTTTCTGAACGATCTCCACAATAACATCAAATTCACAATGGAGATAGAAAACAACGGTGAAATACCTTTTCTTGATGTTCTCGTAATCAAAAAAGACGATGGCACTCTCGGCCACACTGTGTACAGAAAATCAACACATACCAACAGATATCTCCACGCATCGTCGAACCATCATCCAGCACAAATCGCCTCTGTAGCAAACACCTTGGTAACACGATCATTAAGGATAGCCGACTCCGAAAACATTCAAAACGAATTAGAGTATCTTAAAAACGCGCTACGAAATAACGGTTTTTCTAATTTTACGATAAATAATGCAGTAAAAAATCAAACTAATAAAAATTATAATAAAAAAGATACGTCAACTAAAGTAAAGCCACTCTCCATTGCGTTTTTGCCTTACATAAAAGGCACTACAGACAAAATCAGTCACCTACTTTATAAACATAATATTCGCACCATTTTTAGAACAGACAACAAAATTTCATCCTTTTTAAAAAGTCCGAAAGATAAAATACCATTAGAGTCACACGGTATTTACGAAATCCCATGCGGTGATTGCTCAAAAACTTACATAGGCAGGACAAATCGCAGAATCTCGGCGCGCGTCTCTGAACATCGCGTAGATGTTAAAAACCGGAAACTAACTTCATCTCTTGTAAATCACTCATTGACCGAAAATCACTCCATAGACTTTGAAAATTCAAAAGTAGTCGCGAATATTAATAATGAAACATTTAGAATTTACAGGGAAGCAATCGAAATATATAAAAGAAGCAACAGTATAATGAATAACAGGGACGATAGCATTCGAATCCCGACCGCATGGACAAGTGTACTTGAAAACAACATTTTTAAAAACCATAGTAATCAAACTACCGATATTTCAAACAATAGTCACATTAAAAACATTAGTAAAATTCTTAGTAAGCCGAAAACTGATAATCCACCTGTAAACAATATACCGTTAAGTACTAGAGTCACTAGAAGCCAAACAAAACGCAATAATGACGTCATTGGGGAAACCCACCCCTCCACTAACACTTGACGCGGCTTCCTTTCAAACTTTCACTTGGTAGTAAGCTTTCGACTCGAACGGACGTGCGTGCACTATCCCTCGAGACGAAAATTTATTAACAAGGCGCCTTTAGAAAATGTCTGATGAGATTCAGACGAAACGTCGGCAGACGACTGATTCTCTCGGGAATCATAATTTGACGCGGGTTATCCCCAAAATACTTAATAATAACATATATATATATATATATATATATATATATATATATATATATATATATATATATATATATATATATATATATATATATATATATATATATATATATATATATATATATATATATATATATATATATATATATATATATATATATATATATATATATATATATATATATATATATATATATATATATATATATATATATATATATATATATATATATATATTTATATATATATATATATATATATATATATATATATATATATATATATATATATATATATATATATATATATATATATATATATATATATATATATATATATATATATATATGTATATATATATATATATTTTTTTTTTTAATTATCTCAATAGAGACGAAGTTGGAATATTTATTGTAGGAGAACCGGGAAATCAAGGCACCTACAGGGCTTACGACCTGTCATCGGCTGGTTTACGTGATCACTTTATGCGCTTGCGCAACGTTCACCAATTATGCCTTTTTAATGAGATCCCTATCAATTCAATTTTTGAAAGTTCTATTATATTGTAATACTGAAATTCTTTTCGCTTGAAAATAAGGAATTTTTACTACAGCCATCTATGGGTGAAATTATATATCAAGGTATACCATTAAATTTATGTTATATTCTCCCACTGAAGATATTTACATATTCCCCAATTTTGTATTATTCCCATGTAGATACAGAGAAAATAAGAATGTCGGCTCATTTAGGGAAATATATTCTTGGTACATAAGAACACTAGTGAATTCTAAATGTGCTTTCAGACATAATAATTTTGCTGGTTAAATTGCAATACCTTCCATTTTACTTATCTGAAGGCTGTTTAAATTCTGCGTAAATCCGTGAATTTCAGTAATTTGAGGTGTTTTATCCAAGTGAAAAATATCATTCTTCACATTTGACTTTTACTTTCCAAGAATAACAAAAGTATTATCTAAGAACGAGAATAATTACTAGCTAAGCGTTTATAAAAAATATTTTCATTGGGTTTATTTACTCAACGATATTTTGCCGCTAAATACTTTCATTGTAATAAAGTATATTTTTTTAATAATCTAATTATTTAGTAAGTAAATGTCTACGTATATATCTTATTTACATTTTGATACAAGTGACCTTTGATTGGTTGACTATTTGTCATAGAATACTTTTTTTCACATGAAATATTTTAATTTCCAAAGTCCAAACAATTCATTAGCACCATTGCAAATAACAAACTTCAGCATATTAAGAAATGTGTAGATTGACTTCATATCTTCTTCAATCATGGTATAATATCTACATCATGGTATTTTTTTATTTAATTATTAGATCACTATTTTATGGTTTGTTTTTTTTTTGTAGATTATTTTATCCTGTCCTGTTTAAAAGTACAAATGAATATTAAAGAAATACATCAGTTTGTATGCATATTTGGATTATCTAATATATAGACTTAAGAATATGTCTTTCATAGAAATTTTAATAATATCTGCTTCCACCTATAACATGTGAAAGTGATATTGTTTATCGCTTATATGTAATTTATTGAGGATAATACATAAAACCTATCCTTAGTTATCTCTTTATCCTTTTCAATAGGCTATCACTTGGTTTACAATATCCTTTGTTAGCTTTACATAACCTTTCCATTAAAATATCGTTTTCATCTAGGTCTTTCTCTTGTACCCTGATATCGACTACTATTTTCTGTAACTATCAAATTTTACCTCACATAAAACATAAAATTTTACTAAAGTTATATTATCGCAAAAGAGTGAAATGAGATCATTAAGAAGAGTACGATAAATGCTGAAATAAATAATGTAAATACGAAGGTGAAATGAAAAGTAAAGAAGGAAAAATTTAAATAAGTTAAATATAAAGGGATGCGGTTTGAGGAAATTAAAAGAATGAAAAAGTGAAATTACGTTAGAGATGGATTTTGGGACGGAAAATTGCATCTTCTTCTTTTTCTTCGGCCCTCGTTCAGTAATGTACATTGACCACCCCCCCCCCCCCCCCTGAAATGATAATTTGTTCGGATGACCAAAATCCAGCCACTCGTTTAATATCATCAGACCACCTTATTTAGAGCCTTCCAACACTTCTTTTGCTGATGATCTGGTTTTCTGGAAACTAAGTTTTAGTTTTTTTTTGTTCCTGTGCCGACCTATAAAATATAAAATGTATTTCATTCATTCAGGTATTTTCAACCTTTCAAGAAGGTTGACAATTCGGAAGAATTAAAAGGGAATACTCACATTATTACGTTGATGGAGATTTACGTGTCGGCCGCAACCCGCTTGTTTTTTTTTATTTGTTCATTTGACAACAAATAGGAATACTTCAGATTTTTTATTTATTTATTTATCACACCATTTAAATAATCGTCATTAAAAATAGATAACTGTTGCCTAACTAGTTATACCTGTTCTAGGGCTAGCAGTGTACATACATATTATTATTTGTCACAGGAGATATTTAGGTTGTACCTATTTACATTTTTAAAAAGTTTCTAAACAATATAGACTTAACTATTGTACACAAATTAAAAAATGGAATTGAAGTCATCATGATATGCTTATCTACACATATTTTGTATGTAGGTATCTTATAATTTTTATTCGTTAATTGCACAAATGATCTGAAATAGTATCTCTTGGGAATACTGAACTGACAGAGCATAGATGTGATCCGTCAGTCATATTATCTTTATTCAGTCGAGTCTCAGATCAAATCAAGACCTTACAAAATTTATAAAATAATTACTTAATTAATATTTCTAGTGGAAGGAAATAAAATCAGAAGAAAAGCGAGACATTATTTATAAACATACGATAAAATATGAACATGAAATGAAAAAAAATATATAATATTTTATAAATATCAATATATCAGCAATGGCGCTACAGTCCATCATGAGCCTTGGCCTCCTCAAGATCATTCCGCCACTGCACCCGGTCAATCGTAAGCACCTTCTAATTGGTAACACTGTTTGCTTTCAAGTCTCTTTCTGCACATCCATACACCTTAATTTGGGTCTTCCCATGCTTCGCTTCCAATTCGGTCACTAGACCTTAGAATATACTACACCTCAATGTTGGTCAATGTTGACATTCAACGCGAAAAATTTTGACATAAAAAATAATGAATAGTTTTAAAATCATACAACTGCGTAAATAATATGTTGAGAAATATAATTAATTTGAAAAATGTGTTCAAATGCGAATACATAGTAAACATATTCCTAACCTCATGGCAAAATCGTTGATAGCATTTTTCATGCAACCAATTTCCATTTGATTTTATAAAGCAACTCGCTCACGCGAGTCGCTATGATCATTATAGACTAACTTTACCGAACCGAAAATTATATGGGATGCAATAAAATACGACAGCGAAATAATACTGTGATGTGTAGGTACGTAAATATCCATTCCCCTATTTTTTTTAATTAGGTTCAATTAGTCTTAGCGACTTATAAATTTAATGAAATTCGGTTTCAGAAAAAAATGTAATCAACACCTTTTTTTTAATTAAAAAAAATGAATATGTCCTTGCTGAACAAGTACATAGGTATACATCTTCCAACGTTCCCTAAAATAAGCAAATAAATGCTTGTGCTATAGGTGAACGAAATCGGTCGAGGCAGGATTCGAACTCACGACCAGCGATTACCAGCCCAGCGCGTTAACCGCTCTGCCATCGACCCACCTTTGTCTTTTAAGTTTGGAATAAGTTAATAATGTACTCGCATTTGATCACATCTTTCAATTAAATAAATTATCTCAACATATTTTATACGTGGTCAAACAAAAAAATACATTTTAATGTTTTAATTTTTATTCATAAAATAATTCACTAATTTATAATATAACTTTATTATAAAAAAAAGAAATTTAAATTAAATTCATGTTACTATAGATTCGGCTTTGTACTGTTATATATAGATCTATTTAAATAAATAAAAAATAATAACTGAAATCGGTCGTGGCAGGATTCGAACTCGCGACCACTGGATTAGTAATCCACCATGCTAGCCGCTCTGCCACCACTTGAATTGATTCAAAAATATAGAACTTTCAAAATAACATCGATAAGGGAACTCAATAAGAAGGCATAATCGGTGAACGTTGCGCAAGCGTATAAAGTGATCACGTAAACCAGCCGATGACAGGTCGTAAACCCTGTAGGTGCCTCGAGTTCCTGGTTCTTCTACAATATCCCAACTTCGTCTCTATTGAGATGTTGAAAAAATGTTTGTCAATAAAAATATCATTTGAATCCCGAAAGGGAAAAAAATCCAATGTTTGCGTATATGCAATTAAAAAAGAATATTCGAACGGTAAAAGTTATATCAAATAAAATTTTTAGAAATTAAAACTTAATTTTCGTGTACATTGAAATACACATAAAACATGTGAAAATGATGAATTTTCGGATATCGCTCTATTATGTCTCCGTTCTATTTGGTATATCATTAATTAAATTGTATACCAGAAACTATGTTAAATACTTGTATCCATCCATACATCATGTTAATTTTTCTAAAGAGTAAATTTCTAGAACATTCCGGGAATAAAGGATAAAATTTAAGCTTCTAGTGAAATACCACGTTCATGTAGGTACCTACATAATATTATTTATTTATTTATTTAATATACAGAGACACCAACAGAACACTGAACAACACAAACAAAAAAAAAACATGAAACAAAAACATAGAATCTCTAGTGCTCCAATAACAGGTATCTCCCGCATGGCTATTGTGCATAGTTAGGTAGGTACAATCAACGTCTCCTGACCATTCAAATTATAAAAAAGACATTACTTTGATATAATAAAACACCTACGCTGAAATATTTCATCGCTATTTTTTTCGAGGAAATTTACCAAACCACAAATTACGTAATTTAATTTAAAATTTGAATCAATTCAATAAAATTATATATTATTATTTTCATGCTTCGCATTTTTTTTTATTTCAAAAAAGGTTTGTAGTTTGGGTGATTTTAAACGAGGAATGTGTTCCATCAAAATATTTCTTTACAAGCTCAAACACTTCTTTTCTTTAACAATCGATGTACATATTCAGTGAATTCACATTTTTTACATTCGATTTTAATGACAGAGAAGCGTAGATGTATATTATATTGGTGATTATTTTAGTTGCAAATCAAAACATATTAAAAGTGCTACGATTTCATTCCTATAAGCTTAACAAACAAACCTTTTTGGTAAATACAAAGTAATTGATGGCGATACGATCATCCTGTTAATAGGAAAAAATATTAAATAGAACTGCCTATCTTTTTTGTTTTTTAATCTTTATACCTATTTACAATTCAGGCGCGGGTCAAGTGTGCCATCTGTGCGAATGCATTATCACCTCACGAATAAGGTATAAGTAGTGTGACTTTCATAGTTTACAAAACAATATCTCAAAAGATGGCGTTACAAATAATAAGTCCTTTATCTAAAAAAGGCAAGATTCGTTCTCTTTTTTTTTTCAAAGAATGAATGTGTCCTCATACATCCTCATTTATTCCCTAAATAACATAAGCATAAATTATATTTCCCAAATTATGCTCGAGTTGTAGGTGAACAAGATTAGTCGTGGCAGGATTCGAACTCGCGACCACTGGATTACTAACCCATCGCGCTAACCGCTCAACCACCGCCCGACCTACTACCTATATATGTAGGTACTAGATAATGTAGGTTGAGTGCATTTATAGCAAAGGTATTCACTAAACATAGGTAGGTATTCACCAAAAAAAAGTATTCATTGAGCATAGGTATTCATCAAAGATACGTTTTCACACAAACACAGGTAATCACCAATCATAGATATTTAATATAGGTATTTACAAAAAAAATACATACATTCCATCTCGCAATGTCCCTCGTGGGATATGCAAAGAAAATATAATGCCACATTTTTCTATTTGACATTCATCGCCTCGTCAACATTCATGCTTCACACAATTAAATCTATAAAATATTTATAGGTTCTAAATCAACAACCTGATGAAAAATTTGTTTATATTTCTGAAAGATTGTTAGTGTTTATAATATAATAAATCATTATTAATATTAACGTCCCTTTTTCTCTGTTTTCCCCCAGGGGCCGAATCAAAATTACTTTCGCTAATCGCTACCGGTCAAAAGCTGGAAAACGGTAGTAGTAACATTACTCTGGGGACGACTACCCATCATCCTCCACCAGACATCAACCCAGCTCTCCTCACTAAGGAAGATAAATATGATCTCGGATCCTTCTTCGGCTTCACGAGCAGTCCCAAGGGAGCCGATAACTTTAGCGACGATCGCGGAGAAACGGCACCGCAGAACAACGAGAGATTTAATGACAAATCTACCGAGCAACATGTTGCCACTTTGCAAAATAAAACAATGCCGTCACACCAAAGTAACGACAAAACTTACTCAGACTCTTCCACTACTCCCACAACACTAACGATCAATAGGAACGACACAGACGATAGCAAAACGAAACAAGACAAGTACGGGAATAACGTGTTCGTCGAGACAAATGTTATCCAAAGACCTTCGCCGAAATCTTCGCTGGAAAGTGTCCATTCTTTCATAAATTACAAAAATAGATCAAAAAAGAAGGACGATTTGAAAAACGAATTGGAAATGGAATCGACGAAATCAACTTCTATCGACGAAGAGATCGACAGTATAGTTTTTCCAGAAGAGAAACCCGTCAGCGAGATAACCGAAGACGGGACGATAAAGATCCAAGGACACGCCGACATTGTGACGAGATTTCTCAGAATCGTCGAGTCGCAACATTTGCTCGGTGAGAATTGCACCGCCGGCACTGATCTCAACTTGGGCGAGGGGGTTGTGGACAGGTACGCCCAAGAGAGGTTTCGTGTGGAGGCGGATGTGGCCGTCAACAGAGCCAACATGCTGACCCGTCTCTGGAAATACGCCGGGCCGGAAGTGATGCACTCGGAGTATCTCCTGCACGCGAGCGTCTTTTCGATGGTGGAATTCGACGACGACATATTTGCGGCGGGAAATTGCTACGATCAATACCAATACATGGATTACCAGTTGTTCTGCCCGTTCGCCTACAGATTGCCCGAGGGACCGATCCTTGTCAAAGACCTCGCTGTGGAATACAAATATCTCAGCAACACCTCGGAGTGGTTTTACATTGCGAGGAAAAATGCCGAGAACGTCATAAAGAACTACAACCAATTCAGTAGAGGTAAGTCATTTAATATACATATCCTAAGTCTAAACTTTTCTAATGAATAATTAACTATTTAGACAACTTATATGAAAAAAGGTTGCGTTACAACAAATACATAGATATACTTTTGGAAACCAAGTGAGTACACAGAGACGGCATCTCATAGAAAATAATATGATGATCCCGAAATTTAATAAGACGCACGCCCTACAACACTACAAATAACTGGGTATCAAATATTTTAATAACCTATCTGAAATAAACAAAAACACAAAATTATAAAAACTTCAAAAACATAATCAAATCTTTAAAATACCAAGTAGGTATATTCTTTTTTCAAATATTCTTTAAATAATGTTCTTTATTAATGACAAAGAATATATGTATTAGAACTTTAAAGATATGGGAGGCAAGTCTGGTCCAACCGGTTAAATCAAAACCCTCACGATTACCCATATCATGGATATAATTATTATATGGAGTTCTATAATATCTTTAGATGTATGTTTACCCATATCATGGAAAATTATATCCATGATATGGGTAATCACGAGAGTTTTGATTTCACCGGTTGGACCAGACTTGCAGTTATAAAATATCCGTTGTCCAACTGTCGATTTGTTTGAGTTTTTTTTTAATTCCAGAGTTTCTTAAACATTTCTATTGAGAAAAACATTTTTTTATAATAAATTTATGTGTTTAACTGCCTATATTTACAAAGTTTTTAAAAATATCGAAAAAAACGAAACACTCCAACTAGATAATTTAATTTTCTATAAAAATTACATTTTACTACCTAGTACATCTCAAACTTTTAACAATTTTTATAAAAATTTAATTTAGTGAAGACATCGTTTTATACAATTTTTATGGCAGTAGCCTATACACAATATCTAAGTTGACTTAATAGTTTGATACTTAATCTCCAAAAATACATACATACCATCATGCTGTTTTCATATTCTGGGTAAGAAAAAAAAACTCACCTCCATGCTATCCTACCTTATCCCGTCTTGACATGCATACCTTTGTGTTTTGTATAGAAAACAAAATATCTTAAAATATTCAATAATTTGGATTTATGGGTTTATAGTTTCGTACGTATTCTTCAAATATACATTCTATCGCTATCGACAGTTGAATGTCATGTACTTCATGCAACTAGTAATTATATTTCTAATATATATAAGCGATAATTATTCTCAATAAGGGTCCTCCACGTTGGAAATTGCAGACCAAACGCGGTGTTCACATCCTCAGATGGTGCCATCCAATGTCTGCTACCGTGTTGGTGCTTCCATTCATCTTCCCAATTGAAAGCTTGATGATGCGTTTGTTGCATTTTATTTTGATTCATTAAATAATTTAGAATTTACGCATTGATCTCTTAATTCTTTTGAGGAAGTGTATAATGGTAATAATAATAATCGAATGTTATTATTTGCTGTACTCAATTGTTATTAATGTCATTAAAACATCGGCAATCGCCATAAAAAAGTAGATACCTACCTAATTGTTTTTTTTTTTCAAAATTTAAAATATCTTTTAGTGTATTTTAACTTTGGTTTCATAACATTATTCCGTTTATGTATAAATAACCTCATTTGCATATTATAATTACCTCGATTATTCATTCCCTTGTGAGAAATGTCATCAATCTTGGGTGAAATCTCGTTCCATAAAAACTTGTCAAAAACGTTTTAGAGTCGTTTCATCTTTGGAATGATAATTTCTACTTTTGGTTATGACAAAAATGAAACTCTTACAAAAATCACATTTCAAACTTTTTGATTTCGATCAACAATCAACAGAGACGCGATGAAATGTTATTTTTATAAAAATAAAATAAACTCAGTTTTATGAATCAGGCAATTTATGTATAATGAAGGAGAGTATGTGTCGTTATTGTGTTCATAACACACTTTAACTCTTCAATATAGGTTTGACGTAATTTTATTAAATTGATATATTTTATTTTATCTTTGTTCAAAAAATTGAGTAATAATATGTAAGTATCGTCAAACTAAGGAAATGTTACCTTTTATGGAGGGGAAAAATTTGGTACGATCATGTACAAAAAAGTATTTTGAAAGATGAAAACGTAAGAATCAAAGAAGACCTATTATTATAAGACGATGCATTGACGTAAATGAGGGAAACGTCGTAATGACATTAATTCATATATAATTTAACTACGTAAATTTAATTTTTCATAATAATGCTAAGAAGATCATTAAAGCGTTTAACAAAAAAAACTTTGTGAAGCAAATACAAGTAATCATATCAAAGCCATAGAATTTTAATAATAATAATAAACATTTCCTTGCACCATGCGCATATAGTGAGTTTATTCCGTATGGCAATTTCTTCCAAATAACCAGTGTTTCAAGCCCAGACAAGCAATATTTGCGTGAGAAATAAATTTTAATAAACTTCTCCTCTGCTGGGAATTGAACACAGGACGCCCGCACAGAAACCAAACGGTTTACCAACTGTGCCACGGCGGTCAGCATTTATTATTATAATAATATTTTATAAATGCATCATTGAGGTGAATAATCTATACAATTTTAAATAATATTATAACTTTTTTAGCTCTATTTTACAACAAAGCAGCAAATAGGCTATTGCTCAGCTGTACACCCGTGGAGACCCACAGTGCAGCTGGTTTTACTTTTTCGGATATTCAATATACTGATGGGAAATTGCCATTTTTTTTCAATAGAAATAATCAAAATATGTATCATTGTAACAGTCAGCAAATAAATATGTAAATTCTCAGTATGTTTCCACACTTATTCTTACTTATTATTCTCCTTCTTCTTCTTGTGCCCTGTCAGGAACCCCCAACACTCTGACGAATCATTCTCTGTCCTGTTCTCCCCGGAATATCTGCTCCACATTTCTGAAGCCCGTCCATTCCCTGATATTACACAGTCAGGACATCTGTCTCCTTCCAGTCCCTCGGCGAACGTCTATCTTGCCCTCCAGTATTAATTCAAGCAAGTGGTATGTTTCTCCCCTCATTGTATGGCCCAGATAAATTCACATAACAGAGTTTATGACTATGTGGTGTATTTTAATTAGGCACAATTGATCTTTAATTCCATTTATTTAAACACCACGTAAATGTAATTACAATTCAATATTTCATAAATAAGTATATTTCAATATATCTACATATATATTCCAAATAATGCACACGAATTTTTCCAACTGTCGATTCATCGAATTTCATTCTCTTGAAGGAAGAGGCGGTTTAAATCCTAGATACGCGAGAATTGTATGCAGGGTCTACTTTTTCACGGCTTTTCCAACTTTGAAGTCAAAAAACACCAACTTAGAGGCTTCGCAGCATATATGTTCCATATACGGGTTTACTCAAAATTCGGAGTAGAACATTCATATTTTCTCATGAGCACATGATAACCCTGAATACTAAAATGGAGACCGTGGGAAAATAAAAGACCGGTAGGGCGACCACAAAAAAGATGGGTGGACGATATTATTCCGGTTGCGGGAAGGGATTGGCTGGGGAAAGCACAAGACCGAGAGAGATGGAGTTCATTGGAGGAGGCCTACATCCAGCAGTGGGGAGATGGCTGACAAAGAAGAAGAAGAAGAAGACATGATAATTCTTCAATACCGTTTATGGAAGTGATGCGTTTTTTTAACAATTTGAAAATAAAAATATGTTTATTGAGTTTCCTAGGCATTTGGTCACTTTGTCATATTTGACAGTTATAAAAAAATAAGACGCACTGATCAGATATCCTTTAAAATTTAATAGTGTCTAAGCGAGTATTAGATATACAAATTAACAAAATTTGAAAATAATTCAATGACAACTAAATTATATAATCGATAAAATAGAATAACACCATACATAGCACTTGTACACAACACACACATAAATAGGTTCAGTGTAATGAAACTTTCAGAATAAAATCTCAGCATGATACAAGTTGATAATCTGCAATTAAAAAATAACCTTAAAAATTGCGCATTCATTACTCCCCATTATAATACATTAATTTACAAAAATATGTAGGAAAAATAAAAAACACATTTTTTTCCACAAGCGAATACGAAACACGTAACGCTTTTGTTAGACGCTATTTTTAGAAATCAAAATTAATATTAAAATATTTGCCGAAGCGCTTTTTACTATGTTTTGTACTCGTATCTGGAATAAAACTTCATTGTATATATTTTTCAATAAATGAATACTTTAAACCGTTTCTTAGTGTAAATAAAACTTATTATTCATATTACTTTACTCTGCGTAAAAATAACTTATTTAATTTATGAATTTAGGTACATATTTCGAAATAGAAATCATATTTCCCTGCTGGTTAACTTGATATCAAAGTCCTTTGATCTATATTTGAATATATGTTTTCATCTCAAAACGATATAAAATCCAAATGATTAAAAAAAAATGTTTAAACTGATGTTTGCTTCTGAAATCTGAATTGAAAACTAAATATTTTGAACATAAGACAAAGCTTTACAATTTTCATTTCATTTCTTTTGTAAATATGAAGTATCTCAAATACTTAAATATAAGTATTTATTTCTTTAGAATTAGGTAGGTACATTAGAATTTACAGAATTAAGATTATGTATGTAAAAAAAACAAGATTGAACTCATCATGTGTATTTATATTTTTTTTATTTTCTATTTAGTATCTAATAGGTAAATTCATATATTCGATCCAAAAATGCCACCAAAGTTGAAAGAAAAAGTGCACCAGACAATCGTCAGACTATGAATCGTCAGACTATGAATCGTCAGACCATGAATCGTCACTTCTATGAATCCGAATGCTGGACAATGCACATCTCCTACTCTAGGCAACTAGAGACTTTGAAATGCGTATTCTGAGACGGGCACCTTAAGTGTCCTTACGGGACGAAATACGAAGTTTTTGTATTCGTGGAATCTTGGTCATTAAAGATATACATATTAAGATAAAGAATACATTTGAGATGGTATAGGCACGTTGAACGCAGACCGCCAGATCACATGGTAAACCAAGCAATATCCGTGGATCTTCCTCGACTTATGTCCATCCAGAGGAATATGAAAGAACGAAACCAATTGCAGAAATATGGCCTAGGTGACATAATACATGACAGAATGACCTTTGATTTTATGACGAGGGAAGCTGATTCCAACAGTCGCCACAAACAAAGAGTTGGGATATAGCAAGAGAGAAAAAGAAGAAATCAGAGTGTAGGTATCGAATGCTGCATTTTTCTGACAAACAAACATCGCCTTTTGGATTCATTCATCATCAATTGATTTATGCTTGTCTATAAAATAAAAACTCCTTTGAAATTAAAATATTTAACAAAGCGTTTTGGTGGTATTTGATAGCAACTCAAAAGGGTCGACCTACGTATTATTTGTTTAATAAATTTACTAGTATTTTGCTCATCATATTATTTTTCCAAGTGGCTGTGTGTACAATGAAAATCCAAGCGCAACGGGAAAATTTTTCATATTTTTCTATTGCCTAAGATTATAAGCAGACCTTTCCTTTATGTAAATAATGCCGAGTCTTGTGATCCCCCGCAGCCATGTCGGAGGATTTGATATAAATCTATATTATCTTTATGCGATGTGCAGTCGAGTTTAAGAAACATTTCAATGGTCTGATATATACCTACGAAGTATTTTTATATTGAATTTTCTGAGAAGCATCGCATTCAATTGGTACGGGCGACACAACCACACCGAGGTATCCAAGTGAACAAATTGTGCTTGATATTTTTGAGTAGAAAAATCTCCTTTGCACACAGTTCAAACAAATCTATTATACTACATAAAATACTATTCAACAACAAAAAGGTCTTAATAATAATAGATTATGTTGGAGATATAGAATGTAATACAATAGATTCAAAAAACATATTTATAAAGAAACTACATTCTAATTTAAGTTGACTAGTGAATTCTTGTTTGTATTTTCAACAAGACACACAAAATACAATAAAAATGTTGTCAATTCATAAAAAATACTACTTTTTTTACAAATTGTTTAGTATATTTACAGGTACCTATGGTCTTGCATACCCACTCTTGGTCATAGTATTGCAAGTATTGCACCTTTTACAAAAAAGTATTTCTGTTGAATTTCAGTTTTTATTTAATAATAATAATAATAACATCTGCAAACACATATATTTGGAACTAGCCCACAAACATAAACTTATCGAAACACACCCCAAGTGGTATCAATACACACCCCCAGCTGTAACAGAAAATGATAACTACAAACTATACTGGAATAGAGACATAATCACAAACAGAACAAACCTACATAACCGACCAGACATTACATTAATCGACAAAATACATAAACACACATATCTAATAGAAATATCGATACCAAATACAGCAAATCTACAAAAGAAACATTTAGAAAAAATAGATAAATACATACCTTTAGCTGAACAGATAAAATCACAGTGGAAACAAGAAAAAGTAACAATAGTCCCAATAATATTATCGTCTACAGGCATCATACCAAAAATTCTCCAAAAAATATAGACATACTAAAGTTACCCCCATACGTAATCACCAACATACAAAAAACTTCATAATACAATTATCAACACATGCACAATAGTCAGAAAATTTCTACAGGTACCACTTTAAACAACTACACACAACCACACAAACACATAGCCTCACAACTTGAGTACGCTCCGTTGTGAAGGAAACTACCGAACCATAACCGAGATCAATCTCCCATAATAATAATTTATAAAGCGCCGTTTAGTGATACAAGATCACTCCAAGGGCGCTGTAGCTTATTTGTTGGCTCTACGAAACAAGGCAGTCTTAAGAAGTTTAATGAAGGTGTCAATGCTCTGAGCTACACGTATGACAAAAAAAAACACCAATTCAGAGCGTAATGGCGATCGTAGGTGTTTAATTGCTTACTTTTTACATAATTTAACAAAATAATTGTATTAAATTTTGCGATACCGCAAGACTATTGGTCTTGGTTTTGTTCCACTGTTATTGGTCTCTGTCTTGTTGCGAAATATGTGGTCATGGTCTTGGTCTGCATGACTACAAGACATTTGTTCATCACTAATACATATTCAATTTGCTACTGATTTAACCAAATATATGAAAAGATTATGTGGAAATCGATTATTTTGCAAAATCTAATAAAACCCACTCACCCTCAGCAATAGTAAAAGTATGCAAATATTTTTATTACGGGGAAGAAAATACTCAAGAGTGTATGTTTAAACAATGAAAATGGTCTATATAGAGAACAGTTATCTGTAAATCTGACCTCAGCTGTTCCGGAATAACACTGAATGCAGTATAAAGAATAAAAAATGCAGATCCATGTTTCAGAGGGTATCTACTGCAGTACAGTCATCAATAACATTTCATAATGTTTATAGGTATGAATGCTATCGAGGTTGTTATTTAATTAAGAATATAATATATCAGAAGGTTGCGATTTTAAGTGCGTATTCAAATTACTTCCTAATAACATACATACATCACTATATAAGATATTGCAATTTGATAATCAGTTAATCAGTAAAAAAAAGAAATAGTAATTGATTGATGAAGGGTTTCAAAATAAAAGATTACTTACAAAATTTACATCTATTTTCGGTTAAAATAAGTTATAACATAATACTTGATAAATTCACAGATGTTTGCGATGTTTGAGTCGATTGGGTTAATTTTACGCTAATTGCTAAAGAGTGGACAAAGTAGTCGGCGTGGTAAAGCGCGCTGCATATTCGGTTCAGGAACTGATGTCCTTCGGCCATCTTCGTTAATCTAAATGAGATTAACGTATTCATTAATTCGTTGTGTCGTGTAGCATCGCTATAGTATTGTCACTAGTGTATTTGTATGACAAACACACTAGTGACAATACATTAAAATTTTGTTTTTTTATATTTTTCCAGTATTCCTCAATTCCAGTTTTCTCTTATGGCAGCATTTATTATTCTGCTGCTGATTGTTTTCACGGCGAAGGAACTCAGAGTTAGGGGAGAGTGGGGGAATCACGGACGGCGGGTAATGGCGGACACGCCAGTTTAGCTATGTTAGAAAAGGATGGAAGACATTTCGAATGACACAATCGCGAGTCGAGCCCGAACGCAGTACCAAACAGTGAGTGGGGAAGTGAGGTCGCGCGCGCTGTACAAGGTAAGTAAACTTGATTGTTTTTCAACAAATTCATCTTATTTTTTAGTAAAATTGAATAGGTGTATAATATTATAGGCAAAACATAGAATTTTGTTTTTTTTTGTGTAGTAACGTCTAATGAAATAACGCTTTAAAATACTCGCCACGTGCATCACGCGATTTCAACTTCAAATTAAAATATAGTTTTGCATTTTTGTATGTGTGGGTTAATGGCGGACGATGTGAGTGGGGTAATCTCGAATGTCCGTAATTACCCCATAACAATGAAATTATTATCTTTTATTGTATAATTTTCGGCCAGCAGTCTGCTGTGGTGGCCACCATTTATATAATGTTAAAACATGTCACATATATAAATAAAATATTATCAAAATAATGTTATTATCAAAATACTATTATTATTAAAATACTGTTATTATCAAAATAATATTATTAATTAATATTATTACCAAAATTAATAAAACTACTTAAATATATTTCAGATTCCACGAAATTACCAAAGAAAGACTGAGATCAAATACAAATTAGAAGACTTAAAAAAAGCCATTCAGGATGTCAAGAACAAAAAACTTTCAATAGGAAAAGCAGCTATTATATTATATTCTGTTCCAAAAAGCACTATACACGACCATCTCAAGAAAGACATTATAAAGACCCCAAAAACTGGAAGAAAGGCAATATTTTTTCTGTGGGGCAAGAAAAAGTATTAGAAGAACACATTACCTATCGATAACAGTAAACTATTTTATGGTTTAACTATAGAGATGGTGCGGAAATAGCTTTCAAGTTTGCTGAAGTAAATAAATTAAAGCACAATTTTGTCAAAATCTCCCAAATGGCGGGAAAAGACTGGTTCTACGGATTCAAAAAAAGGCATCCTTACATTTCGCTACGTAAACCGGAATCTACATATATTAATAGAATTACAGCTTTTAATGAAACGGAAGTGAAAGTGTTCTTTAAAAACTTGGAAGCTTTACAAACAAAATATAAATTTGATGCTTTGCAATGAAAAATATATCGATCCAATCACTGAAGATTGGATAATATGTTATCAATGTAAACTATGGGCCCACGAAAACTGCACGACTGGTGAAAGCACATCAAGAGGATTTCTCTGTGACTTCTGTGCCAAGTAGACTATGTCCGTGATTACCCCGTGTGCTGTCCGTAATTACCCCACAAGGTGTGGGGTAATCCCGGACACCAAAGGTTTTGTATTTTTGTTAGAATTTGATTTTATATTAAAAATTTATCTACGTTGATTACGAGAACTTAAGGTTGATTAATTTAAGTAAACATTAAGCAATAAATAACTTTTGTAACCAAGTTTTGTTTTGTTTTATTTCAATTCTCCCTTAGGTGTTCGCAATTATCCCACTCTCCCCTACTCTCTTCTACCTCTGCTGAAGAAGATTTATCAATTTAATTTAATTTATGGACACATATTTTATAATGAACTCCATATTTTTTCTATTGATTTATTTTTATTATCGATGAGTTTTAAAAGCGATTCATCAAAATAATCGTCAAAGTATTATGACAATATGCCTTGCATGGCTTACCATGTCAACGTGGTCGTAACTTCAGACAAATATTATTTATTAATTTTGAAAAAAAATCAATGTAAAAATAGTTTTTTTTTAAATATAATAAATATAAATAACATTGTTGTTACTTAATCAGCCCACCTTTTTTCATGTTACGTGTACACACTGCTGGTACCAAAACAATGAATAATTATTATTCCTGTGTACTGTGGCTCCTTAATAGGGTACTGAACATAACTGAATATGTCTACGGAAATTATCCTTTCCAAATTTATTATTGTATTATGTGGTAAGGCATCGATACAATGGTGAACTCTGAGCGGCGTTAGTGTTTTTTTTGTCTGAACAGAACATTGAGGCGTTCCTTATACGTCAGTTAGGTATTGAAATTAATATTTTCCAGAACGTCTGTACTGAACTACAGTCAATTATAGAGTTAACTATGTCATAAAGGTACATGTAGTCCTTCGTCTTGTCTATAAAGTCTGCAAATCATGTTTGTATTTAATGCCAAATTTGTACTTCGTATTTCTAAAAAATATGTGTTGAATTCTATCTACACTGTTAATCCAATTGTCGATTTGTTCAAGAGAACATTGTTTTCTTAACATATCGACAAAGTATCAAGCCAGGATACGCGAGATTTTTATCCGGGGTCTATATTTTTCACGGTTTTTCCAACTATGAAGTCAAAAAACACCAACTTAGAGACTTCGCAGCATATATGTTCTATATAAATATGGATTTACTCAGAATTCGGAGTAGAACATGTGTGTCTGTGTGTCCGTCCCCCCTTATAAATTTTGATCCGCTCAATTTACAGAGCCCAAAATTTCAGAATATAAAGATATTTATAGGCCTGTGTTTAACTGCCTTTATTTCAAAATTATTAACAAATATCTAAAAAAGCCGAAACACCCCAACTAAAAAAATATTTTTTTATAAAAATATACCTTAACATTGTAGTAGTACATCTCAAAACTTTTGTAACAATTTTCCTCCTCCATACTATCCTATCCAGACAAACATACCTACATGTTTTATATAGAAAACAAAATAACTAAAAATATTTAATAATTTGTTTCTAAGTGTTTATAGTTTGGTACGTATTCTTCAATTATGCATACTATCGCTATCGACAGTTGGATCTCATGTGATACATGCAACTAGTTTACAAAATATTCAATGATATGATATATCTTTTTATTTTCAGGATACCAGTATTAAGTCTCTACAGTCTGATTTCTTGTCAATCATCTTCCTATTGATTCTATACTTTTTTATATGATAATAGTTTTTTTAGTAATAATCTTAAAATTATTATGTCTTTACTCGCCATCAAAAGTTGTTGGAATAGTTCAGAAACAAAATGCAAGGCATCCTTAAAATAGGTGACAAAATTACACCCCCTACTCCATTTCCATCCTATCAGAGCTTCTAGGTGACGACACACACAACAAATAAATCGTCAGAGTGAAAATGTACGCCCAGTAAAGACGTTGTTTTAGTACGAGAAATTAGTTTAAGTAAATTGAAATTTACAATCAAAGTGGGGTCTTGCTGTCTATCTTACAAAAGATTTATTCTTTCATAAACTTTGTGGGTTAGTTTGATACTTGACCAAAGATCCCGGATCCTATTCCCGGTGTAGACACAGTTATATTTTTTTTCCAGTCTATATCTGTAAAACGATAACTCTAAGTCTCGAGAATGTAGCTACTTGTTAATAGGTGCATCTTAAATTCATATTTGCAATAGTACATTTAAGTTCCCGAGAATCAATAACCATTTTTATGTTCGATTTTGCGGTGTGCCACCATAATTGACATGATACGAAAAGTAGCTTTACCCGTGATATGAAATAATTTCAAGATTTTTTGCTTCCTCCAACAACACTAGATACGCATATTTGGACTTAAATCGGTCAATTGCTAATCTTAAATCGGTGTTGATTATAATTAATAATAATTTACAGTTCATTTCACCCTTCGCAAGTGGCGAGTTTATTGCCGTACGGCAATTTCATTCAACAAACCAGTATTTTCCAGCCCAGAGAAACAATATTTACGTAAGAAATTAATTTAAATAAAATTCTCCTCTACTGGGGATCGAACTCAGGATGCCCACATAGAAGCCAAACGGATTACCAAATGTGCATAGGCGGTAAGCATTATAATTGATAATTATTTATAGCTATTATTAATAAATGCACAAATTGCATAGAAAAATAATGGACTGTTTTAGAAAGACATTGAAAAACATAGACTTGGAAATTAGTAAGTTTCTATTGCTGTCTCTGCTGTTATATAATATACGATTATAAAGAGAGACTCTTTAAGGTCAAATAACTATTTTTTTTTATATTTTATTCCTTTTGATTAATCTGTCATTTTTTCCTCGTTATTTTTTATTGTACCTACTAACGTTCGTATGTATTTTACTTCGCGGTTCATAAACCTATGTATTAATTTTATGATTATACAAAAGCCCATTTAGGGCGTTAAACATGAAATAAATAAATAAATAAAAAACTTTAGTAATTGAATTACCCGATAAACCTTTCACGACTAATGATATTTTATAGTTTTGAAAATTGAGAACAAAAGTACTTACTACTTGCGGATGCAAAGAAAATTTCGACGTAGGTACATATGTATAGCTGGCGAAAGTTTCTTGAAAAAAATTATGTTAACAAATAGTTTTTTTTTCATTTTCTTAAAAATATATTTTATGTAGAATAATAATACATAAATCAGGATTTGACCTGTTTTTTTTTTCATTTTACTGGAATCTTTTTTTTTATCATCATACGTAGCTATGACTTTGTGCACATTTGAAAAGATTTCTTTATAAAAAACTTTTGGTACAAATTAATTTTGTTTTAACCACTACTCAAAGTGGTTAAATCAAAATTAATTTGTACCAAAAGTTTTTCATAAAGTAATCTTTTTTTTATATCAACCAAAGTTATTGTCTTTTTTGATATTAAAAGTTATCTTGTGTTTTTATATGATTTATAGCATTTTTTTATGTGTCAATAATCATTTGATGCAGCCATCAAATCGGAAAGGATCCGAATTATATTCAGAACTTATACTTAATCATTTAATTAGTTTCTTTTTAATACTTATGTGAAATCAATGAAATTTTATAGTTTCTAAAAGTGAGAACAAAAGTACCTATGTACTTACTACTTACGGATGAAAAAAAAATATCGATGTATGTGGAAACAGTTTTTGTCAACAGTTCGGAAACAGTTCGGTTCATCAACGTCTAACTTATAAAGTACATAGCGTGATGGTTGAAGTACGAGAAGATTCGTCTTTGGCACCAAAATTATACATACATATTATATTTATTTTGATATCTATGGTAATGTATGTATACCTACTTCTTTCCCGTTTATTTCGATAACCAAGTTTGGTTTGCGTCACTTTTGTCGAAAGAAATCCTCATACGAATGAATATTTTCACTTATCTTCATATAATATTTATTTAAGGCACGTATATCTCGGTGTCATTATTTTCTTATTTTCGTCTTCATTATATAAATAAAGATTTTCATGGAAAATTATTTTCTTGACACTTTCCCCAGTTTTTCATATATAAGTACATCGATCGTAGGATAATTGGTTTCTCTTATACAAGATTAATGAAAAATTGACTACTTCTTGTTTAAAAATTGATTGGAAGTTAACGAGATGTCAATATGATTAATGGGTTTATTTATAAATCCTTGTGTAAAAAAATAAGATCTCGTAATAAACTTACCTTGTTTAATCCAACCTTAATTTAACAAAATTACATTCTTAACGATGTCACAATTTTTTAATTTTATATTTTTAATGGACCTCGTAAAATTTATTTCTAAATAATTTAACCCCGACAGTACAAACGTGGTTTACGTATAAAGATGTTGGATGAGCTATTTAAAGGGTCCCTTGATTGTGACACATGGAAATATTGAACAAAAATTAGCAACTTTTTAAGAAACGTAAGAAGTAGAGATAATAATTTTTTTGGGTATCTCAATGCAGCAACCAATAAGAAATACAATATGAAAACTTTTCCCTAAAAGAAAATATTTAAATATAATGAAAAATAATTTATAATTAATCAAAAGGTTCTAAGGTCAATCACTGGAAAAACTCTCCGAGATCGTGTTCGCAATGTAGGATCGAGACAAGCATTTGAAATAGAGGACATCGTTCGGTGTAGATCCAGATGAAGACATTGGAAGTACCACGTAGCCAGAATGGACAGTGATAGACTTGCGTATAAAGCAGTCATTGAAATCCCTTCTGGTCGCCGTCTACCTTGAAAACCATTCAAAAGATGGAAGGATAGTTGGACTTCGTCATCTCAGGAGGCATAGTTTTTGAATTACAGAACAACAGGTCTACTAAACGAAGAAGAAGAAGAAGAAAAAAAGTGTATTAAGATACTTTTATACTAAATCGTTGAGCTTATTTTAATTATAAAATTTAATTTAAAAAAAACTATATTATTTGAGGTGTCATTTAATATAGTTTTATAACAGTAGGTATCAAAGAACTTATTTGGGGTTTAAAATTTTTTTTTTTTAATTGTGCCTCAAACTACACACTGTAATAATAATATTTGTTTAAATATTTTAAATACTTGATTATTAATTATTTTTTATTTATTTAAGGCTTTTTTATCTATAGTGCCTCCAAGTTATCTAATCTCAAGCCCTCTTTATTTATGTGCAAGATTTTATAGCCTGTTTGAGTATTGAAAGAATGATTATTTTCAATTAAATGATTGGCAAACTCTGAGAAATTATTAATTTTTAAACATCTTAAATGCTCCTTAATTCTCATATCAAAATTTCTACCTGTTTTACCTATATAGAAATATTCACAATCTTCACAATTTAATCCATAGACTCCCGAATTACTTAATACCGTGACTTTTTATTATTATTTAAAAAAAATCCTAGATCATTACCAGTAATAGGCTGGTTTTAATTCTCGTGGTAAGTCTTTTATTAGCACTCAATTTATTTTATCATTTATAAAATAATTATATTAGTTTTTATACGATTTTGTGTACATACTATTTGTGATCTAAAATTAGATTTTTTAAATTTTTATATGAGTTTTATCAATATTTACTATTTAAATTTCTTACAGAATGTCGATTTATTATTTTAACAGCCAAAAAAATAAGCCATGGGCGATCTAATATTTAATACTTACTTCAATACGCCGCCGTTGGCCAAGAATGTAAATATGTGAAGGAAAAAGCAATCAATGTTGTCATCGAAAGAAAGAGTGTATACAAAATTTCTTTAAAGTAGGAAGTGGTGTAAATACTGATCGATAGTAAAGTTGGCCAACCCATACCTTTTTGTTTTTACTATAATCAAAATTTTTGTAAGATTGGACTATGGAAAGTGGTTGGAAATTTGATTCAAATTATTTGTTGTAAAGAGTTAAGTTTTGGCCACATTTTAGCAATATTGGATGATGGAAAATGGTTTTAAATATGATTGAACAAAAGCACTGAGATTGCAGTATTGGCCACAACCCATTCGTTTTCATCGTATGTGCATAAAACTTCTACGCGATTGGAATAGAGTTCGCGTACTACTTCCACGCCGGAGGACGTTATAGAACCCATTGGTCCTGTTCATCCCCAAGGCAGCCGCAACGTCGGACAACACAAATATCCCCTATCAAGCGAGTTCAACCACTACCCCTAAGAGTCCAACCACATTCGTGAAGGCCCGTAAATCATAGCAGGGGTTATCCTCCCGGCAGCTCCACGAACAACAGACTGCCACAGGGAGCCTTCGCCACGCCCGTATTACATTCAGTTCTTCGATTTCTACACCAGGCGCAGCGTCGGCTGCACCTGTCTCGTCATCAACTCGGGTACCGCCGAGTGGGTCATGCCGACCAATCAAGACAGTACTTTCAGTTCTTCGATTTCCATCGCCCAGTGGTGCAGACTTACTCATCGCCACGTTTGATGAGTCACCGCCGAGCGAGGCATTTAGGCGTCTGCCCTGCTCTTCCATAGGTAGAATTGAATGACCTGTTGCCCAGAATTCTAGGGTGGGGCTGCGGCCACCCCCAACTTTACTGGCTAACTTGACCCAATAGCCCCTAGCGCGATTGGAATATAGGAAATGGTTTTAAATATAATTGAATGTAAACGTTGTATAGATTTCAGTGTTAGCAACAACTCCCATATTTTATATTATATTGCCATCAGAATCTAATTTTTTTTAGTAATGTTGGAGAGTGGGAAATGGTTTAATTTGATTAAGTTTAATGTTGTTTCGTTTACAGAGTGGAAGTTCATAATGAAATTATTACGAATATAAACCATAGTTTTAATCCACAAATTGAGTTAAAATTAGCCTGAGCGCTTTCGATAGTTACACCATCATCCTCGGAGGCGACAATCAAAACTTTTGATTTTGATTGTGAGTTTTGATTGTCGCCTCCGAGGATGATGGTGTAACCATCGAAAGCGCTCAGGCTAATTTTAACTCAATTTGTGGATTAAAACTATGGTTAATATTCATAATAATTTTTGGTTTAATTTGATTGAACTAAAGCAGTGAAAAGAGTCTAGTGTTGGCCATATCCAATTCGTTTTTATGTTTTACATCAAGTGTGCATATATTTTTCATAATATTGCTGCACAATTAGACTATGGGAAATGGATTAAAATTTGATTGCATTGTAAAAAGTTATCACCGTGTTTTTCACGAAAATGATATACTAGAAAATATATTTTACTCCCAAAGTTTAAGTAAACAGATATTTGCACATACATTCACACACGCGCGCTCGAATAAACGCATGCACGCACTTACATACACTAACATACATAATCATTCCTTTATTACTTACATACATACACTAACATACATAATCATTCCTTTATTACTTTAGATAAGCATAATATATTATGTCTTCGAACAATTTCATATATTTAAGTCATGTAGTAAATTCTGAATAACCTAATGTTTATGTATCAGTAGTTTATATTTTATGAAAATGACGATGATATGAAAATATTGCCTGGATTTATTCTTAGAAGGGAATAGTGATGTATATCAAAGTTCGCTTGCGAAAGTTTCATGAGGAAATTGATGTAAACGAAGCGTTTTTTTACATTTTATTAAATTATGTAGATTAATAATACTTTAATTAGGATTAAAACGTATTTTCTTCATTTTATTGAAATCTTTTTTGTATTTTTTTATATCAACCAAAGAATTGTTTTTTTTTATATTTAAAGTTAGCTTGTGTCTTTTTATATGATTTATTGCATTTTTAATGTATCAATAATCATTTGATGCAGCCATCTATTGGAAAGGATCCGAATTATATTTAGATCTTATACTTTATCATTTAATTAGTTTTCTTTTAATACGTATATGAAATCAACTTAATATAAACATTATTATACACTTTTTAGAATTATTTTAAAATGGTAAGGAACCTATTGCATTTTTGCATAAAATTACTCGTTGCATATAATTTATTTAAAAATTACAATAAATCAATGAACATACTATGTAGTTGAATTATGGGCTTCTCGCGAGATACTTCCATTTTTCAACATATTTTTTATTGTAATCGAATATATTTTTATTATTGCATATGCGCAAACATTGGATTTTTTTTCCTGTCGGGAGTCAAATATATTTTTTAACAGATTTTTAATTATCTCAATAGAGACGAAGTTGGAATATTTATTGTAGGAGAACCGGGAAATCCACCTACACCTATTTATATACAAAAAACCAATTCTCTCAATAGATGGCGTTACAACAAAAAAAAAAAAAATAATAATAAGATTTTTGTTCATAATTTCACCCATAGATGGCTGTAGTAAAAATTCCTTATTTTCAAGCGAAAAGAATTTCAGTATTACAATATATAGAAGTTTCAAAATTGAATTGATAGGGATCTCATTAAAAAGGCATAATTGGTGAACGTTGCGCAAGCGCATATAGTGATCACGTAAACCAGCCGATGACAGGTCGTAAGCCCTGTAGGTGCCTTGATTTCCCGGTTTTCCTACAATAAATATTCCAACTTCGTCTCTATTGAGATAATTAAAAATCTGTTAAAAAATATTTTTTATTGTATTTAAAACTAATTTTCGACTATAATATGATAGTTAGCAACTTGATATTTACTCGATACCTTAGTAGTTACTAAAGAACAATTATATTCTTTATTAAATTCTTCAATTAGAATTCTCTGCGCAATTAAAGAATACTTTTCTTAAAGTAAGAATATATCCAACAGTGAGTTTTCTTTACCATCATGAAGATAATTAATCTGTTGTGAGAAATTTTCCCAGCGTTGGGCGGGAAATAATTTCTCGTTTGTTCCGTCTTACGACTGAACAGTTAATATTTTGCTTATGAATTAGGGTCAATCTATAGGTAGAGACCTCAACCATCCAAAACTCGCAAAACTATTGTGTTTAGGAAATCCAAGAACTTGGTTAAGGATAATGCAAAAGTTTGCTTCGGCGCATTTAAATTTGTAGGTACCTTTACTTAAAGACTATTACCAAAATGAAAATAATTTTAAGAGCTCTCACATTTATAAGAAAAATTGAGTAGAAAAATGTTTTTCTCAAACAACTAGGTGCCATCTTTTAAGTCTTTATTTTGGAAATAAATCCCAAAGAATAGAAAGATGCAAACAAAATATTTGGAATAAAATACTAAACAACGTTCACATAATTGGTAAACGTTGCGCAAGCACATAAAGTCATCACGTAAACCAGCCCGTGATAGGTCGTTAGCCCTGTAGGTTCCTTGAGTTCCTGGTTTATCCATTATATTCCAACTTCGTATCTATTGAGGTGTTAAAAACTTTGTCAGTAAAAATATCATTTGACTCACAACAGGGAAAAAATCCAATATTTGCGTATATGCAATTAATAAATATATTCGATTTACATACACATTGGGACAAGTCAAAAATGAAACAATATTTCTGGCGAAATTCAGGGGCGACATCTGTGAGAGACACCGTCATCTCATTTATAAATGACTATTGTTTTCATTGTTTACAAATAAATCAATTCCTCGATAGATGGCATTACAAAAACTTTTCTTCGTTGCTTCACAGATGGCAATAGTAAAAATGTCTGGTATTCAAGTGAATCGTTACACATTATTCAAATATATAGAATTTGCAAAAATTACATTGAAAAGGGAATTCAATAAGAAGGCATAATTGTTGAACGTAACGCAGGCTCATAAAGTGATCACGTAAACCAGCCGATGACAATGAGTTCCTGGTTCTTCTATAATATTCCAACATCGTCTCAATTGAGATGTAAAAAAGTTTGTCAATTACATAAAACGTCTAAACAGAGAATAAAACCAGGGACTTTTAATATCATTTGTACTACAGTCAAAACACGTTTTCAGCTCGAGTCAATCAATATGTTTTGAACAATCGAAAACCTTTATGTGTTTAGTTGGGGAATTATTCTTAAGATGATCAAATATCTTCTATGGCGTGGGTACTATTCTCTTAAATAATAATTTGTGACTGAGGTATTTGTTCGGGACGTATTTCCTTTTAGGTGAATGAATAGAATTGATATTTCATGTGGGACTGCTATAACTTCCACATATTCGAACACACACATATTAAAATAGTTGCAGCAGACATTTCCAATGAATACCATCGTCTGTAGATATTCTCTTATAATTACAACGGTACCAAAATGATAATTAAATTGAACTGTTTTACAAAAAAAAAAATTGATGATTTCATTTACACATAAAGATATCTATATACTATTTAAAAAAAATGAATAGCAGAAAATGAAGAACACAAATAACATTTATCATTAAAGAAAAACACATAATTCAATTATATTAAGTCAGTAAAAAATAAGCATTTAATATCATTTAATGATTCGGCGGATATGTTGTGGTAGTTAATATAAACCATTTTTGAAATATAAATTAGCTATAAACCACTTGTTTTTTGAGTCACTTCGCGACACGCCGGTCGATGGAAGGACAGCGCTTCCGAAACATGTCGCGAAGTGACTCAAAAAACAAGTGGTTTATAGCTAATTTATATTTCGAAAATGGTTAGTAAGCATTTATTTTATTTTATTATATCAAAGAATTCATAAATCCATTACAATAAAAAATGAAAACATTGAATCCTGCCACTTCCTGAAACCAATTTCGATCACAAGTATCTGTTTGTTTTTTTTAATGGTCAGTTCCTTAATATAAGTATGTTTACATCCGAGGAATAACAACGTTTTCGAAAGTCTGGAACCTGGGAGTGGTTGTGATTAACAGTACGCATCCTTTGCTTACTGAAAATCGCAGATTTAACACAAATTCAATATAATTTTTACTTGTATATTATTTTTACCTATAAATCCTTCTGTATGTGAAATATGTACTTTCTAATACTGAAATATGTAAAACAAATAATAAAAAAATGCTTTTTTCCCGGCTGTGCGCTGAATAAATCACCAATTTTTCATTTGGATGATATAAGAGAACAAAAAGGACTCACAAAGATACAAATGATATTAAAATCTGCAATTTTGACCTATTTAAAGGGGCTGCGCACTGGTAAACGCAACCACTCCCAGGTGCCAGGCTTACCTTTTTATACCTATATTCAATAAGGAAATAAATATCAAAAAACCAAAGCGTTGGTATCTCTTAGACTATAAAAAAAGCATATACACTATATACAGTCTACCCGCGTTATTACGAAAAAAAAAAACCATTGCAAGGCTGTGTCGGATGATCGATCGAATTTGTCAGATTATAGAGTATTGCCACAGACCTAACTTTGGAAAAAGAGAACTTTTGAAAACATGTTCAAACACGCAATATCAAATATTTGCCGATATAAATGTAGATAATATATGTATTACATAATATGTGTATTACATATATAAATGTTAAAGGCATGTCGGATAACAGGGGGCGCCGGGTTAGACAGCAGCCGGTATACCGGGAAACATGATCATTAGAAAGCCAATCAAAAAATTTATAATAGTTTTTATTATCTTATAGCTTGTTTCTCCTTCTAATATGCTATCGTCATAAACTTTAGTTAAACATTACATATGTTTCCATGGTATGTTCATTGTATGCGTATAGCAATCCCATAAGAAAAATGTTTCAATGATGTGATAAATAATCATATGGAATAATGTAAATAGTATATTTTAAAAATCTTTCTCCCAAAACCTTCAAAAGATACTTTTTTGAAATAATTATCACATTTATTTTTTCATCTTTATTCTATTGCGTGAGTTTTTAACAAATACCTATTCGTTAAATGCGTTTCTTGTGAAATAACTTTTGATAAACCTTTTTTTTAATTTCATTATTGAAGTTACAATAAAAGTACGTGGCCTATAAAGTACCTACATTTTTACTTCAATTGACAGAGAATATGAAAATCTTGCTATTTAAAAAAACTCTAAATTTTACCTTTTTTTGACGATATTGTATATCACAGATTTTGTGGTAGACAATATTTTTTCGTGTTTCATACATTATGTAGTTGACTATTTTAAGTACCTTTTTGTGTACATCCGTATGCCCAAGGTATACACTGACCCAAATGTTGACAATAAACAAAACATAGGCTGGTTAGCAAACTGTTTTATATGTATAATTATTATCTCTAAAAAATGTCACATATCTTGTACAAATTTAATATATCAAGATATATTTACCAATACTATTGAATAAAACGTGGTTCTGATATTATTTATGAAGATATTTCAATAATATACATCAACTCTAAATATTTTCATTGCATAATTAGGATTTATATTTTATATCAATTTCTTATCAATATAAAATTTAATTTCGCCTTTAAGTTTAGCATAAAAATATAAATTTATTTTACGATTGTTGATATTATAATACTAGCTGTGAGGCACCGGCTTAGAATAGTGCTTCCAATCTTTTCACCGGCACCGGCTTAGAATAGTTTTCGAGTGTCCCGTAAGAGCCGGGTAATCGAAAATACAACATGCAACAATAACATCTCACATTGTTCAGCAATGAGGTTCACCACCCATTCTGAATATAGTGCCTTTTTAGGTGAGACGAGACTGGTGTGTGGGTATACACAGATATGTTGTGCTCCCTTTTATAAGGCAATGCACACCTGCACATCTTTCGCTGGTTATCCAACATTGTGGGATATGCCGTGATGGTATGAATGATATTATAATACGCATTAATTAAGAACAGAAATGTTAGACAAAAAGAATTACATGCATCGAAAAAAAATCTTTAAAAAATTTGACACTTAATTGAAAGTTTATTTTGTACGAAAAGTATTTCTAGCAAAGTGATAATTGTTGTGTATTTTTCTGAATCAAATATTTTCTATTTTGCGTGGTGGAAGTTAACAAATACAAAAAAACGTCAATTCACAGAACACTTAAACAGTACGTGTTATTAGTGTATGTTTAAGTGTTATTTAAAAAGATATATTGAAAATATGATATTAATTATTTTTTATGTGACCTTTCGGCTTTGTTTCGTGTATCGAAAGTCCAGGAGAAAAGATTAAATGAACTTGGAAAAATTGCTGATTTACAATATCGAGCTTATCATTGATCGCCATTTTAACTTGCCGGTATATAGATATAAAATAACCGATTAAATATATTTTTTAACAAATTTTTAATTATCTCAATAGAGACGAAGTTGGAATATTTATTGTAGGAGAACCGGGAAATCAAGGCACCTACAGGGCTTACGACCTGTCATCGGCTGGTTTACGTGATCACTTTGTGCGCTTGCGCAACGTTCACCAATTATGCCTTTTAATGAATTAAAAGGCATAATTGGTGAACGTTGCGCAAGCGCATAAAGTGATCACGTAAACCAGCCGATGACAGGTCGTAAGCCCTGTAGGTGCCTTGATTTCCCGGTTCTCCTACAGTAAATATTCCAACTTCGTCTCTATTGAGATAATTAAAAATCTGTTAAAAAATATCTTTGACTCCCGACAGGGAAAAAAATCCAATGTTTGCGCATATGCAATAATAAAAATATTCGATTAAATATATATAATAATATACCAGAAGCTTCAAGTTAAGTGATTGGTGATATAGATTAGAAAAAGGTTTAGTACTTGATCACGCCACTTGTCGATAGAATCTAAAAAGATCCCCGGAAGAGGCCTTCAAGGCGAACATCGATATTTTAATACCGATATCTCAGAGGTGAACTTAGATACCTATCAATTCAGCTCATTGCTAATTTTCAAGGATCCTTATTTTTTTTTCAAATGGATTCTTTGAGGAGAACTTTTTCGCTTTCTTATTCATATTTTGAATATTTAGGGTTGTGATTTTACTATAAAGATGCTTATAGTTATTTATTTAAGTCTGTAAGTTGGACCCCCTGAAATAAATTTAGTACAATGAAGGTTGCAAAACTGATTTTTTTCGATTTCATCAAAAAATTATTAATTTGGTTTAAGTAGCCATTATATACCTACTAAGTAAGGCAATAAATATAAATATATAAATATAAAAAACTAATACAAATTACCAACCTATACAAAAAAAACTAATTTGTTTAACTGTATTTTTATAATATTTATGTTACTTTGAGGTGCTTGGTTTGTGATTATTTTTCTGAAAAATATAAACGATTGCATGACAAATATTTATTTATTTACTAGTTGCATGTAACACATGAGATCCAACTGTCGATAGCGATAGTATGTATAGTTGAAGAATAAGTACCAAACTATAAACCCATAAATACAAATTATTGAAAATTTTAACACGTGTTGGTATGTATGTCTAGATAGGATAGTATGGAGGTCAGTCCTCTTTTCCTACCCGGAATATGAAAACAGCATGATGGTTCTGTATGTATGTTTGGAGATTTAAGCATCAAACTATTAAGTTATCTTGCATATATTATTTAGTATAGGCGACTGCTATACAAAATGTATGAAGCAATGTCGTCACTAAATTAAATTTTTATAAAAAATGTTAAAAAAAATTTGGGATGTACTACTACGATGTAAATATATATTATAGAAAATTCAATTATCTAGTTGTCGTGTTTCGGCTTTTTTCGATATTTTTAAAAACTTTGGAAATACAGACAGTTAAACGCAGAAATTTAACATAATTTTTTTTTCTTAATAAAAAATGTTTGAGAAACTCTGGAATTTTTTTAAAAATATTAATATTTTGAATTTGTCTATGTTTGTACCAATTTTCAGCGTTCTAGCTATTATGGTAACTGAGATATATGGAAAAATAAATTATAAATTCAAAAGTTGATAACCCCTGACTAAAACAAAAATTCAAAATTCTGAGTATAAAAGTTTTGTAGGCGTATAAATATTTATATATTTTTAAATTTTGGGCTCTGTAAATTGAGCGGATCAAAAGTTATAAAAGGGACACACACACACACACAGACACACGAAATGTTCTACTCCGAATTCTGAGTAAATCCGTATATGGAACATATATGCTGCGAAACCTCTAAATTGGTGTTTTTTGACTTCAAATGTGGAAAAGCCGTGAAAAAAGTAGACCCTGCATACAAATTCTCGCGTATCCTGGCTTGAAACATTGTCGATATGTTAAGAGAACAAAGTTCTCTTGAACAAATCGACAGTTGGATTACTTTTTGGACAACTAACAGGTACTATGTCAAATATTAATTTAAGACGCACCCAATAACAAGTTGCCACATACTGGAGACACGATATTAATCGTCTCACACATCCAGACTGAAAACATAATTAAAAACTGTGTCTCCACCAGAAATCGAACCGGGACCCTTGGATCAGCAGTCAGATTCCCAACCAGCTGAGCCACGAAGGCCGACAAACATTATAACTACATAATTGAAAATGTAATTTTTAAAAAAAGTATTTAATACTTTTAATTTAAAATGGCGATTGTCATTTTTTTTCAATTGGTTTATAATTTACAAGAAAGTAATTTAAGTAAATTCAATTTATACTAAAAAAATTAGATAAGGTTAATTAATATTTAAACGTTATATAGCCCTTAATAAGAGCGTGCTTGTGTGAAATTCAGTAAAGTTATACTAATTGAACCACTAATGTCGCACGGCCATTCCAGTGACTAAGTTTGATAATTGAAACTTTAAATTATTTTTAACTTAACAGTGAAAGTTGTTCCGTCAATCCCTATGAAACTTTTCCCTCAAATTATCGCTCAAAACTGACTCTCTCGCTCGCTATAGTCACATTTTATTTGAAACTAATTAGAACTCATTATCCAAACCCTATCGAGATGTTTATATGGATGAAATATTTTTATTTAAACAAGGAGTTAATATACCTTATAAAACTTCAAAATGGACATTATTGGTGGAACTTTACAGATAAATAGTTAAAATTGTTATAAAATTAAACAGTTCCACTTTTATCATTTTCCAACTGTCGATTTGTTCAGGAGAACTTTGTTCTCTTAACATATCGACAATGTTTCAAGCCAGGATACGCGAGAATTGTATGCAGAGGTCTACTTTTTTCACGGCTTTTCCAAATTTGAAGTAAAAAAACACCAACTTAGAGGCTTCGCAGCATATATGTTCCATACACGGATTTACTCAAAATACGGAGTAGAACATTTTGTGTGTCTGTGTGTGTGTACCCCCCCCCCCCCCCTTATAACTTTTGATCCGCTCAATGTACAGAGCCTGAAATTTCAGAATATATAAACAGTTATAGGCCTACAAAACTTTTATACTCAGAATTTTGAATTTTTGCTTCAGTCAGGGGTTATCAACTTTTGAATTTTTACTTTATTTTTCCATATATCTCAAACCATAAAAGCTAGAACGCTGAAAATTTGTACAAATATAGACAAATATACAAAATCTCAAATTTGTTTTTCCAAAAAAATTCCAGGGTTTTTCATACATTTTTTATTTAAAAAAATATTTTATTTATTATAAATTTATGAGTTTAACTGCCTATATTTCCAAATTTTTTACAAATATCAAAAAAAAGCCGAAACACCCCAACTAGATAATTTAATTTTCTATAAAAAATATTAGCATTGTATCAGCACATCTCAAATTTTTTTAATAATTTTTATAAAAATTGAATTTAGTGACGACATTGCTTCATACAATTTGTATGGTAGTCGCCTACACACAATATCTAAGAAGACTTAATTGTTCGATACTAATCTCCAAACATACATATATACCATCATGCTGTTTTCATTTTCCGGGTAGGATCAAAGGACTGACCTCCATACTATCCTATCTTGACATACATACCTAGGTACATGTGTTGTATAGAAAACCAAATATCTTAAAATATTAAATAATTTGTATTTATGGGTTTATAGTTTGGTACTTATTCTTCAACAATACATATTATCGCTATCGACAGTTGGATCTCATGTGTTACATGCAACTAGTTTCTATAACGTTCCCTATGGAGTGGGGTAGGTGACTGCGACTTTCCTAAATATACCACCCACATTTTATTTTTGCTTCTTATTTTGATCGAGAACAAACTCTTGAGTCTGAGTTATCTTTACTATTACGATTGTATCTTCCCTATTTGAATGATCATCAGAAAAATAGATGAGAGATGAACTAATGTTTACAACTATTTATCCAGGAGAGAACACAAGGAAGAATGAGCCAGAACGTCGAAGCATTTTTTGAGTACGTAAACCGAAGAAGTGACCAAATTCGCCCTTATAATATTCAATCTCCCCCGAGGAGATGGCACTGTTGATATATTATATCTTCGTTCCAAAATCTGAGATAATCTTCTTAGTACAAACAGCTAAATTAAATAGGTAAGCGAAATCAAGACTATTATTCCTAATTAAAATATTTTAATATAAAATGACACTCATTTATGAAAAAAAAAAACCAAATTAACTCGAGTAAGTATCTCACGGTCGTGGCGTTATAATTAGACATGACATTTATTCTTTGAAAAATAATTATTCTTAAGAGATTATATCCAACGCGATGCAAGGAAATTAATGTTTTTGAATTAAATCACGCCCCATTTCACGCTAAAACCGAAAATTTTCTTTTTTGTAACAAAACTCGCCCGGCTTTATCATCCAGATAATTTATGTTTAATTGCCCCCAAATGAATTTTGGAAGAACCAATTTTAATACCCCAACTTGGTTTAATTTTTATTCGACACTTTTCAATTTCCCTCTTGTTCGTTTGTGAAACTTGGGAATTGAAAACAGAATGACGGTTAGTGACAAAGTACACTTCAAAATGATGAATATGCAATGTTACTTTACTAAAAATATCGATACAGTTTGTATGTGTTTATAAATATAATTATTTCTAGCACGAAAAAAATTCAATCGCAAGAAAAACAGAGATGGTCACATTTTTAAGTTAATTTTATTGAGAAAAAAAAACACGAAACATTTGATTGGTTTCTATGTAAGTGTTGTGAAATGAAAACGATGTTAAATTGATCTAATGATCATAATTGTTGACTTTTTAAATAAAACCTTTATAATTTTTGATACATTTAAAAACTTATTTTAAACATTCAAAGGTTTTTTATCATTTTTTTTTTTCAAATTTTTAAAGATAATGAATTCAAAAGTTTGAAAAAAATATGTCACTACGATTCCGAAGCTACTCGTATTTTAAAATACATAAATGTAATACTAGACACATACAAAACAATTACATTTATATGGGAATAAAGAATTTCAATTGCCTCCCAGATGAAATAAAACAGATTAATGACTTTTAAAGGTTCAAACAATAACTGAAAAGCGTTTCACAATCTAAACTGGTGTATGCAATGATGTATGTATGTATTTATATGACCAAGATTGTTTCAAATTGCCCGTTTTATATTATTTTTTTATGTACGTATTATGTTTTTTTATTTTTTTTTTCACCGTTGTATAATTATGTATTTATTGTAGTATATAATGTCAAATGATGCCCTCATTTATTCTTTTTGATAAGGTAATGCTACATTTTTCCCATAGAATTTTTTTTGTAATATTATTTAAAGTAAAAATAAAAAGAAATGAATTTGCTCTTTCATCGTACCATATTATTTGTTCAATATATAAATATGTATGCACTTGCACTGTCATTAGAATTAAGAACAATTTTCATAATATTCCTTCGTGTTTCCACAAGAGGTCAACCAAGTCAGGGCAAACGTTTGCCCCGATTACCTGAAATGTTGATGTGTTATTAGATTTCTACGTACTTTTCTAAGAAAGTAAGAAAAGACCTTGACCAGTAAGCCAGGGATCCTAAAATAGATATCTGATACACGTCTCATCATAAACATTTATTTAATATAACCCAAAATGGCATCGTTTGTCATTACATACGATATAATTACATTAAATTTCTCATATTAAACATATACACGTGTATTTTGTAATGAATATATCATATTTGTTCGATGTCAAAAGAATTATTTTTAGATTTTTTACCTATATTCCTGGAAAAATTGTTTTTTGATATCGAATCATATGATTAAAGAGTCAATTTTCGCATAGCATATATGGTCATGAATTCGTTGTCGTTACAATAGAATTTATTTTAGAAAAACGTTAATCATATCTGACATGGGCAAAATGCCCTTAAATAGTCTATAGGGAAAAATAAGGGATAGTTATTATGAGAAAAATTGCATCACTTTATGAAACACGTGTTCGGGTCAACATGGTCCCTTATATGTGCAGGTACTTATATACATAAGTAAAAGGTTTGCAGATAACCAATGTTATCTGCAAACCTTTTACTTAAAATCTAAATAGATAGACAAATGGATCCAAAATTGATCATTTTCGATGCGTAATTCAATATTATTTATAATATTACGAGTATGTTACAACTCCCGAGATATTTTTTTCTTTTATTTATCATAAATACTTTATTTAACTTCTCAAGGGACAGTTTTTGACGAATTTTCAAATCAAATTATCATTGAGCTATCAAACGTTAAAATAAAATTATCCTGTCAAATTTATTTAGCGTTTGACCGCATATATCACAATTATGAAATAGAGTTAAAATTTGCTATTAATGTTGCGCAGGGTCAAAAAATATATGCAACTTTTAAAAAATATTCGATTTACATACACATTGGTATATGTAAGAATGTTCACCTTCTTCTTCTTTTTAGTCCCTTTCACTCCACTGCTGGATATGGGCCTCTTCCTGGGTTTTCCATTTATCTCTATCCTGGGCACTCTGCTTCCACCCATGTCCCACCAGTTCGACAATATCGTCAGTACATCTCCTCTGTTGTCTAGTAGGTTTTCAATACAAAAATGAAATAATATTTCTGGTAAAGTTCAGCCCGATGAACGTTGGTGAACGTTGCGCAAGCGCGTAAAGTGACGTAGACCAGCCGATGACAGGTCGTAATCCATGTAGTTGCCATGAGTTCCTGATTCTCCTATAATATTCTATAACTCGTAGTAAACAAGAACTAGTAGGTTGGTACCAAACAAATATTCAATGCTATTTTTTTCACAAAAATCAAATTAAAACCATTGAACCTGCTGATGACAAAAACTAAATCAGTTTGGTAGAGAACGTTAAAACCATATACGAATACAGTTGCCTTGAAACAAAACTATGCATGTCCGTGTGTAATTATTTCATTAAACGCAACATACTACTTAAATAGTACTGCAGAGCATTAGATTAGTACACAGGAGTTAATACACTTTGAAGCAATGCCCAACACGGTCATGCCCGTAATACGTTCATCATAGAGAACAACCGAATTCATTTACTTATGTAAATTGATAGGAGGAATATTATGGAGAATAATGCTTTGTTACAAAAATATATAGGTATAGTCTTACTAAAGTGGTCTTTGTTTATTTATGCTGCATCTGAGTTTAAAATATGGAAGTTTATTTTGTATCATATGTAGATACGATAAATAAGACGTACATACTTATGTAGGCGCTACAACCAAATTGAATAATCTTTTCTGGTGATGCATATATTTCGCAATTACATACTGTAGACATAAATTACTCATTAATATTTGGACAAATGGAGTTATTTTTTTTTATAGAAAAGTGGTGTAATTTTTAATAATCGTTGTTTTTCTGAAAAGTGATGTTATTTTTAAAAAAATCGCTTTTTATTTAGGGGGTGCTTATTTTCTGTGAAAAGCTGTGTTATTTTTTAGTAAAATGGTAAAAGAAATCGATATTATTTTCTACAAAAATCTAGAGAAATCAAGACATAATTTAGATTTTTTCCAAGTTTATCCACTATTAATATAATATTATATACTTAAACAATTTCCATAATAAATATTTAAAACTTTTTAAAAAGTAACAAACAAATGGGTCGATGGCAGAGCGATTAGCGCGCTGGGCTTGTAATCCAGTGGTCGCGAGTTCGAATCCTGCCTCGATCGATTTCGTTCACCTATACCACAAGCATTTATCCTTATTTTAGGGAACGTAGGAAGATGTATATGTGCTTGTTTAACAAGGACATATTCATCTTTAAAAAAAAAACTTTTTCAACAAATTCCCAGTACTTGATTTAAGAAAAAAAAACACTATTTAAACGGCATTTTTTTTCAATACACATTTGTTTATATTCATATGTAAAAAAACAACATATTTAATTACGTCACATTAAAATTTAATTAGATTTAAAATAATTGAAATTGCCATCGTAGTCAAGTTGTTTTTTAAGGTTTGTTCTTCTGTGTGTTTAATAGGTTTTCACAAAAGAGTAAAAAATATAAATTTCACATAAAAATGACAAATATTATACTAATACATATGTAACATAATGTGTTATATATGTGTTATATTTTATGTAAGTATGCGAGATAGATTATGGATGAATGTTATTTTGGTTTGCACTAATTATCGAATTGTTGTAATATGTACTAAGGCTGTGTTTCTCGAACAAAGATTAAAGTAAAAGTATAGTTAAAATACTTTGATTTCATAAAATGGTGTAATAATTTTGGTTGTTTCATTGAAATCTAAAACCGTCAAACGACACAATTTTGAACAATTTTATGAAATCAAATTATTTTAATTTTACTATTACAGATTCTTTTGTGAAACGACCTAGCCTTATTGTAGTTGGGGCAACTCCGTCTTATGTAATTGTTTTGTGAGTAGTTTGTGTACCGTCAGTCGACATAGAACAAAAACTGATATCTGAAATTGCTTGCTGGGCAGTAGAATTTTTATTTAAAATTATTTTTTTGTGTATGTTTAGCGATAATTATTTACCTCGTTTTCCAATTCCAGTAATTCTTTTTTTATTATAAGTATTTTTTTTTGTTCTAATCATTGTTAATATTTTGTATTCTGACGAATATTAAAAAAAATCCATGCGAGTAATATACAGCCTAAATGTAAAATATATGTGAAAATATCAAAGCTATAACTTAACCGAACATTGTCACAATAAAAATTCAAGAAGTAACACTTTTACATTCCCTATCTCTAATTTCTTCTTTATGGCTCTATTAATTTTCTTTATCATTTGTTATTCAATATAAAATCCTGGTACCTACAGATCAAAAATATACCTTAGTAAATATTAAAAATCTAAATGTAATACATGAATAAAATTACTAAACTAGGTATTTTGAAAATTACTTCAAACCCGTGTACTTTAAAAAAACCTTCAGCCATTTACAATTTATTTACAAATTAATTCACGTGTTTCATTACAGCGTTTATAATTTAATATGTTGACGGTCTTAATTGTTTTTTAATTAGTTTTAGTTTAAAGTTCAAACATTAAACAATATTATGTTTTCATATAAGCTTTTGTTAGCAGATCTCAGATGTTACACAACTTTTGAATTGTTTATACTGGGAATGTCGAAAATCAACCAAAATAAAATATTTAAAATAACTTTTTGTACAATTAATTTGTTTTCACCACTTTGAGTACTTAATGTCGAACTAGTTTTCGGAGCTGACCGCCCCCTCCTCAGGACAGATTTGTACTAAATTACAAAAATAAAAATGAAGCAAATACTTTGCTATATACCACTTATTGAGTATAATTAAACACTATTAGTTTCGGGAGTGTACTCCTCCCATCGACAGGTGAATTATAACTAAATAATGTTAATGAGATTCTATGTCTACTAAGTGTGTTGTGTTGATTGGTGGGGTGTTGAGTGGGGTAGGGGTAAATTGTGCGTTGTTGTGATTGGTGGGGTGTAGAGTGGGGTAGGGGTAAATTGTGCGTTGTTGTGATTGGTTGGACAGAAGAATGAGGGACGGATAACGGGACACACTTAGTAGACATACATAGAATCTCATTAACATTATTTAGTTATAATTCACCTGTCGATGGGAGGAGTGCACTCCCGAAACTAGTAGTGTTTAATTATACTCAAAAAGTGGTATATAGAAAAGTATTTGCTTCATTTTTATTTTTGTAATCATGGACTACCACAAAGTTACCGTCAAATCTATCAATCTTATTGTACTAAATTATTCATCATACAAAATTAAAAAGTTATTTGTAAGAATTTTTTTAAATGTGCCACAAAATCATAGCTACGTATGAAGAAATAATTTAATGGTATATTTCTATATCTGAATGAAATCGACTTTTAGAGATATTAGTATTTAAAAATTTCATCTTCTTAAAAATATTTTTCTTGATGTTAGCAGGTAGGTAAATTATAAATTTAATAGTTTTATAATACACTTCTAACATTCTTCTAACATCTAAATGTTAGAAGTGTGAGCAATAGACGAGCATGTATGAGACGATGCATGAATGTGGACGAAGCGAGGGATGCGTGCCAGGATAGGAAAATGTGGCGTTCGGTTCTCTCTGCCTACCCCTCAAGGGACATGGCGTGATGGTATGTATGTATGTAGTTTTATAATATTTAGTTGAATTATATCACATTCTGTGGATTTAATATTTTTGTACTGTTACCAATTATAATTAACATTGTTCTTATCATCCAATAAATTGTTATTTTGGTTTATTTTGATAATTCTATTGTATTGTGTGAGTAAATAATGTCTGCTTATAATGATAATATAATCATTGGTTTTGCACAGGTACCTTATGTTTGCTGTTCTACTACTAATAACTATTTTGATTAACAGGAACAGGGGTCGTGAAACTTTTACTATATTATTTATTATCTTTTTCATTAGTCAATGATAACCAGCTGCAATCTGATATTTTGAAATTTATTTCATCAAATTTATATCACATCTGACACCACTGAATGTTCTCCATGGTAACGCGTTCCTAAATGTATTCTGTTTAAGAACTGTTAAATCGTGCATAAAGCGATGAACGAAAAAGCACCATACAAAATATATACCACAACTTTTGATAGGGCGGAACAACGCTTAGATCTTAAAGTCAAGAATTTCAGTGAAAAAATGTAAAAATCATTTTAAAACCCATTCATTTAAGAAAACAATGTTTGTTTTTTGATATTGAGTTGGTTTTTCTACGGCGTAACAAAGGTAAGACAATTTTAATCGTCTTCAATAGTGTTTCTCTACGTCGTTATCCAATTTCAATGTTTCATCAAAAATAAAGTATACCAAGGGTTAACCCACATGAATTTGATCAAGATAATGGGATTTATCAGAAAATCATCAAGGCATTCAATTCGTATATCCGCGATAATATTTTAACACGTCCAATTTCAATTATAATTATATTATTATTGTATTGGAAAGGAGTTAATTAAGAGGTAGTTTTAATACGAATTTTGATACGATCTCATGATAAAATCCATAACAAACTAGGGAACTATTCAAGTCTTATGACTACATACATAAATGATCTTCTTTTCCTCAGAATTTTTCATATGATGGTAGGGTCTGCTTTATGTATATTAAGTTTCCATTATCCTCGGTTCTGCGCAACCTCTGGGGTGACTCCATTGCTTAGCATGTCCTACCTCACCACTTCTTTCCATCTGCTCTTTGTCTGCCTTTTGTATAAGCATATAGGATATAATAATATGTTGTACTCCGAATCATGTAATCATGTATTTTTGGAGTCTGTTTCTAGTATGTTAGTATTTTATTTGTTCATTACTTCTCGGACAACTAACAGGTACTTTGTCAAATATTAATTTAACACGCACCCAATAACAAGTTACTACATTCTAAAGACTAACGGTTTTGATCGTCTCACAGATCCAGACTTAAAACACAATAAAAAACTGTGTTTCCACCGGGAATCGAACCCGAGACCTTTGGATGAGCAGTCAGATACTTAACCAACAGAGCCACGAAGGAAAATCTCAGGTTGGTGTTTCAAGCTTCAATGTGATTCAAGACCCCTGCTCTAAACTAATTCAGTAATCTGACATGAAGTTTAGTCTATAACAGGTAATTCTAATTAGGGGAAACAATACAGTAACATCAATGTAATGGTTTCAGTATATATTGCTGATAATAATCGTATTTTGACTTAACACGTGTACATACATACGTACATACAACAACCGTACCTATCTACTATGGAAACTATTTAATTATTTTGCAGAGCACTTACATTTATTTTGGTAAATTTTATTTAGGATATATAGTTGAACGGAAAATGTATGTTTTAGCCTCTTTGCATTAATTCAATGAAAGATCGACTAATATTATACAATTCAATAATAATGTCACCTTACGTATGTATGTTTTGGTACTAAAAGTTGAGAGTAAATATTTGTGTAGTCATTTTCACACTCTTGATGTACAAAGTAATACACACATACATACAATCACGCCATGTCCCTTGCGGAGTAGGCAGAGAGAACAGAACGCCACATTTTTCTATCCTGGCACGCATCCCTCGCCTCGTCCACATTCATGCATCGTCTCATACATGTTTGTCTATTGCTCACACTTATAACATTTTCGTCTTTCAGAATTTTGTTCACATGGTCGTGCCATCCCTTTCTTGGGCGTCCCCGACCTCTCATTCCATTCCTTTCCGCTCTGTATATTTTCTTCGTCAGGCATTCCTCATTAATTCTCGCCATGTGACCATACCATCTCATTGTATTCACTTTCATTCTAATAATGACATCTTTCTTCATCTTACATTCTTTCCTTACGTCATCATTTCTTACCCGGTCATACATAGTTCTATTACAAATTCTTTTTAACGATCACATGTCTTCTGCCATGTCCAGGTTTCACTTGCATAAGTCAAGGTTGGCATACAATGGCGTTATGAATGGCAACTTTGGCATCCTTTGATATGTTGCGATCATTCAAAATTGGTCTTATGATTTCAATATTTAAAATCATATTTTTACATTCATTTCTGAACGTGTATCATGAAGAGTATAGAGTACCTACTCTGTATAGCTCTATCATATATTGTACATATATTTATAATGATATATATGGAACTACATAGCACATTAGTCAAAAATTGGTTTTGGTCAAATGAAATAATAGAATCGGAGTAACTTCAGAGGATGCGCAGAACCTAGGACAGTTGAAGCGTAAGATACAGTAAGTATACCATCGTGTGGGACAATAATAATTACAACTAGTTGCATGTAACACATGAGATCCAACTGTCGATAGCGATAGTATGTATAGTTGAAGAATAAGAATCAAACTATAAACCCATAAATCCAAATTATTGAAAATTTTAACACATGTTGGTATGTTTGTCAAGATAGGACAGTATGGAGGTCAGTCCTGTTTTCCTACCCGGAATATGAAAACAGCATGATGGTTCTGTATGTATGTTTGGAGATTAAGTACCTATCAAACTATTAAGTCTTCTTACATATTGTGTATAGGCGACTGCCCTACAAATTGTATGAAGCAATGTCGTCACTACATTCAATTTTTATAAAAATTGTTAAAAAAAGTTTGAGATGTGCTAATACAATGTTTATATTTTTTATAGAAAATTGAATTATCTAGTTGGGGTGTTTCGGCTTTTTTCGATATTTTTGAAAAATTTATAAATATATGCAGTTAAACTCATAAATTTATCATAAAAAAAATATTTTTCTTAATAAAAAATGTTTGAGAAACCCTGGAATTTTTTTGAAAAAATAAATTTGAGATCTTATATTTGTCTATATTTGTACCAATTTTCAGCGTTCTAGCTTTTATGGTTTCTGAGATATATGGAAAAATAAAGTAAAAATTCAAAAGTTGATAACCCCTGACTGAAACAAAAATTCAAAATTCCGAGTATAAAAGTTTTGTAGGCCTGTAACTTTTTATATATTCTGAAATTTTAGGCTCTGTAAATTGAGCGGATCAAAAGTTATAAGGTTGGGACGGACACACACACAGACACACAGACACACAGACACACACACACACACACACACACACACACACACACACACACACACACACACACAGACACACGAAATGTTCTACTCCGAATTCTGAGTAAATCCGTGTATGGAACATATATGCTGCGAAGCCTCTAAGTTGGTGTTTTTTGACTTCAAAGTTGGAAATGCCGTGAAAAAAGTAGACCTCTCCATACAATTCTCGCGTATTCTGGCTTGATACATTGTCGATATGTTAAGAGAACAAAGTTCTCCTGAACAAATCGACAGTTGGAAAATAATTAACACTTCCTTGCACCTTGCGCTAGTGGCAAGTTTATTTCCGTATGGCAATTTCTTCCAACTAACCAGTGTTTCCAGTCCAGAGAAGCATTTAGCTTGAGAAATTAATTTGAATAAATTTCTTCTCTGCTGGGGATCGAACCCAGGACGCCAATTGCTAAGCCAAAACAATTGCTGAGGAATTAAAAAGATGATCAACTAATTACCGATACAAGTTATTGTCAGTAAATTATTACAGTGGGACTTAAACCAACAGTATTATTTAATCAAAAATATTTTATGATTTAATAATTTTTTTTCCCAATTTGATGGCATAATATTATTTCTAAGATTTAAGATTTCATTTATTTCCAAGACTTCACTTATTGAAATTTTCACTCACTAAACGATCAAAATTATGTATCAAAATATTGGAGTAAAGAATTAATACAATAGAAATGAGCTTTATTAAAATTAATTCATGTATTTATTTATTTATTGGAAAAATAAACAGGGTAAAACTCATAAATATTTTACACGACTATCATTAAAAATAATTAGGTACATAACTGGGTAATAATAAAATAAAGTACTGCCTCCCTGACCAGCCAGCTGGTTAAATATTATTTGACCAATACTTATTTAGTTATTTTTTTTAAATATTTTAGTTACTTTTTTTAAATATATAATGCGACTGGCTCAAGCCAGTTGCAATTATAACTACAAACAAACCTAACCAACATATTTTCACAAAACTTTTGTAGGTTAGGTTTAAAAAATCGGTGTACATCCTAGGCTATCTTGGCTGTTCAGGGAGGCAGTACCAAATAAGAATATGTGCGTACAAAAATTAAACAAAAGTTACAACAGCATGAAAGGTTCCCATAGTAGGAACAAATCAAAAATATTTGTTTCCTTCGCTTCCTCGCAAAATACAATGTGTATTGTGAACTTTTCAACAAGAATAACGATTTAATCTCGCTTTGAAGTTGGATAGTTTTATCAGACATAACCAATAGTTAAAAAGTTATAAAATATTTCAATTGTTGAACGGAACAAAGTCGGTTTACACAAACCACCTCATTAAATTTTACTGCCGAGTATTTTAAATTTACGAGTTATTTCATTGTAGTACAGTACTTTAAACAGTTTGAATAAATACCAAAGTACTTAATAACAACGAGGAAGTGATTCAATTCAAAATTACTGCCAAGGCTTATTGTGTTGTATGAAAAATGAAAATTTTAACAAATATAAACAAGTAGATTGAAAAAGATTTACAATTTTCCTCACGTAAAAAGAAATACCTACATAAAAATACTCCTAGTTTAAAAGATAATTTAATGCATTATCGTTTACTGTGAATGAAATACAAAATTTTTTAACTTTAACAAATTATTAAATAGATCAAGTTGAAGACATTTTCAACGTGCATCTTCATAGGGAATACACAAATTCTGAAATCTTCAAAGTTTTAACTGTTTGAGAAGTAAGTTGAAATCGATTACAAAATTCCAGTACCGACAGACATGTGAAGTTAATTAAAACTAGTTGCATGTAACACATGAGATCCAACTGTCGATAGCGATAGTACGTATAGTTGAAGAATAAGTACCAAACTATAAACCCAAAAATATAAATTATTTAATATTTTAAGATATTTGATTTCCTATACAACCATGTACCTAGGTATGTATGTCAAGATAGGATAGTATGGAGGTCAGTCCTTTGATCCTACCCAGAATTTGAAAACTGCATAATGGTATGTATGTATGTTTGGAGATTAGTATCAAACAATTTAGTCTTCATAGATATTTGCGTAAGCTACTACCATACAAATTTTATGAAGCAATGTCGTCCCTAAATTCAATTTTTATAAAAATTGTTAGAAAAAATTTGAGATGTGCTAATACAATGTTAATATTTTTTATATAAAATTAAATTATCTAGTTGGGGTGTTTCGGCTTTTTGCGATATTTTAAAAAAATATGGAAATATAGGCAGTTAAACTCATAAATTTATCATAAAAAAAATATTTTTCTTAATAAAAAATGTTTGAGAAACCCTGGAATTTAAAAAAAAAATTATTTGAGATTTTGTAATTGTCTACCTTTGTACCAATTTTCAGCGTTCTAGCTTTTATGATTTCTGAGATATATGGAAAAATTAACCGAAATTTCAAAAGTTGATAACCCCTGACTGAAACAAAAATTCACAATTCTGAGTATAAAAGTTTTGTAGGCCTATAACTGTTTATATATTCTGAAAATTTGAGATCTGTAAATTGAGCGGATCAAAAGTTATAAGGGGGGGACAGACAGACACACAGACACACACACAGACACACACACACAAAACTCACATAAAATGTTCTACTCCGAATTCTGAGTAAATCCATGTATGGGGACATATATACTGCGAGGCCTCTAGTTGGTGTTATTAGCATGCAAAAAGTCCACTACACCATACAAAATTTTCCTTCGTACACGCATCTTGGCTTATTAATGTCGATTCATTAAGAGAATTGAATTCTCATGAACGAATCGACAGTTGGAATACTAAACTAGTTGCATGTAACACATGAGATCCAACTGTCGATAGCGATAGTATGTATAGTTGAAGAATATGTACCAAACTATAAACCTATAGATACAAATTATTGAATATTTTCAGATATTTTGTTTTCTATACAACATATGTAGGTATGTATGTCAAGATAGGATAGTATGGAGGAAGATCCTTTTTCCTACCCAGAATATGCAAATAGCATGATGGTATGTATGTTTGGAGATGAAGTATCAAACTATTAAGTCTTCTTACATATTGTGTATAGGCGACTGCCATACAAAATGTATGAAGCGATGTCGTCACTAAATTCAATTTTTAAAAAAATTGTTAAAAAAATTGAGATCTTCTACTACAATGTTAATATTTTTTATAGAAAATTAAATTATCTAGTTGGGGTGTTTCGGCTTTTTTCGATAATTGTAAAAGTTTTGGAAATATAGGCAGTTAAACTCATAAATTTATCATAAAAAAAATATTTTTCTTAATAAAAAATGTTTGAGAAACCCTGGAATTTTTTTGAAAAAACTAATTTTAGATTTTGTATTTGTCTATGTTTGTACCAATTTTCAGCGTTCTAGCGTTGATGGTTTCTGAGATATATGGAAAAATAAAATAAAAATTCAAAAGTTGATAACCCCTGACTGAAACAAAAATTCAAAATTCCGAGTATAAAAGTTTTGTAGGCCTGTAACTGTTTATATATTCTGAAATTTTAGGCTCTGTAAATTGAGCGGATCAAAAGTTATAAGGGGGGGGGGGACACACAGACACACAGACACACACACAGACACACACACACACAGACACACGAAATGTTCTACTCCGAATTCTGAGTAAATCCGTGTATGGAACATATATGCTGCGAAGCCTCTAAGTTGGTGTTTTTTGACTTCAAAGTTGGAAAAGCCGTGAAAAAAGTAGACCTCTCCATACAATTCTCGCGTATTCTGGCTTGATACATTGTCGATATGTTAAGAGAACAAAGTTCTCCTGAACAAATCGACAGTTGGAATATGCAGTAATGACAAACAAATAAAAAAAATTAATTATTTAATGTCAGTTTTAATGCCATTATCCAATTTGCCTGGTTCCCCTTTCTAAGGGTTACGAAGGTCAGATGGCAGTCACTTCAATGTTATAACCAGACTCGCCAATTCCAGGATCATATTCAAAGCGTACCCCGATAGAAATGGGACAAATGCGCTAAGGGGAAAGAAGGAATGTCAGTGTTTATTTTTTTTTGGTACAATTAAATAAAATCAAACGTTTTTCCATATTATCCATATCCTCAAAGGTTAATAATTAAGTTCACAGTATTTTGATTTGAATAGATGATTTGATAGTTTCAGATTCCATTTGTCGAATGGTTCATTCGACAAATTTTGTGTTAAAGTCCGAGATATTCAGATTTAATTTAGATGGGTGGTCGCTGGGTTGTAATCCAATGGTCACTAGTTCAAATCCTGCCACGACCGATTTCATTCACCTATAGCACAAACTTTTATGCTTATTTTAGGGAACGTATGAGGATGTATATGTACTTGTTACAAGGACATATTCATTATTTTTACAAAAAAATAAATATAGCTACGTCAAAAAACAATTAATATATAATGGCTGTTTTTTTATATGAACTTCCTGATTTTATTTTATTTATTTATTTTATTTAATGTAGCTTCTCAGGCAACTTACAGGTACAATGTCAAATAATTATTTAACACGCACCCAATAACTAATTGGAGACTTACGATATTAATCGTCTCACAGATCCAGACTGAAAACACAATTAAAAACTGTGTCTCCACCGGAAATCGAACCCGGGACCCTTGGATCAGCAGTCAGATACTCAACCAACTGAGCCACGAAGGCTGACTTATTGTATATATTATATATGTATGAAAGAAGGTATGTCTGGCACCTGGGAGTGGTTGCGTTTATCAGTGCGCATCTCCTTTCTATACATAGGTGAAAATAAAAGATTTTAATATCATTCGTAACTCCTTTTTGTGATCATATAACATATATCTGGATTCAATTAGATGGGCCGATGGCAGAGCGATTAGCGCGCTGGGCTATCAATCCAGTGGTCGCGAATTCAAATCCTACCTCGACCGAATTCATTCACTTATAGCACAAGCATTTATGCTTATTTTATGGAACGTAGGAAGATGTATATGTACTTGTTTAACAAGGACATATCATTAAAAAAAAATATTTAACAGTGAGTACATATTTCACAAACAGATGGATTTTATTGGTACAAATAACATTCAAGTGCAAATTATAATGAAATAATATTAAAATCTGTAATTTCCAACTATAAAGATGCGCACTGGTAAACGCAACCACTCTTAGGTGCCAGAGTTAACTTTTTCATACCTATATTTTATAACAAAGAAAATATCAAATAACTAGCCTTTAAAGAATGAGTCATCAAAAACGTCGCTATGAATTGGACTATAAGGTTTGCTTAATTCATTATGATTGTTATTAGGATGAGCAAGTCACGTCATTATCTGTGGTAATTATGTTATTAATTCACCGTTCATAACCGAACTCTATTCCGAAACAAAACCAGTTTTTTCCCGGTCACAAATTTTAGCTATAAAACTAACGCAATTCAGAGAAAAAAGAAAAATAAATTATGGAAAACTGAAGACAATGCTTGCTCCACTGAACTGAAAATACTGGTAGGTAAGTTGGGAGGAAATTGTGAATCGCCAATTTTTACAGTTAGATTATTGTTTTGAATCTGTGCCAATACAGCAAAATAGTTTTTTTTTTAATATTATATCACACACCAATAATCTACATAATAAACATGACAAGCATTTTTTTTTGCACACCACGTGACGGTTCCACCAAAATTTAGGTTCGAATGCAGAGTCTTATCTAAATATTAAATTCTAAATAATAACCACGTTTTCATTGCACAGTCGCTCACTTAAGTTAGGAGATCACGTGGCTTCCTAACTGGAGGATGCTACGAAGTTTTTGTATGAGAATTGCATTACAGAGATATATCTAAATATTTAGCGTATGCGCGTTGACGTGAACTAACATTTGCGAACTGTCAAATATTTTAGTAAGGTTGATAGCGAGGAACCTTACGAGTGGTTCAATACTGAAATACGATTTTTTTTATGGATGGTGATTTTATCGGCTCCGTTGAATATGTATTTGGTAATTTTATCAAATCGAATATCAAACAAGAGTATTTAGCGATCAATACGAGATGCCAAAATTTCGCTGGTATTTTGGAAAAATCGTGACATCGAGCTATCAGTGCGAGCTTGGTATCATATCTTTGTGTTGTTATGACAAAAAAAGCTATCTATCTCTTTTCATCACAAACAATAATGTGCAATTCTACGCCAGTTAGTATTTAGGTTCCTGGGACTGTGCGTTCCGGTCTTAGTGGCAATCAATATAACGTATTATTGTATTTTCGGAATGAAGAACAACAAAATTAAAAGACATTAAAAACTTTGTGTCACTCACTTAACTCCGACGACATCTGGACCGGTTCTGAAGATCACCTCTGGAGTTTACTTACAATGTAACTGTGTAAGATTTAAAATTATGGAAGATTTACCAGCTGTACATGGTAAGGGTAGGGGAGGGTTACTGAAGGGGTGACAGTATATTTACATTTATACATGTTCATATTAATATAAATGTGTGACAAGAAGTTTTTAAAATCTCTTAATTTTTTTGCTCTTGTTAATATGGTACTCAAATTGAGTAGTCATAATAATCATAAAAGTATCAATTCGAAGACGTTGCTAACAAAGGGAATTCAATTTCTCAAAGCTAACGCTTTTACTGCTACAAAAAAAGATACAGATAAAACCATTTTGGTATACCCCCGTTCCACCTCACTTTGTGTGCCAGTCCCTTGGCCAAAAATTAAAAATGGTTGCGATTTACATTTTTTTAATGAAGCGTATTGTGAATTACAATGACATGTTATATAGATTCAAAAAAGATTCTAACTAATTTCGTTATATAAGATCAAAGTTTACTATAAACCTATGCTTTTTCAATTTAATTTTTTCACAAAGCCTATTAAATTCACAAATTGTTGTTTATTTCAAGGAAACTGCCCGCATTATCCGAATAGCGTACAAAAAGCTATTTTGTTACCGCGTAGACAATTATTTTGTATTTCACTTATGTACATGTAACATGGGTCTAATAATTTGTCCTATGTAGGTAATCAAGTAAGTTAAATTAAAATGATATTTTCAGCTTCTCAAAACTAAAACGTCAGTTGATAAAAACAAATTTAATTATTTCCACAAAACATTGTTGTATTAAAATTCAGATAACTTACCGCGATTATCTTGTTAGTAAGAGTGATAATCGTATGCAAATGAATTGATAAACTAGAATGTAAAATTACAAATCGCCTAGTTTTATGCAAACAGCATGTCATCCTGTATAGAAAATTAATGGTTACGTAATTTTGGTGTTTACAAAGATTTAATCAAATGACTACTATCCCATATCTAGATAATGCCGTATAGATTTGTATTTTATGTATCTAAGTCAATTATTGCCAATTTCTATGAGCTTTTTCTTTCTATTATATAATTTTAACCATTAATTTTTTTTATTAATTAATTTATTTAACATTATTTTTTTGTTTAACAATATTACAACATATATAAGATACATGATACACTGTCGGCCTTTGTGGCTCAGTTGCTTAGGTATCCGACAGCTGATCCATAGATACCGGGTTCGATTCCCGGTGGAGACATTTAATTGTGTTTTCAGTCTGGATAATTCATTCATTCATACCATCACGACATATCCCACAATGTGGGGTAACCAGCGAAAGGTGTGCGGGTGTGCATTGCCTTATAAAAGGGAGCACAACACATCAGTGTATACCCACACACCAGTCTCGTCTCACCTAAAAAGGCACTATATTCAGAATGGGTGGTTTACCGCATTGCTGAACTATGTGAGATGTTATTGTTGCCTGTTGTATTTTCGATTACCCGGCTCTTACGAGACACTCGAAAACAATAATAGAAAAGAGTTGAAGCACTATTCTAAGCCGGTGCCTCACACAGTCTGGATAATGTGAGACGATTAATATCGTAAGTCTCCAGAATGTGACAATTTGTTATTGGGTGCGTGTTATATTAATATTTGACATAGTACCTGTTAGTTGCCCGAAAAGCAATTAAAATAAAATAAAAATCCCTAAATAATGTCATACAAAACAAATACAAAACATTTATATTTTTTTTGGAATAAAATGTTTCAATTGCCTTCCAATAACTAAATAAGAAACCTGATTATAAGGAAACAGTTGGCTCACCGTAAACTGAAGGTGAAGATAGAAGTGCAACAAATTTTTGACAAAAATCTTGATAGCTCTGAAGTTTGTCCAATGGGTCTAAAGGAATTCCATCGACACATGGATAGTTATTATACGCGCCAGTGTCATGTTATAATTTTTTTTTTTTTTTTGTTACTGGATGAAAATGGTCACTGGATGACCGAAACTAGTCAGTGTCATTAAATTAGTAGAACTGAAAACTTTTGTTTTATTTTACCATTCCAAATTTATTTATTATTTATAAATTTTTGTTAATAAACAACCGTTTTTCTTATAAAAAGTCTTCAATATTCGTCATTTTTTATAAATCAAGAAAAATATTTTCTATTCTTGCAGCTTTGATTGAATCTTATTTTAAAACGTAAGGCTGTTTGTTATAACGAGTTCGTTTTCTCCGTTTGTTATTTGCTCAAATGTGAAAAAGTTTGTCATTTTCAGAATTTTTCGGAACATAGCATGAAAGAGTTTCCACAAAAAAAAGAGAGATTGGCAATCTCCCACGAGAAATCATTGTCATATATCATTAAATGTCCCAAAAAATATCGGAGAAAAATAAATGTTTTTTTTAACGGTTAAACGAAAATAATCAATCGTTTTGAAGCTTTTTTCGCGAAAACGTAAAGCAATATAATCATATTTTAGATTTCAATAAAAAGCATGCTAGAATATGCAGGTAAAATTCAAATAATAGGTATATTCAATTTATGAATATTAATTTCAAGATTTATTGAACAAATTAAAGAGAACGTAACCTGCATCGAAATATAGATTGTAAACTTACAAACAACTGAGCTCATCAATCTCAGATAAACCCTGAGAGTTTCGATTTTTCGATGGTTATTTATATATAAATACATTACATATTCAAACGAACCTATTTAATTATCAAAAACATATTATGATATAATATGAATGTACATACTATTACTAATGTTTTGAAATTATCAATACTAACGGTATTTAAGGTGTATGTAGAGTAGAAATATCTTCTTCTCCTTGAGCCGCTTCTAAGGGATGTTAGAAATAGAATACATGTGACTTTGTTTTTTTTTAAATAAAATAGAAGATACCATTCGCCAGATTAATCCTGGTATACCTAGGTGATCTGTGAGGATATTAATTAGGTATGACTACAAATTCAACAAATCAAAAAAATATATATATATTTATAAAATGAAGTGATAAAAACAGGAACTGTAATATGAATCCTATAATGATATATTTTTCTATCGCACCGATTCTAAATTCTTGTACCGAAAATAATAAAAAAAAAAGTTTTTGCGTGAACTTCAAATTCATTTTTATTTTATTTTTCATTATTTTCTTTTAGAAATGCAATGTTTTTATCGAATATATTATATGGATAAGTCGGTGGCAGAGCGGTAAAGCACTGGTCTAGGAAACCAATAAACCTGGGTTCCAGTACTGACCCGATCGACTTTATTCACCTTGCAAAAATATTTGTTTAGTCTAGGAAAATTTTGAGGATGTTCTTAAACATGTTAAATTCACATGTACCTTCACAAAAAAAGATGTAAACTTGATTTTTATAAATATATATATTATTTATAGAGATTCGCCCGTAGTCGCTATCTGTGCACGGTCGTGTTTTTTGTTATATTGGCAAATTGTTCAACAATACTATTTTGTGTTTATTTTAAATTCAGTGTATATACTCAAGAGGAGCACTCGATAAGTTTTTCGATTTATTTTTTCTATTATTTTTAATTTTCTTATTATTTATATATATATATACATATATATATATATAATATATATATATATATATATATATATATATATATATATATATATATATATATATATACATATATATATATATATATATATATATATATATATATATATATATATATATATATATATATATATATATATATATATATATATATATATATATATATATATATATATATATATATATATATATATATATATATATATATATATATATATATATATATATATATATATATATATATATATATATATATATATATATATATATATATATATATATATATATATATATATATATATATATATATATATATATATATATATATATATATATATATATATATATATATATATATATATATATATATATATATATATATATATATATATATATATATATATATATATATATATATATATATATATATATATATATATATATATATATTTTAAGATCTGTAACTACTTTTCCCCATAAGAACAACGTCCTTTTCTAACATGGAGGCTCCATTGGAGCCTCCTGACCCTAGAAAAAGACCAAGAGCTCCATCAGACTCTTTACGCGAGCATCCCAATAAAATGCCTAACATGTCAGAAGAATTTAAAAATCCCTCATACACGTACAAAGAGGGTTCACCGGAGCCCTTTTTAGTATTCGTGCAATATCAGGAAACATCAAAGATTATTCACCCAATGGCATTTGGTAAATTGTTGCAATCCCATCGTATTTCGGACATCTCAGTAGGAGGGGTTAAAGTAGAGTCAAAATTCAAGATTTCACTCTCATTTAAGACTGCCTCGGCAGCAAACAAATTCATTTCTTCTGAATTCGTCTCGCAAAACGGACTTAAGGCTTACATCCCGACATTTAAAGTTACTAAACTAGCATTAGTAAGAGGCATCTCTACAGATATTTCTATAGAAGATATCATAGAGGATGCTGAGGTCCCGTACGGCTCCGGTAAGATAATTAAAGCGAGACGCTTAAATTATAAAGATAAAGCATCTGACAGCATCGTGTGGCGTCCTTCTCAGACAGTGGTTTTAACGTTTGAAGGCCAACAACTGCCACCACATGTATATTTATATCACAACGCCCTGCGAACCGAACAATACGTTTTTCCAACTATGCTCTGTTTTGCATGCTGCCGGTATGGTCACTCCAAAACCCAATGTCGCTCGAAACCTAGGTGTTTTAAGTGTGGTGATGAACATCTGGGGGAGGAGTGTCCTTCGACAAATACTAAATGCGTTAATTGTAAAGGAGACCATTGTGCGTCAAGCCTGGTATGTCCAGAATTGACGCGTCAAAAAAACATAAAGCATAGTATGGCCTCAGAAAATGTATCATACAAAGAAGCCTCAAACATGCACCCATATGCGGGACCCAGTTTCGCCGAGAAAACTTCGTCCTATAAGATCAAAGTGTCGCGACCTGCTAGGAACCCCCCAAGACAACATTTTGAAATGTTAAATAACGTTAAAGAACATGAATCTCTTTTGTCGTATAAAAATGGACAGGCTTGTCAGCCCATGGATGGATGTGCATTAAATTCTACCACATCACAGGAGAATTCCATACCACACAAATCACAACCAGACTCAAACGTAAACTCTTTGATCCATTCGATTGTCCAAATTGTATTACAGCTTTTCTCAAATTCTAACTCAAATTTACCGTCCATCGCTGCTTCTATTATTCCTATTCTCAACTCCTTTATTTATAACAATGGTTCCAAACAGGACTCGTAGTTCAAAATCACTAAATATTCTACAGTGGAACAGCAGAAGTGCTGTTTCGAACAAAACAGAAATCATTTCTCTGCTGAATGAATATGATATAGATGTCGCAGCTGTCTCAGAAACGTGGCTTCCTCCAAACTCTGTCTTTAACATCCCAGGCTTTGTTATCGTACGTGATGACCGTCGGGATGGTAGAGGAGGAGCAGCCTTGATAATTAAAAACGATATCCCATTCTTGCGCATTCCTTTGCATCAACACATGGATTTTCAATTAGTAGCAGCTAATATATCGGGAATCTGTATTGTTTCTGTGTATCTTTCTCCAAAAACTCTTTTTGACAAACAATACTTCAATAATCTTGTCTCTAAAATACCAAAATCGTTCTTCATCCTAGGAGATTTTAACGGTCACGCTGTTTCATGGGGATGCAACTCAATTGACTCTTGCGGAAGGGCTATTCTTGAGTTTGTAGATAGTTTTGACCTCTGCATTATTAATGATGGTTCTCCTACTCGACTTGCCCGTCCGACTCAATCTCAAAATGCGGTGGACCTTTCAATCTGTTCGTCAGATCTGGCTGCGGTAACGAACTGGCACGTTTTAAGTGACCCTCATTCAAGCGATCATTTTCCGATAATTTTGTCAGTTAATCGGAAGGTTGGACGTATTACTAATGACAAATGTCCCAGAGGTTACAATGTAAGTAGGGCCGATTGGACAAGATACAAGGATGATCTTGAATCAGCATACAATAGTCATGGTGTGAGTCATCTGAATATTGACACGTTAGCTATAAATATAAAGGACCGTATTATTTCTGCAGCTGATAAAGCAATTCCAAAAAAGAGACTACCCAGTAAAAACAAAGATTCTCCCCCGTGGTGGGATTCCGAATGTAGTAATGTTGTCAAAGACAGAAAGTTAGCGATGCGCCGATACAAGAGGTATATAACACTGGCGAATTACTTGGAAGTCAAACGAACACAAGCTCTGGCTAAGAGAACCCTACAGCGGAAAAAAAGACAAGGGTGGCGCAATTTCTGTTCCACTCTCTCACCAGAGACCTCCCCGTCCGTAATTTGGCAAACAATACGTCGCTTTAGAGGTTCTTTTAACAAATCGTGTAGCGAAACCCGTAGTTTGGAGTGGATCGAGGGTTTTGTGAATGTTTTGGCTCCTTCATATGTACCTTATCGGGACGAAATACAAAATAAATTTCATTTTGTAGACAGTTCGAAAAATTGGATGGGTGATAAATTTACCAGGAATGAATTATCCTCAGCAATTGATAATTGTACTGACTCTGCTCCTGGGGTAGATTTAATTACATATTCTATGATTAAACACTGTCCCGAACCTCTGCTTTTACAGATTCTGGATCTCTATAATGCCATCTTAATTGCATCCGATGTCCCCCAGATTTGGAAACACCAATTAGTTATACCAATCCAGAAACCTGGAAAAGACCCATCCTTGGGTTCATCTTACAGACCAATAGCTTTGTCATGTTGCATGTTAAAGATCCTCGAACTCATGATTAAAGCTCGGCTAGAATGGTACATGGAGAGAAACTCTTTATTCCCTTCTCAGCAGTTTGGATTCAGAAGGTCGAAGTCCTGTTTAGATAACATTAGTATCTTGGTATCAGACGTACATCTCGCCCGAAGCAGACAAATGAGCACCGTTGCTTGATTTGCGGATATCTCCAGCGCATACGACAACGTAATTTTGAATATTTTGGGCCAAAAGCTAATCGGAATTGGTATACCAAACGTTCTAACACGATTGATCATTCATATACTGGTCGAAAGAGAGTTAGAGATAGAGACCCCTAATGGACGATTACATCGAACAGTATATAAGGGTTTGCCGCAGGGCTCCGTTCTGAGTCCCATACTTTTTAACATTTACACATTAGACATACACGCTTCTCTGTCAGATCAGTGCATGGTTTTGCAATTTGCTGATGACTTCGTTCTCTACCTGCACCATAAAAACGTAACAGAAGGAGTGAAGCTATTGGAGGAGTCATTGGCTTCATTAAGCTTGTGGCTTTCTAAAACCGGTTTAAGTCTGGCTCCAACTAAGAGTCAAGTAGTGGTTTTTTCGAATAAACATAAACTGCCTGAACTAGTGGTTGGATATGATGGTAACCAAATCCAGGTTAAAGATTCGATCAAGTTTTTGGGAATGGTCTTGCATAGGAAACTATCTTGGAATTGTCACATAGATTATGTTGTAGCAAAATGTGAGAAAAATATGAACATTCTGCGAGCTGTCTCTCGCGTTTGGTGGGGGGCCCATCCATCTACCATGAGAATGTTAAACGCGGCCACCATCCGTAGCCATTTGGATTACGGGAGTTTCCTTTTGGATCCTTTACCGAGGTATCAGGCGGATAAACTGAATCGGATTCAGTCGCAATGTCTCCGACTGATATTGGGAGCTATGAGATCCTCTCCTGTTGTCTCACTGCAGGTGGAAACGACTGAAATGCCATTATTTCTTCGTCGAAAATATCTCGCACTTAAGTTTATTTTAAAAAGAATTGAATTCGAGGAACATCCTTTAATAACTATCCTTGATTCTCTAAATAATGTATTTCAACATGGTGCATATGGTCGTCATAAGCTTCCCCCATTGCTTGTAGGATGTTTTAAATACATACAGTCAGAGTTCACCATCTATCCCAGAGATAATTTGCCTATGTTCTCGGTACCTTTCGACTCATTAATTCTGCCCATACACGCTGAAAGATCAATAGGAATAGACAAATCATTTAGGCTACAAACCCGTCAAAGAAACAATCAAATTTTCTTAGCGACCATAGTAGAAAAGTGGCCAAATCACGTGACAGTTTTTACCGATGGCTCTAAGTACTCAGAAGTTTGCGGCTCCGCATTTATTATTCCATCATTACACATTGAACGAACGTTTCAATTACCCAGTGTCACTTCTATTTTCACGGCCGAATGTATTGCAATGAAGGAAGCTCTTTTCGAAATTATAGGTTTAAAAATACCACATTCGGTAATTTTTTCAGATTCTTTAAGTCTTATACAAAAGTTGAAATCTAACTCGAAAAAAACAACGGACAATTTCATATATGACCTGAGATACCTTCTGTTCATGGCAGCGAAAAGAGGCATTGACATAACGTTGTGCTGGATTCCATCACATAGTGGAATATCCGGTAATGAACGAGTCGATCAACTGGCCAAGGAAGCTTGTTACTGTGGGGTTTACCCTCAATCATTTGCACCTATTACTAGTGACTACATTCCTATTATTAAAAGTCAAATACAAAGAGAATGGACTGAATTCTGGCGAAACTCTCCGACAGGCTCCTATTATAAAAATATTGTTAAATCTATTCCTCCACGCCCCTGGTACGAACAAGAAAGACATTCTAAACACAACATCTCGCTCATATCCAGAATGAAAATAGGCCACTGCTTGCTTGCCCCTCACTTGACGAGGATTGGCGTATTATCATCCCCCACATGCGACTGTGGAACATCGGTTGAGACTCTGGATCATGTCTTCTTTGAATGTCCATTATATCAGAGATCTGAATTTCTTACAGCAATTGTGGAAGAATGCGATACACTCCCAGTGAATATCATACATTTACTATCTTTGGAAGAATCGAATATCATATTTATACTAACTAACTTTCTTAAAAAAAATAATAAAAACATCTAAAAACTTTTTGGCTGCCCCTCGCAGTATTAACTAACACCGACTCAATGAGTATAATACATATACCGGCTCGTCGAGCATCGCAGCGACAGTTTTAAAGCACCCGTGTTTTACCAGTGATAATACCAACTTGTTTACGCTACTTATTATATATGTATGTACCTATTATTATCATTGAAACATTCATTTCGGTGACCTACAGTATTGTTCGAAGCGACAACAATAATAACATTATGTATAAAATATTACCCTTGCACCATTTGAACGCATAAAGAATAAATTTTAGTTTGACTTTTTATAACAATACCTACATCTTTTGATACCTCGTTTTAAATCTTAATTATGTTTTACAACTTGCATAATGGCTAGGATCACTCGTAGACGAGTGGATAGCCGTAAAACAATATAGAATTGAATAGAATATATTATTTATATATTTATTTTACAAATGCCCACAATTATCAAATCAATGATTTGTTGAATACATTCTGGGGTGATTTCAAAACAGTTATGTGACATTCACTATTCAATTTATACGTTATATATTTACTAACTGTGTGCTAACTTTTTTAGTTTTCTGATTTAAACTGCCCGAATTTTTTATTGACAATAACATCTCAATAGAGACGAAGTTGGGATATTATAGAAGAACCAGAAACTGAGGCACCTACAGGGCTTACGACCTGTCATCGGCTGGTTTACGTGATCACTTAATGCGCTTGCTCAACGTTCACCAATTAGGTATGCCTTTTTATTAAGTTTCCTTATCAATGTAATTTTTGAAAGTTCTATATATTTGAATAATGTGTATACAATTAACCTGAATAATACGAAATAATAATATTGCCATCTATAAGGTAACGACGAAACCTTTTTTGTTACGACATCTATTGAGAAATTAGTTTATTTGTAAACAATAAAAGCATCAGTCCTTATAAATGAGGTGACGGTGCCTGAGTTCCTGGTTCTTCTATAATATCCCAACTTCGTCTCTATTGAGATGTTACTGTCAGTAAAAATATCATTTGACTCCCGACATGGAAAAAATCCAATATTTGCGTATATGCAATTAAAAAAATGTATTCGATGCCCACATTTTATTGTAAAATATATACCTACATATATGATTTTATACCAATTTCAATATTATTTAAAACATTTATGTTCATATTCCTTGTTTCTAGGACATGTCTAAGGAAATGTATAGATGCATGAATAACGAATCATTGTGTAACATCGGAAATCCTTCTTGTAAATTGAATCCCTATGTAGAGAAATATCTGGCAGCCAGGAATCCCTTTCAATGACCAATTGAATATTAATGAATCTGATTACATGGAGGGAATCTTCGGTAAACCTGACAATGGTTTCTCCAATCAGTAATATTTGTTAAAGCAATTAAATTAATACTGACAATGTTTATGATAATTATTTTTTGATTCGACATTGGTTTGTCCCGTTGCAATAAATAAATTAATAAATGAATTCTTTATTTCTCTTAAACACAATTAAAAAAAACATAAAAATATAACAAAACAAAAAATAATATCAAATAATAATATAACAAAACAAAACAGGCAATGCCTATTTGTGGGTAAAGATTAATAAAAATTAGTTTGATTATTTTGATAGTGATGTAACCGCTGTGAAGTATTGGTAAGTAGTTTGACATATGTGCTGACATCCAAGGTTTGATCTCCTAACAGGGGAGAAATCAATTTCAAATATGTCCTGACAGAGAAGATATGTATAAATGTACTCGTTACAAGGACATTATTCAAACATTAAAAAGTATTTGAAAATAATTTCGCCACTTTCACGGGGTGCACGAAGGTCTTTATCAATAATAAAAATATGTATTTAATTATTATGATTTCGCTACCTATATGCGGATTGCGAATTCATAACTCATAACTTGGGTAAGTGTAGAGTAACAATAGAATATTACCAACAATTATTTCAATTTAATCAAGTTTTTTTAATGCTGTTTTACGTCGTTAATAATGTTTTTTGGTAGTTGCTGAATTTGAAGTTGGAATCCTTATTTTTTCTTTGTCATTGAATGCTGAGCACTACTGATTTTTATGATTTTTTAATAATTCTAAGTGCCCCAGAATATAATTTATGGGCAGATATCAATTTTCTATCCACAGAATTGGATTTTGGCTTTCACAATCGACTGACAGCTAAAAGAGGATTGTAATGGAAATTGTCAACGGAATAGATTGTTGTCATTTTTCAAAGTCCTTCACTTTCATCTTATCTTCGCACTATTGTATATAATAATATGTAGTAATTTATAACGATCAAACATCAAAAATAAACAAGGCAAATTGTTTTGTTCAAATATCAAGCATTTTTCTGATACGAAATCTAGACACGCAATATTTCTTACAAATGCCTATTAAGGAAGAACTGGGCATTTCAAGATAATATATCCACCATCATAATATATTACGAAAAACAACAATCCGGAAAATGGACACGGTTTATTGTGCAAATATTTTTTTTCCGAAACGCATTTTTATTTACTCATTGATAAATGTGTGAGTAATAAGTCGAGAATACGATTCAGAATGACTTTATTTCACATACAAGTATATATTTACAAATCACAATATTTAAATTACGATACTCAAAATATGCACGCTTATATATATATATATATATATATATATATATATATATATATATATATATATATATATATATATATATATATATATATATATATATATATATATATATATATATATATATATATATATATATATATATATATATATATATATATATATATATATATATATATATATATATATATATATATATATATATATATATATATATATATATATATATATATATATATATATATATATATATATATATATATATATATATATATATATATATATATATATATATATATATATATATATATATATATATATATATATATATATATATATATATATATATATATACATATATACACTAATTCTAATCAAAATGAGTTTATCAAAAGGGCTTGTAACTTCTATAATGTCAACCTCTCGGCCAGTATCACACATTCTGATATATTCACCATAATAATAACACATACAAAAATTCTCTCTATAAGTGCATAGCATGAACTCGTATGTTGAATTTTTTTTTTGTTAGTTATTTGTGTTTTTTCTAATATTATCTTTTGTATACTTTTATTTACATTTTGAGTTGTTGTTTGTAACAGAAATATAACAATTTAACTGTCACACTCCTTTTCCCATCCTTTTCCTTTCCCGTCACAGGCAAACATACATCTTAGTTATATTTAAATTTATGTATGATGTTTAAAATGTTTTATATTAAATATCTGTGGACATATGTAATTGGTCTGTTTGTTTTTATTTTATAGTGTATTATTCCATTTTAGTATTGTCCCTAAATAAATAAATAAATAAATATATACAATAATAATACACACGATGTTTATGGTGTCGGCCTTGGCAGAAGAATGACGCACTTCACATTCAATATATCGAATGCACCCGACCAATGCATTCGGGTATCTCCGTCGACACGAAGATATTACACTTATGAATAAAAAAAAAGAAATATTTTATAAAAACGAGTGGGTTGTGGCCAACACTAAACTCTCCACACCATAGTAAGCGTTCATTTTTTCTTCTTGAAAGGTTGACAATCTCTAAATGCATTTTTATGAAGTATATTTCTGTTACATTCTTATACAAATAAAAGATTCCCAGATGACAAAAGTTTTCACAATACACCATACACACAAACATTGTCACGAAACACATAGTATATATTTTATACCTACATGATACTTGTTGAGAAATTTTAAGTAAAAATGCATTACTAGCAAGATGAGCATGTATGAGACAGTGTATAAATGTTGATGAGGCGATGTATATGTCAAAATAAAATAATGCGGTGTTCAGTTCTCACTGCCTACCCCTTGAGGAAGATAAGTGTATGGTGGAGAGTAAAAAATACACTTGTCTTTAGAGACACATACAATACCAATATGAAGTTGATCACTCAATTTTCCCTTAAAGAAGCAATTTTGCTTCTGTTATATACATTTTCATACCAATTCCAATACCAATTCTCTAATAGATGGCGTTACAACAAAAAATAAATAAAAAATAATAAGAATGTTGTTCATAATTTCACACATAGATGGCTGTAGTAAAAATCCTTATTTTCAAGTGAAAAGAGTTTCAGTATTGCAATATATAGAACTTTCAAAAATTCAATTGACAGGGATCTCATTAAAAAGACATAATTGGTGAACGTTGCGCAAGCGCATAAAGTGATCACGTAAACCAGCCGATGACAGGTCGTTAGCCCTGTAGGTGCCTTGATTTCCCGGTTCTCCTACAGTAAATATTCCAACTTCGTCTCTATTGAGATAATTAAAAATCTGTTTGAATATTTTGATTGCAATATAAAATGGGAATAATATTATATCACTTTACATTGTAAATATCGCAAATAATGAGCTTTCATAGAATATAATATATTTTATATAAGATCATTATGTGTAGGTAAGAAAGAAAACTGATTATTTTGGATGAAAAGATATTTATTTTGGCTATCAGTACGAAAGTAAATAATATGGACTTTTTGATTTAATGGACGAAAAATATCTGCCAAAAAAACTACTAAAAGGACTGACATCTTATGAGTTTCATTTATCTACATAAATAGTATTGATTTGGACTGTCTCATAAATTGTTTATAAATAATATTTTCCTCCCCCTGCACACCAAGCTCGTGTGTTTCAAGTATGACGAAGAATATGTATTAAGTTCTGTGTTTAATGCATAGTTGCAAACTTTTAAACATCTCAATAGAAACGAAGTTGGAATATTATAGAAGAACAAGGAACTTTAAGGCAATTACAGGGCTTACGACCTGTCATCGGCTGGCTTTACGTGCGCTTGCGCAACGTTTTAACGAATAAACCTTTTTGTAACTCCATCTATTGAGAAGTTGATTTATTTGTAAACAATGAAAGCAACAATCCTTATAAATGAGGTGACAGTGTTATCGCACAGATGTCACCCCTGAACTGCGTCAAAAATATTATTTCATTTTTGACTTTTTAACCTACTTGTACCAATTTTCCAATTTTTGCGTATATACATATAAAAAATATTCGATTTACTAAATAAAGACATTTTTTTCAATCGAATATTTCATCAACTCCATATTATAGTGTTCTATAAAAATCTAACATACTTCTTGAAATACCCACTATTAAAGTAAAAATAAAAATAAACTCTATATATAAAAAAAACAATAAGATAGGTTGTAAAGTTTTACGGATACGCTTTCAGTGCCATCTATGATTTCGTATTTGAATCATTAAATTTATTTTTAGCCCCAAAGGTCTCTTTGTGTCGCATTAGCAACGGTTTGTATCACCTCCGTAGATACAACAAAAGCCGGATTTTTCCTTTTTTGACGCGTAGCCCTTTTGATACTTCAGCCCCCAATTATTATTGCGAAACTCGTTAAAGAAGAACCTCAAAATAACAAGCAAACAACCAATTCATTAAGATTTATATTGTGGCAGTACCTCTCGTGATAATAATGAAGTCTCACGCTATTTAGACGTTACATAAGTGCAGCTATCTACCAACTTGTGAACCGTATCAAGGCCCTGCCCTACTAAAGAATTGTTTCAGGATGAAGTGATTTTATATTGCCTACTTGCACGAATCGACTATGGATCATAACTCCGACTTTTCATCTTATTTTTGTACCAATAAGAAGGAGATATTTTGATTTACCACTTTATTAATATGAAGAGATTCCAAACGTCACAATAACGTTGTAGTATTAATCCATGTAAGAATTTGGACAATTTTACTTTGAAATGTCCAATCAGAGTTTTAATTTGCTGCACATACCGACTCATTTGTTGTTAAAGTACTAAAAATAAAATAAATGAAATAAATATTAAAGTAATATTCACTCATTAACCTACATACATGCTCTACGTACTAGTCAAACATAACTGATATTAAAAAAAAATTAAAACCAAGCAAACTAACGTACTATTAAATACAAAACTATAATTTAAAGCAAGCTAACCTAGAAACAACAAGCCCCCCTAGACAACGTGTCATTTAGCTCAAGACAAAAAACAAAAAACTCAATGTATGGAAGTGACAGTTGTCAAGTGACTGACAAATGTCACTTCCATATATTGAGTTATCTTTTCTTGAACTACTTGACACGTTGTCTAGGGGGGCATATAATATGTTCTAATGTCTTCGTAGCATATAATATGTTCTTCTTGTTATATGGATGAATTTAGAATTTGAAGTAAAACATTTTGCGTGTCTGTCTGTGTGTGTGTGTCCCTTACAACTTCTGATCCGCTGAATGCACTGAACCTAAAATTTCAGAATATATAGAAAGTTATAAAACTTTTATACTCAGAATTTTGATTTTTACTTTATTTTGCCATATATTTCAAATACCATAAAAGCTAGAACGCTGAAAACAAACTGACAGCCATATTGAAACGAACATGGACATTTAAAAGCATTATTTTGGTGAAAAAAACTAAATTTACCATGTTATATAATAAAACAATGCATTTCAAGTCGTAGCGTCCCGTTTTGTAGTTGGTATTATTTGAGGTTATTTAAAATTTGACCGATAATAACCACAGAAAATGTATAAAAATCTATAATTGAAGATTTAGTAACTGACATGTCATATTGCACTGTAATACGGAAATGGATTCAATCTCCCCTAAACATTAATCTTGAGTTTAACGACTGTAATACCGCCCCTATGTTTCCAAAGTTTTTGAAAACATCGAAAAAAGCCGAAACACACCAACTAGATAATTTAATTTTCTATAAAAATTTGATCATTGTAGTAGCACATCCCAAAATTCATTTAACAATTATATTAATTTATTTTAGTGACGACATCGTTTCATACAATTTGTAAGGCAGTAAACAGTACACAATATCTCACTCAATAGTTTGATACCTACTTTATCTACAAACATACATCATGCTGTTTTCATTTTCTGGGTAGGAAAAACAGACTGATTTCCATACTGTTCTATCCTGACATAAATGCCTAGATGTTTTATATAGAAAACAATCTAAATCTCATCATAAAATATGTATCTTAAAATATTTATTAATTTGTGTTTAAGTGTATATAGTTTGGTACGTATTCTTTAATTATGCATACTATCACCATCGACAGTTGGATCTCTTGTGTTACATGTTACTAATATCATGCTGAGAATGTATTCTGAAAGTCTCATCGTTTATATCTACTTTCTCGATTATACACCAAAGAAATCATTCGATTCTTTTCAAATTTGTATATCTAATTTTCGCTTAGACACCATTATATTTTGAATGATGTATGATCAGTGTTTCTCAATTTTTTTAACTGTCAAATATTTCAAAGTGACCTAAAGCTCAGGAAATTTGATATTTATATTTTCAAATTGCTAAAACAGAACATAACTTTCTTAAAATGGCATTGAAGAATAATCAAGTTTTCATAATAAAATATTTAAATCAGAAATAATTTAACAAACTCATTTCATGAAAATGCTTAAGTATATCCTTACAAAATTTTAACGTGCGAAATTGAGTATCGTACAGAAGATCGACAATAGAACGACTTCGAGTGCAATATAATGACGCCTATAGAATAATCTTCGGATATCGACGATATAGCAGCGCTCCAACTATGTTTGCGGTATCCTAAGACATCAAATCGCAGCATACCATGAGCGAATATGGACAAACCCTAACATGATCATAAAGGCTGTACAGGAGCACCACAAATGTCCGAGAATGTCACAAAGATGGACATAAGTGTTGGATCAAAGACGATAATTATATCATTTCTACAGTGTATTTTTTTAAGTATATTTCATATAAACTTATTTTTTTTCTTCTTATTTTTTTTCTTTTTTGTATATTATCTATATGCTGTAAAATATTTTTCTCCTTCTGTAACATTTAATGTATATTTTTTATGTAAAAATATGGTTTGTGTAGCATTGCAACCCCCTGCTCACAGACTGAATAAAAAAAATATATTATTATTATTATTAACGCTTTGTGGACTGACATGGTAATTAGGAGTATAGCGTTGGTCACAACCCACTCGTTTTTATTATCATTTGCAATTAATAATATTCCTTATTCTGATTTTGCTTTACTACATAAATCATTCCAGTGAGATCGATTCAATAAACTAGTTGCATGTAACACATGAGATACAACTGTCGATAGCGATAGTACGTACATATAGTTGAAGAATAAGTACCAAAATATAAACCCATAAATACAAATTATTTAATATTTTAAGATATTTGGTTTTCTATACAACACCTTGTAATGAAATGAGATACAAATCATTGTTGTTCATAAAATTAAATCCATACCAGATCTTTTGCTTCTGCTGGATCCACTATCGTCCGGCTAGGACACACGGTAGAGCATTTCTTTGATTCTCAGAGGGAATACAGGTGGATAATTGAGAAACAGCGAGCGTGACCAGAACAAAACTGTATATTCTTTTGTGAAAGAGAGACAAATTTAATTAGAGATATAATGGTACATATGGGTTAGTGTGATATGAGGTAATGATGGTGATGTTTGATGATTAAGAATAGTCTTACTTTCTAGGGTGGCCAACTAATTAAAATAAACAGTGATCACTATTGTACATTTACATGAGCCTTAAGTATTTGAATATTTCAAAAGTCAGTTCCAGATTAAATTTAATTTTGCAGGCCGAAGGCCCAACACTGAGTAATTAAGGAATTTCCTTTTTCTCTTTACCAAACTTAGTTCTAAGGGTATGTCGATATCAGTAATTCTAGGGACGATTCACGTAAAAGGGGATGTGCGAAAGTCAATGATCTCAAACCTTTAGTCCGACGGTGGGGAGAAATTGCCTTATCGCGTATTCAACAAGGCCTGATGTTTCCAACCGTGATGGAGGTGAAGAAGAAAGGCGGCAGGGGCGATCTAATGTTGAAGGCGCCCCAGACTTTCTCTCACCAAGGGGAGAAGCCTAATCCGAGGTGATAACAAGGCAGTTGGCCCACTGTCAGTCGTATACATCCCGTGTGGCAGACATAGGTGTTAACACTTCGTTATGTGTTCATACAACCACGCGAAGTCACTTTGAAGATGAAAGAAATTGAAAAACAGTCACGAAGTATGGCTTGCTACCATTTAATCAAAAGGTACAGCTCGTACGCAGCCGATTGAGATTTAAACACTTCGTTATGGATTCACACACCTACGCGAGGTCACTTTGAAAATTAATGAAATTATAAAACTGTCTCCAAGTATGACTAGCGACTATTTATTTAAAAGGTACAGCTCGTACGCAGCCGATTGAGATTTAAACACTTCGTTATGGATTCACACACCTACGCGAGGTCACTTTGAAAATTAATGAAATTATAAAACTGTCTCCAAGTATGACTTGCGACCATTTATTTAAAAGGTACAGCTCGTACGCAGCCGATAGAGATTTAAACACTTCGTTATGGATTCACACACCTACGCGAGGTCACTTTGAAAATTAATGAAATTATAAAACTGTCTCCAAGTATGACTTGCGACCATTTATTTAAAAGGTACAGCTCGTACGCAGCCGATAGAGATTTAAACACTTCGATATGGATTCACACACCTACGCGAGGTCACTTTGAAAATTAATGAAATTATAAAACTGTCTCCAAGTATGACTTGCGACCATTTATTTAAAAGGTACAGCTCGTACGCAGCCGATAGAGATTTAAACACTTCGATATGGATTCACACACCTACGCGAGGTCACTTTGAAAATTAATGAAATTATAAAACTGTCTCCAAGTATGACTTGCGACCATTTATTTAAAAGGTACAGCTCGTACGCAGCCTATAGAGATTTAAACACTTCGATATGGATTCACACACCTACGCGAGGTCACTTTGAAAATTAATTAAATTAAAAAACTGTCTCCAAGTATGACTTGCGACCATTTATTTAAAAGGTACAGCTCGTACGCAACAGATTCAGATGTTAACACTCCGTTATGTGTTCTTTCAACTACGCGAAGACACTTTGAAATTTGATGAACTTAAAAAATTAAAAAAAACCGAACCGAAGTATGTATTACGATGTTGTTTTATACGCCTCCTTCACGCATAAGGCGGTATACTCAGAGATCCGACTCGGATTTTTAGATAATTAGTTTATAACGACACTCTCTGTTTAGTTACAATGCCTTACATCGATTCCAGGCATAAAACACAATGAACTGGGTGAATACGCTGATAGATCGCGGAGCAAAACAAAGCGTGGTGTGTCACCGTTAGAAAAAGACGCCGACTGAAGGCGGGAGTTGACGGGGGCGACGGTGGGTGTTTTGAGGGGAGCGGGGGGGGCCGCTTGACACCAGCTGCGTTTTTAGCGAGACCTTGAACTAGTTCAATACGTAACTACTGCCGCCAATTTTAAATTTGAAAAGATAATTATTTAAATACGTAGCGAGCGTACCGCTCGCTACACTCCAATCAAAGTTACCCAAACAAAAAGAAAAAGAAAAGAAAAAAAAATTCCGTAAGCCGGCCTGTGCAAATTGGAGAGAATGAAAGACCCTGACTGTAATGAAGAGAAGTAACGAGAGGAACTTATAACCACGACCAGATTCTTAGTTTATGAGGAGTATGGTGAGTTGCGTGTTCTCGGCTGGTCACACCAGTACATCGCAACCACCTCCAGTAGTGAGACCGACCTAGTGACTCTTGGTCATCGTAGGTTTGTCGAGGGTGTAGGCAATGGGTAACATACTTAAGGTATGTGCCCCCCTACTCAAGATCAAGGTTTCGTACGTGAATCATAATTGATTATAGCATTCAGAAGGAATACGCCCTAATTGTGCGAGTTCGGAATCATACTAATGTTCAAACTTCGTTGAAACCTAGGTTAGACTCGAATAAGGACTCCTACTCGCGATACGACACGATCGGGGTTATATGTTGGGTTGCGCAGCGGTGTGGTACAGATACCAATGTTCGGCAACTAGCTTCTACCTATAGCCATGATTAATTCTAGGAAAACACTCCATTGATGAACAATACAGGGGGGGAGCACCGAAAGAATTAGAGTTGCCAATCTAATAGGCGAACTCTCTTCAGCCTTACCCAAACAAACTTAACAATAATTGGCGAACTCGAAGCTAGTCGCTTTCCTACACGCATGTGAGTTGAGCAATCAGATATCTCACTCAGGGCAACCGACTGGAAACATAAGTATAATGTCGCGGAGCAAGCGTGCTTGAACAGTCCGCTTGCTATGTGCGAAACAACAAAATTAATGACTTACATTCACAAAAGGAAAATAACAATCTTGTAGCTACAGTTTGTGACCACACTGGATAGCTGGGCAAGCGATCCATCACGATGGACGCGAGTCGATGCTTGCCAATTCTCAACACGACTCCTCAAGTGAAGACTTGGCATCAGGCTACTACCTGGGATTCCTTCCTAACGACAGTTTACAAATACAATGAATATAAGGACAAGGGGCCTATCACGACAGACGCAAACTGAAGTTATTATTCACTTGCAGCGACAGTTCATAAATACAATGAATATCAGGACAAGGGGCCTATCACGGTAGAGGCGAACTGTAGTTTGCACAGCCTCAAAATGACTCCTCAAGTGAAGACTTGGCATCAGGCTACTACCTGGCATTCCTTTTCAACGACAGTTTACAAATACAATGAATATCAGGACAAGGGGCCTATCACGACAGACGCAAACTGAAGTTATTATTCGCTTGCAACGACAGTTCACAAATACAATGAATATCAGGACAAGGGGCCTATCACGGTAAGCGCGAACTGAAGTTTGCATAGCCTCAAAACGGCACCTCAAGCAAAGACTTAGCATCAGGCTACTACCTGGGATCCTTTCTCAACCACAGTTCACAAATACAATGAATATCAGGACAAGGGACCAATCACAATAGACGCAAACTGAGGTTCTTCACGCAACCGCTTGGTACTACCACTCTTGCTTAACTCTACACCGGTCAAGTAGTACCCAACCGAAGGGAATCAAGCCAAATGGCGAGTTGACAATCCAGTATTCAACTCGTTAATAATACACAAGAAAAGGGTGAGTTGACAATCTAATATTCAACTCTGGAATAATACACACAAAACAAGGGAGAGTTGACAATTCAATATTCAACTCAGAAACACTTATATATAATACAAGGCGAGTTGACAATCCAGTATTCAACTCGGAAATAATACACACAAAACAAGGGTGAGTTGACAATTCAATATTCGACTCAGAAAAAATTAAACATAATGCACGGTGAGTTGACAATCCAGTATTCAACTCGGAAATAATACACACAAAACAAGGGTGAGTTGACAATTCAATATTCAACTCAGAAAAAATTAAACATAATGCAAGGTGAGTTGACAATCCAGTATTCAACTCGGAAATAATACACACAAAACAAGGGTGAGTTGACAATTCAATATTCGACTCAGAAACAATTAAACATAAAACAAGGACGAGTTGTCAATTCAATATACAATTCGGGAACTTATGTATTCTAACAAGGAAATCTTTAGCGAGAACTCCTAGTAGTACACAAGGGGAGGGAAGGGGTTATATACAGTTAGGGCTACCACTTAGGATGCCTGTCAGAAGGCGGCTAGCTCCTTCAGGAATGGAGACAGGATCCTAGCAATCATGCATTGGTCACAATTATTTATACACATACCCTTGCATACATCATTCTTTTACAGATGGTCCTTACAAAATTCATCGTTCACACTACCTTAATTTCAAGCGATCTTTAATTGCCAGCACATTTTATGACGGGTACATGACTGCAGGGCATAATTGAAAAGGGGTTACATAATTCATCCGGGATGAGAAGTGTATCGTTAGGCGCCACTGATTTTTTGCGGATCAAACCAGAAACCAAGTTTACAATTTGCAACTTATCAATAGGTTTATTGCTAGATAAGGGTCTCAGCACAACAATTAATACTTAATTAAACTTAATCAGGTCCTTGATATGGTACCTGCCACTATGTTTACCCTCACAGTCGCGAACCTCGTAAATGGTGTCCGAAATTTTATTCGATACGACGCATTTGATGAATCGAGGGGCGAGCTTGTTTGAGAAGTACTTTCCAGCGTCAGATTGGGTGAACGCCCTGCGCCAGACCACTGCGCCTTCGGACAGTGAGCAGTGTTTCCTACGCAGGTTGTATCGTTTCGCGTTTACTTTGAACGCAGTCAATAGTGCGCTAGATACCTTCTCGTAAAGTTGCTCCATGGTTGAAAGGCTCGTTCCATAAGAATTATCCTTGCTCGCTGGCTCCTCCGAGCTATTGGTGACCTGTTCCATTTTGTCGTGAAATGAAGCATGCGGACAGGGGTGGAACCCGTGCGTTAGGAAGAACGGTGTGTAACCGGTGGCGATGTTCACGCAATTATTGAGGCAGGAGCAGATCTTAGGCAGCATTGTGCACCAGGTTCGCTGGTTCTCCCCCACTAATATTGACAGGGCGGTTACGATGGTAGAGTTGTATCTTTCCACAGTATTGTTCTGGGGGTGATAGTACGCGTTATAGAATAGGTCTCGTATACCGAAGCGATCAGCGAACTCCTTGAAATCCTTGGATATGAATTGCTTGCCGTTGTCCATAATTAAAGTACGAGGTACACCGTAAGGCAGAAAGATCTTTTCTTCTATCAGCTTGGTGATAGCCGGGGCTGTGGCACGTCGCAACGGCAGTGCCCATAAGAATTTCGTGAAGTTATCGACCACCGACAGTATGTAAATATTTTGTTTATGTGAACAGGGAAGCGGCCCAACAAGGTCTACGCTCAATGACTGCATGGGATGATCTAGACGTTTAGGCACGCTCATCAAACCCAGAGGTGCTTGGTTGTTATGTTTATATGCCTTACAGGTGTCACATTTTGATACAACCTGTTTAACCGTGTTCGTAATGTTTTTCCAATAGAAGGTCCGTGAGACCACCTCCAAAGTTTTTCTGATTCCAGGGTGGCAAAAGTTAGTGTGGAAGTCCTGTACGATACTTTCCTGTTCTCCGGCGGGCACCACGACCTTCCAGGAGCTATTTCTGAATGGAGGGTCAGTTTCGGGAACAGTTTTACAGTATTTGTAGAGGTGTCCGTTACTTATCATATAGTTGGGTGTGGAGTTAGCATTGGTCGAACATTCCTGGAACAGACGTAGATAGGCTGGATCAGTAACATTCTGAAACGGTGTAGGGAACGTTAAACTGGATACTTCAATTCTGCTTAGTGCGTCGGCCAAGTTGTTCTCGCATCCCTTTTTGTATACAAAGTCGAAGCTGTATTGTGAGAGGCGGCAGGCCCATCTGGCCAGGCGTCCCGATGGTGAAGACAAGTTGTTCAGGTATTTAAGACAGCCGTGGTCGCTGATCACTTTGAAGTGCGTTCCGTCTAAATAACTCCTAAAGTGGTGTACCGAGTCCACGATGCTCAAGAGTTCCCTCTCGGTGGTGCTGTAAGACCTTTCGGCAGGTAGCAGTTTCCTGGAAAAATATGCAATGGCGTGCTCTGAGCCGTCCGGGCTCCTTTGGGCCAGGAAGCTCCCAATGCTCACGCCGCTGGCGTCACAGGTGAGTACGTATGGTAGGGAATAGTCGGGGGGCTTCAACACCGGAGAAGATATCATTGCGCTTTTTAGGCTTACGAAGGCTTGTTCAGCTTCGTCGTCCCAAGGGAGATTATTCTTTGCGATTTTCTTGCTGGTGAGGCGGCATAGAGGGGATGCAATACGAGAAAAGTCCTTGATGTGTCTTCTATAGTATGCACATAATCCAATGAACCCGCGAACCTGTTTGACAGTTGAGGGCCTAGGGTAATTGACCATCACGTCAATCTTTTCGGGGTCGGTCCTGATGCCTTCTCGGTCGACTATGTGGCCGAGATACTTTAAGCTTTGTTTGCAAAATTCAGATTTCGCTAACTTAATGGTTAGGTTGGCCTGTTTTAGTCTGTCACACACAGTTTTTAGTAGCTTGCAGTGTGACTGGAAGTCCGGGCTGCATACCAGTATGTCATCAAGATATACAAAGACGTGGTCTCCCAAGTCTGTGAACAGTCCATCCATCATACGTTGCATTTCGGCCGGGATATTTTTTAGTCCGAAAGGGGTAACCTTGAACTGGAACTGTCCTCGGCCTTCTACGAAGAAGGCGGTCTTTGGCTTGGATTCCTCGTCCAGTCTCATTTGCCAGAACCCGTGGGAGAGGTCCAGGGCTGTGAGGAACTTAGTGTCGCGCAGATTGTCCAAGATGCGATGAATGTTGGGCAACCGGTAAGAGTCAGAGCGAGTGATCGAGTTAAGGCGACGTGGGTCAAGTACGAAGCGCCCAGAGCCGTCTTTCTTGGGAACAATGAAAACATTGTTCAACCAGGGGCTCCGCGCCGGTTCTATTATGTCGAGTTTGATCATTTCATCCAGTTCTGCGATGAGTTGTTCGCGTCTCACGTGAGAAAGGGGATAAGTCTTTTGTTTAACCGGGGCGTGATCACCAGTGTCTATGATGTGGGAAACTAGGTCGGTGCGGCCTAGTCCCACCTTTTCATAAGCAATCTGGTCGAACTCTTGTTTGAGCAGATCCAGTTGTTTCAATTCTGCAAGATAAAGGTCGGCTGTAGAGTTTAGACAGGAAGGGGTCGACAGCGGTGAAATGTACAGGGGAGGCATGTTGATAGCATATAATGATGACACCTTATCTGGGAATAGGGTCGGGGTTAGTCCGGACTTCTTCAAGAAGGGTGCCCCCAAAATAAACCCTTCTGCAAGAGACGGAGCTACAAGAAATTCAACAAAGGTTGTTTGCTTATAAAATCTGAGGGGCAGCGTGAGGGAGCCCAGGATCGCATGGGGATGGCCGTCCGCTGTGTGAATGGAAGTGTCGCCCGGCACTAGGTCATAACCCAATTCGAGGAAATTCTTGTATAATGTGCCACCCAAAACATTAACTGCAGCTCCGCTGTCTAAGAGCGAACGGAAGGCGATGTTGTTGATTTTGAAGTGTAGGTATGGACGATCGTCTCGCGCATTTGTGATGGCTGATACATGTAGGTATTTAGTATTGTAGAAGAGTTTGACCGATCTCAACCAGTCCTCCCACTCTGTCTTTTGTTGAGAATGGGACGGTCTATAATAGGGCTGGGTGGTTATTCGTTTTTTGGCAACTTTTGGAGGAGAGGTGGGGGTCTAGAAACGTCTGGGAGGTTTCTGGGGGTTGTCGGAGGGTGACCTTGTGGGTCAGTTCTCTGGTACTTTTGAAAGCGGGGAGAGGTTCGTCTTCCGAGGGGATTCGCTCGTGACCGATTAGGGCACAGTCTTGCAAAATGTCCGGTTCTTCCGCAGGAGTAGCATTTGGGACTGTACGAACGCGGTTCAGGGTTAGACAAGGAGGCTGCAGCCTTGGTGCGCCGGGGCCGGCGGGGGGAGGTAGGGGCAGTCTCGTCCTTGTGGCCAAGCGACATCTGTTCGAGTGTAAGACACAGTCGCTCCAGATCCAATACTGTCGTGGGTTGTGAGCCGATGATAATAGGGAGGAACTTCTTGTCGAGTCCTCTTTTGAAAACTTGAAGGAGCTCGTCCTCTGGCAAGGGTGAGGACAATGAGTTATTTTTGTTGATGATTCGGCAAATATAATCGGCCGCAGATTCCGAGTCTTGCTGCTTAGAGGACCAAATTTCTAGCTTGATGTCGGTGGAATAGGTTTGTGATTCAAAACGGTCGAGAAAGAGCTTCTTCAATGTGTTCCAGTCGCAGTTCTTTCTAGGGTTTGTACGATAAAATAATAAGGCACGTCCTACAAGAAATTCAGGAATGATTGTGGACAATAAATTAGTATTGAACCTGCGGGAAGTAGCGATCTCCTCTAGGCGTACGAGGAATTCTCGGACGTCATTTGTTCCGTTAAACTTTGGGACAGGCCACGTGGCAAAGTTTGTGTTTATGATTCCTCCAGGGTCTCGATCTCCACGTGAGGTATAACTTGACGAATTGGAGGGCGGCTCGACTGGGGATGGGGGCAATAAGGCGACAGTTCCTGGGGGAGGGGCGCTCTGGGGTCTGGAGCTCGATTCGGAACTGGATGAGAATGGGCGGGCTATTAGATCATTCTCGGCGGTGTGGGAGCTCTCGGAAACCGACGCCAGTTCGGGGGCGTTCTCAAGTGAGTGGTACGCTACAGACCTACTGGGGATGGCTACGTTGTCTGTATTAAAGGGACGGGAGGCATTAAAAGCATTGGCCTGGGAACGCAAGGAGGCCAAATTGTCGGTAGGAACGATGTTTCTGTCGCGCAATGCTTTAGCAAGGGTTTTTGCATTTGCAAGATTTATTCTCTCGATTAAATCCATGACGTCGACTATTGCGAGACAACAGAGGAAACGAGGATTTTTGTTACGACGTGGTTACAATATAGGAGGCTGTCAGAATAAAGGGGAAAAAATAAAACACAAAAGAACAAGCAGTTTCGAGTGAGGGTCCGCTCGCAGATCTCATTGAGCAGACTGTCATCAAAGGACAAGCGTACGTGTCAATTGATGAGAGTCATAGCCCCACGTTGGTAAACGTCAGTGTAATGAAATGAGATACAAATCATTGTTGTTCATAAAATTAAATCCATACCAGATCTTTTGCTTCTGCTGGATCCACTATCGTCCGGCTAGGACACACGGTAGAGCATTTCTTTGATTCTCAGAGGGAATACAGGTGGATAATTGAGAAACAGCGAGCGTGACCAGAACAAAACTGTATATTCTTTTGTGAAAGAGAGACAAATTTAATTAGAGATATAATGGTACATATGGGTTAGTGTGATATGAGGTAATGATGGTGATGTTTGATGATTAAGAATAGTCTTACTTTCTAGGGTGGCCAACTAATTAAAATAAACAGTGATCACTATTGTACATTTACATGAGCCTTAAGTATTTGAATATTTCAAAAGTCAGTTCCAGATTAAATTTAATTTTGCAGGCCGAAGGCCCAACACTGAGTAATTAAGGAATTTCCTTTTTCTCTTTACCAAACTTAGTTCTAAGGGTATGTCGATATCAGTAATTCTAGGGACGATTCACGTAAAAGGGGATGTGCGAAAGTCAATGATCTCAAACCTTTAGTCCGACGGTGGGGAGAAATTGCCTTATCGCGTATTCAACAAGGCCTGATGTTTCCAACCGTGATGGAGGTGAAGAAGAAAGGCGGCAGGGGCGATCTAATGTTGAAGGCGCCCCAGACTTTCTCTCACCAAGGGGAGAAGCCTAATCCGAGGTGATAACAAGGCAGTTGGCCCACTGTCAGTCGTATACATCCCGTGTGGCAGACATAGGTGTTAACACTTCGTTATGTGTTCATACAACCACGCGAAGTCACTTTGAAGATGAAAGAAATTGAAAAACAGTCACGAAGTATGGCTTGCTACCATTTAATCAAAAGGTACAGCTCGTACGCAGCCGATTGAGATTTAAACACTTCGTTATGGATTCACACACCTACGCGAGGTCACTTTGAAAATTAATGAAATTATAAAACTGTCTCCAAGTATGACTAGCGACTATTTATTTAAAAGGTACAGCTCGTACGCAGCCGATTGAGATTTAAACACTTCGTTATGGATTCACACACCTACGCGAGGTCACTTTGAAAGTTAATGAAATTATAAAACTGTCTCCAAGTATGACTTGCGACCATTTATTTAAAAGGTACAGCTCGTACGCAGCCGATAGAGATTTAAACACTTCGTTATGGATTCACACACCTACGCGAGGTCACTTTGAAAATTAATGAAATTATAAAACTGTCTCCAAGTATGACTTGCGACCATTTATTTAAAAGGTACAGCTCGTACGCAGCCGATAGAGATTTAAACACTTCGATATGGATTCACACACCTACGCGAGGTCACTTTGAAAATTAATGAAATTATAAAACTGTCTCCAAGTATGACTTGCGACCATTTATTTAAAAGGTACAGCTCGTACGCAGCCGATAGAGATTTAAACACTTCGATATGGATTCACACACCTACGCGAGGTCACTTTGAAAATTAATGAAATTATAAAACTGTCTCCAAGTATGACTTGCGACCATTTATTTAAAAGGTACAGCTCGTACGCAGCCTATAGAGATTTAAACACTTCGATATGGATTCACACACCTACGCGAGGTCACTTTGAAAATTAATGAAATTAAAAAACTGTCTCCAAGTATGACTTGCGACCATTTATTTAAAAGGTACAGCTCGTACGCAACAGATTCAGATGTTAACACTCCGTTATGTGTTCTTTCAACTACGCGAAGACACTTTGAAATTTGATGAACTTAAAAAATTAAAAAAAACCGAACCGAAGTATGTATTACGATGTTGTTTTATACGCCTCCTTCACGCATAAGGCGGTATACTCAGAGATCCGACTCGGATTTTTAGATAATTAGTTTATAACGACACTCTCTGTTTAGTTACAATGCCTTACATCGATTCCAGGCATAAAACACAATGAACTGGGTGAATACGCTGATAGATCGCGGAGCAAAACAAAGCGTGGTGTGTCACCGTTAGAAAAAGACGCCGACTGAAGGCGGGAGTTGACGGGGGCGACGGTGGGTGTTTTGAGGGGAGCGGGGGGGGCCGCTTGACACCAGCTGCGTTTTTAGCGAGACCTTGAACTAGTTCAATACGTAACTACTGCCGCCAATTTTAAATTTGAAAAGATAATTATTTAAATACGTAGCGAGCGTACCGCTCGCTACAACCTGCACCTAGGTATGTATGTCAAGATAGGATAGTATGGAGGTCAGTCCTTTGATCCTACCCAGAATATGAAAACAGCATGATGGTATGTATGTATGTTTGGAGATTATTATCAAACTATTAAGTCTTCTTAGATATTGTGTGTAGGCTACTGCCATACAAATTGTATGAAGCAATGTCGTCAATAAATTAATTTTTATAAAAATTGTTTAAAAAAACATGGAAAAATAAACCGAAATTTCAAAAGTTGATAACCCCTGACTGAAACAAAAATTCACAATTCTGAGAACAAAAGTTTTGTAGGCCTATAACTGTTTATATATTCTGAAAATTTGGACTCTGTAAATTGAGCGGATCAAAAGTTATAAGGGACGGACACACAGACACACACTCACACACACACAACACACACACACACTCACACACACTCACAAACACAACACACACACACACACACACACACACACACACACACACACACACAACACACCCTCACACACACACACACACACACACACACACACACACACACACACACACACACACACACACACAGACACACACACACACACACAAAACTCACATAAAATGTTCTACTCCGAGTTCTGAGTAAATCAATGTTTTGGAACATAGATATATGCTGCGAGGCCTCTAGTTGGTGTTATTAGCATGCAAAAAGTCCACTACGCCATACAAAATTTTCCTTCGTACACGCATCTTGACTTAATAATATCAATTCATTCAGAGAATTGAATTCTCATGAACGAATCGTCAGTTGGATTAATTGGAGTAACATTTAAATTGTTTTTTTAAACTTGCATTATAATTTACCCAAATACAAGAATTTACATACATTCAATTTGAACACATATGTCCTAATGCTTAAATTGTATGGCGAATGGAATCCAATGTCTCCACTGGAAAAGAATATCTTGACTTTCAACTGGAAAGTATTGTAATGCTTTTTTGTAGACGCAAATATACAGTAAAATCATAAATGTGTTTTTGATGTGTTTCACTAAACCTCTTTGTTGATTTATGTTCCACTTAAAATACACTGCGTAAAGTATTGAAGAGAATATTCTTTTTCTTGCTGCAAATTACCCAAATAATTCATGTATTGCCTTTGTCAATAATTAATGACGCATAAAGACGATACAAATATATCGCATAAATGAATATTCATTTATTCTCCATATAATCTTTAGATGTCAAGATCTTGAGAGTTTTTTGACAAACCTTGCAAAGAAATTTGAAATTCGACCTTGATTGAATATGAGATCGAAATATTATATAGTAAATGCAATATATTACCTACGTAATATCGCTTTGATTCTATCAATTTAACATCTTCAAAGATAAATGTAAGGATATTTTTATTTATTCACGTGAGCATTTTTGATATCAAGAAAACCATCTCCCCCCTTCGTCCTTTCCTAAAACACCATCCACCTTTTTTGTGTTAAGTAATTATGTTTACATTTATGCTTTTATATGATTTCAATGTAATTCTTTAAGTGAAAACCTGTTATCAGTGTAGTGTAGTGTAGTTAACTACCTACCTAAGAATATTGTAACGTGTTATTCAGTCAATAAAGGTATGTCGTACTACATAGACATGTGTCATTATTAGATTAGCTGTGAGGCACCGGCTTAGAATAGTGCTTCCACTCTTTTCTATTACTGTTTTCGAGTGTCCCGTAAGAGCCGGGTAATGGAAAATACAACAGGCAACAATAACATCTGACATAGTTCAGCAATGAGGTTCACCACCCATTCTGAATGAAGTGTCTTTTTAGGTGAGACGAGACTGGTGTGTGGGTATACACATATGTGTTGTGCTCCCTTTTATAAGGCAATGCACACCCTCACACCTTTCTCTGGTTACCCCACAATGTGCGATATGCCGTGATGGTATGAATGAATGAATTATTCGCTACACCCCACGACATAACAGTGGCAACGGGGATGGGATTAATTTGTTTCCTTGTTTTTATTTTCTATAAATAATTTAAAAATAATAGTAAATAAATAAATAAATAAATAAATAAATATATAAATAAATAAATAAATAAATAAATTAATTAATTAATTAATTAATTAATTAATTAATTAATTAATTAATTAATTAATTAATTAATTAATTAATTAATTAATTAATTAATTAATTAATTAATTAATTAATTAATAAGTAAATAAATATATAAAAAATAACTAATAAAAAAATTAAGAAATAAATACATAAATAAATAAATAATTAATTAAATACATAAATTCATAAATTATTTATATGAATTAATTAACCTTTTAAATAAATAAGGAAATTATTATTTATTTGATAAAAAAATATACAAATAAAAAGTAAACAATTTCTTGTCCAACGTTATATTATGTATTTAAGTATGAAGTAGGTACTTATTTATGTGATTTAATTCATCTGTACCTACGTTATTATTTTTTATTTCATACATTGTAAGCTTCAATTAGAAAAATTAATATAAATAAATATTAACCCAGATATGCCTGAAATTTTTTTTGCATCCAATCTTCGTAATTTTTTAATATGTTGTGAAATTAATAATAATAACATTAGGTTAAAAAATAGTAAAAAATATATATATATATATAATTATTATTTTTATTTAATAAAAATGAGCGTCCTTTAAAAAGGACAGTAGGAATTAAAGCAGGTAAATAACAATGTATGAGAAATAATAATATATGATTTTTTTCCTATTATAAAGTATGTATATTATCTCAATAAAGTATACTGAAATAGGTATTTATATGTTATTTATTTTCATCATAAATAATAAAACATGCAATATGCAATGCAATGTCACATTTACGGCATTTATACATTACTTTTTTACCACATACTCTGCATAGTGTTTGTTTTTCCTGTTTTTGGATGTAGGGGTTGACACCATCAAACCTGGAATCAATGTTTTCCAAAACTGAAGGCCTAGATCGTTTTCTTGATTTTATATTTAGCCGTAGAATACTTAAAACAATTCTTTTTCTAAATATCAACTTATCAACTGATAGATGAAGCTGCCAGGCATTTTGAATTGCCGCGTCTATCAAATATGTAATGAGGCTATTGGCTACTTTCCTCGAATGCCAATTGTATAATCCAACATTCTGGTCTAATCAAAGACTGCTCATTATGAGCCAGTGATATTGATGGCCAAGGTTTAGTTATGCCACAGTCAAAATCAATCGCGATTTCTCCATAAATGAGTTTTATTTTTTGAAGTAGTGGGAATCTGTGGTCTATCGTACAGCTGAGAATCATCACTCTTCCCACAACTGCCGTTTTCATTATTTCATCACGATGAATGAAAATTTCAGCAGAAGCTTTCAACTGAGACCCAAGTAAATTATGGAGCAAAACTTCCTCATCATCTGTATTGTTGTGATACGCATTTTGCGGTGGAAGCATAATTACATCAATAGCCCATGCATTTTCTTCAAACTGGGAATCTGCATCCAGGGATTCTACGCTTTCAAAAATTAACATAAAAAGGAAATGATGGGTGATGGCAGAGCGGTTAGCGCGCTAGGTTAGTAATCCAGTAGTCGCGAGTTCGAATCCTGCCACGAACAATTTCGTTCGCCTATAGTACAAGTATTGCTTTGGACATTTCTCTGCCGCATATGTGGACCAGTGAAGGATGGGGAAGAGTGGCGTATAAGGCGAAACGATGAACTGTACAGAATATATGAAACACCCAGTATCTCAACATATATAAGACTATCGAGATTGAGATGGGCTGGACATGTTCAGAGAATGCCAAATATGCAAATTCCTAAGAGAATTATGACTGATCATCCAGGAGGAAGAAGGTAGATAGGAAGACCCAGGTTGCGATGGCAGGACGAGGTGAGGAGGGATGCAGTACAGCTCCTAAGCATTACAAACTGGAGGACGGCAGCTGAGGACAGACGGGGTTGGAGGCAGAAGTTGAAGGAGGCCAAGGCTCGACTTGGGCTGTAGCGCCATCGAATAAGAAGAATAGTAGAAGCATTTATGCTTAGTTTAGGGAATGTACTCTTATAAAATAGCTGCCTATATTTCTACTGTCCTTTAAAAAGGACAGTAAAAATTAACCATCGATAGCTATTATATATTTTTAAAATGAGTTTTTTCTTTTAGCACTTTTATAATTCTTACATATTTAACTATATTTTAAAATAAATTGACACCTGTCTTATTGATTATAAAACATATATTTTTACATTTGATGTGTTGAAGGTAGCACCGACATTTTTGTCCAATCGATATTACAATTTCAAAAGTCAATAAAACACCCAAAACTTGCAACAGCTTACAAAAAACTGATTGCTATGATGAATTGATATCTTAGCTACGCATTAATATCAACGACATTGCGCAGTAATTAATAAATCAAAAGATACATGCATTTTAAGCGAGATAGTGCAGCTGTCCTTTATAATGGACAGTAGGCATATCTGGGTTAAAAATAAAATCAACCCTGGTTGCGTTTGTAAAATCTGCCGCTGAATTTTCAACAATTCATTATAATTTTTATTTGTTTAGCGGTGATTGATTTAAGAGTATCTAAGAAAATATTTCTTCACAGTTTGACTCACGAGTTTTGATTATTGTTTGACTGGAGATAGCAAGTTCCTACCTATCCTTTTCTTGTCTTGTGAAAATAAAGCAAAATGTTTAGAAATAATATAAAATATAATAATGAAATATCGTCACAAATGTATAAAAAACGTGAAATGGTAAAGCCGTATGTATTCAAATCAATCATTTTTTACAAGTTTGAAAACGTATATTTTGTTTTTGTTTAAAGTTATTTTTACTCGGAGCCTTCACAAACTTTTTTTTTTAATCAACTGTAAGGCTGTTCACGCAGGTAGAATCGATACGATTTCCTCGTTTTGTTATCGAAGACCCAAAATACAAAGCAATTTGCCTGTTTCCACCATTATACCTATCGAACGAACGAAAAATGGAATACTCCGAAATACGTCGTGGTTTTGTCTCGTATACATAGTATTAGAAAACCATAATCACATTCGCAATTGCTTGATATATTTAAAAAAAATATTCACAAATAAGGTTTCACGGGAATACAATAGTTAAGAAAGAATTTCTATTGAATTAAGTTCAAATTTTCAAGAGCTGAGAATGATTTTGTGTCTACTTTCTTTAAAACTGCTCGTTCTTATTCTACCGTGCATATTATTAGTTTGTTTTCTGAGTAAATTCATTTTGATTTCTAGTGATTTATGAATTGTATTTAAATAAAATCAATACGAAAAATATATTTAACATATTTTAATGAATAGAATACTTCAATAAAAAAGATTCACACAACAATTTGAACCATTAGAAAATCGACCATTATTCCATTTGGTACTAAACCCAAAAAAAAATATACGTATCTTCTTAATATCTACAATAAACGATTATATTATAAAAATACCTTTCAAAAAACGAAATCCTTAAAAATTCATAGCACTTTTGATTTATTATTTTATTAATTCATATCTAATCTTTGTTATAGGCTCACAAAACTTTTATACTCAGAATATTGTGAATTTTTGTTTCATTCAGGGGTTATCAACCTTTGAATTTTTGGTTTATTTTTCCATATATCTCAGAAAATGAGATGTCCAGAAATCTGGGACGGCCCAAGATTGACGAAGTCTAGTCCTCACATCAGGGAAAAACAATAATGTTGTTCGTCCCACGGGGCACGAGCTCCATCGAGCCTGCCAAGAGTTCAGCAGGGCTTCCATGGTGATACGGTTTATGTTTCTGGGGGAAATAGGGCCTTCGGGGGGATGAAGCCGAATCTCACCAATTTCAGAAGACTGTCGTTTCATCAAATGGTAAGGAGCGCCAGGCCTCTGAGTTTCCAAGTCCAACGGAGCCAATCCCGTAAGAATAGGGAGAGAATCCATAGCACATGTTCTATAAGCTTTGGATAGGGCCAAGAGTGCGAACCTTTGGTCAGAGAGCAAAAATTAAAAAAATATTAAATTCCAGAGTGTCCTTGGTCAACTCTCTGATGCCCAGTTTTACAGTCACAGGCTTGAAGTACTCTCGCGACAATCCATGTCTGTGAATATTATGTTCACCGACGTTGATTGTTATTTTTTGCACAATTGTGCCGAGACCACGAGTCTAGAGGAGCTTCTAGAGCTACTCTTCGTGCCATGCATTCTTTGTCATTCTTACTAGCGTTCTGTGAAGGGGCCGTTTCAGTCCCCATATGCGGAGCGGGTGGAGGTGGGCGTAGCTATATCTCAGAACTCATAAAAGCTAGAACGCTGAAAATTGGTATAAACATAGAAAAAATACAAAATCTCAAATTATTTATTTCAAAAAAATTCCAGGGTTTCTCAAACATTTTTTATGATAAATTTATGAGTTTAACTGCCTATATTTCCAATTTTTTTTTTTAATATCGAAAAAAACTATAAAAAATATAAATATTGTAGAAGCACATCTCAATTTTTTTTATCAATTTTTATAAAAATTGAATTTAGTGACGGCATCGCTTCATACAATTTGTATGGCAGTCGCCTATACACAATATATATGAAGACATAATAGTTTGATACTTAATCTCCAAACAAACATACAGGACCATCATGCTGTTTTCATATTCCGGGTAGAAAAAGAGGACTGACCTCCATACTGTCCTGTCATGACATACATACCAAAATGTGTTAAAATTTTCAATAATTTGGGTTTATAGTTTGATTCTTATTCTTCAACTATACATACTATCGCTATCGACAGTTGGATCTCATGTGTTACATGCAACTATTATATTTTTAAATATCTACATAAAAATATGGAATAAATATGATAAAGATATGGAATTATTGTGGAAAAATACTTGTTTTTCATTAATTTTAAAATGGTTTTCAACTTGGTTTACACAAAAACTTAAAAATCGAAAAAGAAACATTATATTATATTCTTTACTCTACCTACCTTAAATAAAATAGCACAGTGGTATGTTCTAATTACCGTTTAATATGTAAATGACTCTTTATTTTTTGTGATGAAAAAAAAAGTCGTCCGATTATTATTTTTACCGCAAAATGTACAAAAGCGAAACATGATACAATTTTCGTTTTCGTTGGCACGTTTTAAATTTTAAATAATTAGTTTTTTTATCACGTCCATGTAATATATCAAACAACGAATGAATCTCAGTTGGGCTGTGAGCCGAAACAGAAAATAGATCAATGCAAAATGGTACCGAAAAAATATATTCGCATTGTGTAAAATTTTAATCTTGAAAGGGGAAAAAAATTGAACCATTAGGGTGTGTTTGATGAGAAATGTAATATTGAAGAAAATGACTCGAGAGACCCGAGTTAAAAATGCAATCAGCTTTATTTATTGTAGTCATATTTCCAAATCTGTTTTTGTAATATGAGTGATGGAATTTTTGAACAATCAAATTAATTGGAAGTTTAAATAAAATACATTTGGTGTTAATGTCACTCTAGCAGTAGGTATGTACATATATTACATTATTATTTTGTTGAATTTTACAAAATGAACAATTATACATACTTCATTGAGGTATCCTCAACATACCCAAGATGAAGTATGTAAATTTAGAAAATAAAAACCATATGTAGATACTTTGGTAAAACATTTACTCTCCAGGCTTTATGTCAATAGATAAAATAAGTGTTAATTCTTATTTTTATTGTTTGATTATAAAATTAACCAACCCTAAATCAGCACATCAGGATCAGGATCTTTTTTAATATCACCATTAGCATAGATCGATGCTGATTATTTATGTTGATGTTCGAGTTGTGATGAGACCACAGATCGAGCGGGGCTTATGACACTTATTTTCGCCAGCGAGTATTTTATTTTTATTTTTTATTATAAAAGATTTTTTTATTTAGTCACCAAATTATGAGAAGATAATCTTTTTTTTCAATACGAACGAAAATTGTGCAACTTCTGGAAATAAATTCACTTTTTTGCCTGATTTAAAAATAAATAATAAAATCTGCATCAGAATCAGCATCCGCTTATGTCAATTCAGCATCAGTAGATGCATCAGCATCGACTGATGTCAATGATAAAATATCTGCATAAGCAACTCTCTTAAACAAACTATCAGGGTATAATTTCACAATATCGGTTAACTATCGAAAGGTGTGCAGTTGCTTTTTAACTTATCAAAAATACAAGTGTTCATTAATAAAAGTCCTATTTTATTGACCGTTTTTAAAAATTACGAAACGATTTCTTTATTTATAAATATGGACCATATAATTGAGTAGCAGAAACCAGTACGTAATTGTTTGAGAATTAAAATAAAATATATTTTTATTATACGCTATTAACGCCACATTTTTTATAGAATTCGTTCAACATATCGCGTTACATCATTCATTAAGTATAATCAGTTAATTTTTGGTTTCGAAAACATTAGGATATCATTTAAATACTCATGTAAAATGTTAAATTATGCTCAAGCGCAAAGTTTCGTAATTTATTTTATATAACGTTTTAGATGTTACGCAATTAATGATATTTAAGATACATATAACACCTATAAAGTACGCTTTAGATTTCTCTGTTTTCTCAATACTATAATTTCCAACAGTTTATTAATTGAGTTTGCCTCGGTTGACATATAAGTATATATATGCGATACAAAACAAGTTAAAACAAGGCATATTTTTAGATGAAACAATTTATTTATTTATTTACCTTTTATCACACCATATTTATAATGACAACAAATAGATTACTGCTGCCCAACTAAGAAATCCTGTTCTAGGGCTAGCAGTTAACAATTTTTATTGACAATCATATGCAATTATGAACCAAGTGGTTGTTCCCGTTCCACACTAAATATGTACACAATCTCAACTTTCTGCACTCACAATCATTACCTCAACAAACATATGGGCTCACACAAAACAGATCAATCAGGTCCCAATGTCCGCCATAATACCTGTCATAAATCCATTCTCTGACGCGATTTTTATTTAAGAGCCATAGAAAGAGACTAGTTAACAGTTAATAGTTACTATGTTGGTGTAATTAATATGAATCACATGGTTCCCAAATCAAATCAAATATGTTTATGTGTTAATCAAAGAGCATCGCAAACACAATACGGCAGAGTTGCAAATGTTGTTAATAATTTTAATTTTGAATTATTTAAGTACCTTGTTATTGTTGAATACTAAGTATTTGTGTTAGTTCTGTCCTCCCATAATTTATTATGTATTTTTTCATATTCATTTTGGATATTCTTTGTGATGTTATTTCTTTAAGAGAGGAAGGTAATATATTTGACAAGCCCTCAACAAATGACATATTTATTGGTGTTTTACATAAAATATGACAATGAGATTTACAGTATTTACAAAGAAAATTTGGAAATATCCAGTAAAGCACTTTCAACGCACAAAAGTCAGTACCGAATCGATCTCAAAGAAGCAGTGTTTGGACAAAACTTGACCACAATACAATATTTGACTCTGTGTTGTTTTAAAAACGAAATGATTTAAACATCAGAAGTGTATGTGTTTGTAAAAAATCATTGATTTTCTTTTGTTATTTATTTATTTAATATACAGAGACACCAACAGAACACTGACCAACACAAACAAAAAAATCATGAAACAAAAAAAATAGAATCTCCAGTGCTCCAATAACAGGTATCTCCCGCATGGCTATTGTTATTTCCATTATATATTATACGTTGATTATATGAGGATTTTTTTCCAATTTAAGTTGAAAAGAATATCTCTCTCTTCCTTAGCTTGCATCCCACATGGTGGTGGGGTCCGCTCTCCTCACTGCGCTCCTCCACTTGGCCCTATCCTGAGCATCGTCCTCAGAGACATCACATTCCTGCATGTCCTCAGCCACCAGGCCATTCCATCGTTTTTTGAGACGCCCCCTGAATCTGTCGCCAGACACTCGATGCTCCAGTGCAGTGTTTCCTATATATTCTGGCGGTTTTCTAAGGATATGCCCGAACCACCTCAGCCTATTCTCCATCAGCTTATCGGATACATCGCGTACGCCCAGGCTACCTACCTCTTATATATTCATTTCGTATTTTTTCTCTTCTCGTGACGCCGCACATCTACCTTAGCATCTTCATCTCGGCTGTTTGCACTGACTGAACTTGTCTTCGAGTGACGTTCCAGGTCTCGCTACCATAAGTCAATACTGGTCTGATCATTGTCTTGTATACATGGCCTTTCATCTTCACTGGCATTCGCTTGTCACAGATTACTCCAGTCACTTCTCTCCATTTAAGCCAGGCTGCGGCAATACGGTGCTGAATGTTAGTTTCCAGGCTTCCAGGCTTTAATTGAAAATAATATCGAATGTCCGAAAACAATCATCAAATACAAAATAAAAAAAATTTAATAAAGAAATCCTATTTATTTCTTAAACAAACACAAAAATACATTCAATGATTCGGCGGATAATTTGTGTTAGTAATATTAACCATTTTTGACTTACTGTAATTTGACATAAATTTGACATAAAGTTCCGATAAAAAACTCATAATCAATCACACATTTCAAGAAACATTTCCGTTTTTATGATATATTTCTATTTTCGTTTATATTACGTATTAAAAACAATTACTTAACTCGAAACATCACATTACTTTTTGACACGCCTGTCGATGGAAGGACAGCTCTTCCGAAACATGTCGCAAAGTAACTCGTAAAAAAATGTGATAGCTGGCGTATTACACTAGTCAGAAATGTTAAATAAAACATTATAAATACTTTACGAAAAATATTATATTTATTATTATAATGGTTAAAATCCCATATAATTTATGTTGATGACGAGTCACCCATTATTCATTTAGGGCGGGTTGCCAGAAATAATATGTTGATCGACAATTCAATTTTTCTGATATCAATGAACTCATTTGGTTACATATTGTATTACGAGTGGGTTGTGGCCAACACTATACTCCCTCAATACCATGTAACCTACTTCGCAAAGTATCCAAATTGTGTATGGAAAATTATCAACATTTTTATGAAATGAGTTTGTTCAATATGAAAGTGATGTGTCTTTTTACCGATTTGAAAATGAAAATTTCATAATTTAAGTTTCTTAACATAGGCGTCACTTTAAAATATTTGACGTTTAAAAAAATGAGAAGCACCATTCAGATATCCTTCAAGATTTAATGGGGTTTAAGCGAGTATTAGATATTCATATTTGCAAAATTTGAAAATAATCTAATGTGTACTTTAGTCTAAAATTGACAAAGTAAAACAAACACGCCGTGCATAGCACACAGTACATAGCACAAATCACACAGCACATAGTACATAGCACACACATAGATACATTGTGATGAAAGTTTCATAATACAATCTCAGCATGATACTAGTTGATATTTTTTTATTAAATAAAATAGCCCTCAAAATTGCGAAAACATAATTCCCCACTATCAGTAGCGGAATTGCTTATAAAAGCCGAAAATCTTGGCTTGCCTATGAATATTCTATTAAGTTATTGAATATTCTATTAAGTTATTCTATTAATATTCTAATATTCTATTAATATTCTATTAAGTTATTGCCTATAAATATTCTATTAAGTTATTGCTTGCATATTAAGTTATTCTAGACCTAATATTTTTTGTCTGTTTTATTGAAACTATACCACAAGATTTAAAATTTAACCATATGTAGATACGATGCTTGACAGGGCCACAAATGTAAATATTATTTTATATTATTATTTGTTTAAATTATTTATTTATTTATAATAAACATACAGCCAATTTAGTACATAGGACAAGCAGACAGTAATACAACAAATAAGCCAAATATGTTTGATGAATATTACTAGTTAAAAAACATGAATTGAGAAAGAAACAGTAACATAATATTTTTTACTATAGGAAAAGGAAATTGAAAGGAAATGGGGCGTTATGGGAAGCGTGCGTTAGATCACTCAGAGCGATGAGCGAACGTAGCCAAAATGAATACTTTAAATCTTCTATGCGATAAGTTGAAGAGATCAATGTCATGGAAGAAAGAATCATAATTTCCGCATGCTCTGTATATGAATGAGTGCTGTGCATAATTTGTGCCATAGATGGGAAGTCTGAATGTATATTTTTTTCTTGTTTGTCTCGTCAAGGTGCATCGGTGTCAATAATACTGTTCATTATTTTGTGCAGGAATGTCATGTCAGATACAGTTCGTCTGTTTTCCAAGAACATTTAATTGTGGTGTTTATGGTAAAGAGTCGGGTCATTATGATGTCGGTTCCTGTAGTCAAGATGCTTTAGAAATTTGTTTTGAATTTTGGCATTTTATTTTAAATTTTTTTTAAGGCCACTCAAATAAACTACGATGCTATAAAATATTAAATTTTCGACATATCCCAATTTTCTTTCGGGGTATGCCTAGTCCGAAGGTTCTAGGCCCGCCCCTGCCCACTTTATGCCCTTGGGTAAGTGAAGAGTAAAAAATGTATCTGTTTTTTAGAAATACATTTTCTAAAAATAACATTTCCTGCAACTGCTCTATGGTGCCAAAAGTCGCACGCCAAAATCGGTAATGTACATAAAAGGGGACATGTACTTGAATAAAAAGGCGAGCTCTAACCTATTATACATAATGTATAATAGGTAACATTTCTACACGTCGTCTTCCCTAGTGACTCGACAAAATAATTTACTACAAGCCAAACAAAATACATCCCTCCAAAAGGATACTGAATAGAGATAAAATACTCCTTAGGACCTGTATCTATTAAGGCATTTGAGTGTGAATACAAAGTTTTTTAAATTTCCACAATTTTAAATGTAAACTAGTGCCACAAATTAATACAATCCCGTTCATATTTTTCCTCTTGACATGATTTTAAAAAGACCATATCTTGTCTTACTTAATTTTTAAAATTTAAAAATCATTTATCGATCATAATCTATTCTCAATCTTTATAAACATTAAATTTTTAAAAATCGTTTTGATCATATTGAAGTATGAAATTGTCATAAATTTTTGTTAAAATTAATATTTACTCACCAATTTATTAATTCATTATAATCCATAGGATTTCAAAGGTATGAATCTAATCTTAATCAACTTCGTGAATAACCCTGCAGGAATAAATTATATATTTATCTTATTAATATATTTGTGAATATACACACAAATATAAATTTGATTATAATTTAAAAAAAATGAACACATAATATATATTCCACAACGAATTTCCTTGTCACCAGTCTGGTCACCAGTAGATCATGGCCTCATAAGCCGAAACGGTCGTCGGAAGACAAATAAATTCTTTGTGGAATATATATATGTGTTCATATTTATTATAATTATTATAGAATTCTACAGTTTGGAAGCCGTTTTAATCGAAAAATTGAAAACTGCTGGAATTTCATTTTATTTAAAAGAACATTCAGAAACAAAAAAATAAAAAATCCGCAAGTATAAGTATGTATATTGTATTGATAAAAATCATGAATCTTGTATTTTAAGTATTTATTTTTATTTATTTTATATAGCTTCTCGGGCAACTAACAGGTACTATGTCAAATAATTATTTAACACGCACCCAATAACAAGTTGCCACATTCTGGAGACTTACGATATTAATCGTCTCACAGATCCAGACTGAAAACACAATTTTAAAAACTGTGTCTCCACCGGGAATCGAACCCGGGACCCTTGGATCAGCAGTCAGATATCCAACCAACTGAGCCACGAGGGCCGACAATATTATAGAGTATTATAGTGTAGACAATAGCTGTGAGGCATCGGCTTAGAATAGTGCTTCCACACTTTTCTATTATTGTTTTCAAGTGTCCCGTAAGAGCCGGGTAATCGAAAATACAACAGGCAACAATAACATCTCACATAGTTCAGCAATGAGGTTCACCACCCATTCTGAAAATAGTGCCTTTTTAGGTGAGACGAGACTGGTGTGTAGGTATACACAGATATGTTGTGCTCCCTTTTATAAGGCAATGCACACCCGCACACCTTTCGCTGGTTACCCCACATTGTGGGATATGCCGTGATGGTATGAAGAAAAGAATAGTGTAGACTAATGAATTCGCATTTTTAAGGTTGTTTCTTTTTATTGCGGATTATCAACTAGTATCATGCTGAGATCGTATTCTGAAAAATTCATCACAATATATCGGTGTGTGTGCTATGTACTATGTGCTATATACTATCAACGGAGTGTTTATTCTACTTTATCGATAATAAACTAAAGTACCTACTCATTCGATTATTTTCAAATTTTGCAAATTTGTATATCTAATACTCACTTAGACCCCATTAGATTTTGAAGGATATCTGAATAGTACTTCTGAATTTTTGTGTCAAATATTTAATATTTTTATTTTCAAAATGCTTAAGTCACATCATTTTCATAAAATGGCATTGAAGCGTTATGAATTTTTCAACAAGAATGTTTATTTTTTTCTTTTTATAAAAAAATGAATATATCCTTGTTTAACAAGTACATATACATATTCCTACTTGCCCTAAAATAAGCATAAATGCTTGTGCTATAGGTGAACGAAATCGGTCGAGGCGGGATTCGAACTCGCGACCACTGGATTACTAGCTCAGCGCGCTAACCGCTCTGCCATCGACCCATCAAAAATAATTTTACAAACTCATATGAAGAACTTTTATGAAAATGCTGAATATTTACCATACAATATTTCAATACTTTATATGGAGTGACATGGTTTTGAAGATTTTTGCGTTGGCCACAACCCACTCGTTTCATCAACATTTATTATATATGTAGGTACGTTTAAGTAAAATTTAATTTTAAAAAATAAAAAAGTAGGTTCATGATCTAAATAGTAAAGTTATGTTAATTCAATTTCACAAGGCCATGTTTATAAATTAACAAAAATGTTAACATGTTAAAAAAATTTATTTCCACACTCTTAAGAAAAGATTGATAAGGCTAGGTGGGCACGAGGTTTGTGTTGGGTTTATTAAATATCCTTAACTCCTTAATCGGCTGTGAGAATTGTGAGAAGTTATGCGTAAGCCACAACCCCCTCTTTTTTTTGTACTTTTTTCAACAATTCTCAATTTGTGACATTGATTACATTTCCAAATATCAAATAGATTTTGTCACAAAATATTAACATGCATGTAGGCTATTTTGTCGAGGCAATACGTGCCCCCTCTGTGACGTGAAATTGCTTCTAGTGACAGCTGCGTTTGGGTATTTTTTCCAAAATGTCTGCATTGACCCTTTCTACCATTTTGTTTTGACCGACATTTGTTATGGCTTAAGATCTGCTGTTAACCAATATACTTTGCATACTCTCACGTATCCACTCAAACAGACCTATATAGAACAACATATTATAACGCTGGGGCATCCAACAAAAAATATCTCAACATTTATTTAGTTTTTATCGTTTAATCATTAATGCACATGAAATCATTTTATATTTTAGTTTATTGAACAACTAGTGATTTTTTTTTAAAAAACAAACGTTTTTTGAATTTTTCAAACTGTCACTTGATAGATCCATAATCACATAGAATTATGAAAATAAATTGTAGGTACATATAAAATTATACGTTCTATTTTATTTTGTTTTCAAACGCGACTTCCACTCACCGGTATTACTCAATGCAGAGCATCGTCAGAATGTTGAACAATAGTGATGAAGACCATCTTTATATAGATTCAAAACGAGGATACAATTAAAATAGAAGGAAGGATGAAGAGGACATAATGTATAACGCTAAACCTAGTGACTGAAAACATGATATATTAAAACCGCCTAATGCATTATGAAGTTACACGTTAGTAAGGGTAACTATCGCGTGCGTTAAAAATGGTTTATGTGTGATTCAAAATATCGGAAACCCCAACTTATTGATTTTTTTTTGCATTTTAAGGACAAACCTGACTTGAATTGAAAAAAATATCGGTCATTCACTTCGATTTCATGCACTTTTTAAGCATATAAAAGATTTATTTCTCTACGACACATAGTTATGGAATAATTTTAAAAATATGTTGTAAAAAAAGATATTTTAAGTAATTGTTTTAGGAGAATTCATGCTAAATTGTAAAATTGTGTGACAAACATTCACTAGAGATATGTTGAATATACTTGTGGTATTTTTTTTAGAAACCCACTGTTTAAAATATTTGATTTAAAATTGGGGTGTTTAGTTTTATATGCCTACTTATAACCAAGTCTTGTAAACTTTTTTTTTAATTTACGTAGCTTCCTTTCTCCAGTTTGTTTTTTCTCCGAACTCCACCCCTTTTACTCTTCACTGCTTTGAGTGAATTTTCTATGGTGACATTGTGCATTTATGTAAATAAATTAAAAAGTATTATTGTTGCATAAACGGAAACATTTGTTTTTTTTCCTACTTCGTCTGAATAGACGAAATTTAAATATAATTCGAGAACAAGGAACTCAAGGCACCTACAGGGCTTACGAACTGTCAACGGATGGTGATAGTTATCATCAGTGGCGAGCCTAAAACCTTCGTAATAGGCAAACTCTGAAAGAAATTTGGGCAATGTAAAAAATTTAATGTTTTTTAGCATCGCTGTTCATTTCAGTGCCCATAAAAATAATTTTTAAATCACATTCCAAAATAATATTTACATTTGTGGCCGGTAAAGCATCGTATCTACATATGATTTAATTTTTTAATCTTATGGTATGGTTTCGATAAAATAAATTAAATTAATTAGAACTTGAATTTCTTAATATAATATTCATATTCATATTTTTTAGATCGGTCGGTGGCAGAGCGGTTAGCGCGCTGGGCTAGTAATCCAGTGGTCGGGAGTTCGAATCCTGCCTCGACCGATTTCGTTCACCTATAGCACAAGCATTTATTTGCTTATTTTAGGGAACGTAGGAAGATGTATATGTACTTGTTTAACAAGGACATATTCATTTTTTGAAAAAAAAAAAAAAAAAATAGGCAAGCCAAGATTTTTGGCTCCTATAAATCTATTCCGCTACTGGTTATCACTTTATGCCTTCGAATTTAGTTCCCTCTCAAACCAATTTTCCTGGTTCTCCTATAATATTCTAACGTCTTCTCTATTGAGATGAAAAATGAACCTTTAATAAAATATTTAATCTTATTTATTGTACCTGGAATTTATTTTTTTGTTTATTTTGTTTCAGGTAAGTAAATTCGACTAACGTCGACTAGCAGAAAGATTTATGATACATAAAATCGAAATGAAGGTAAAATGAATACATTATTAATCCAACTGTCGATTTGTTCAGGAGAACTTTGTTCTCTTAACATATCGACAATGTATCAAGCCAGAATACGCGAGAATTGTATGGAGAGGTCTACTTTTTTCACGGCTTTTCCAACTTTGAAGTCAAAAAACACCAACTTAGAGGCTTCGCAGCATATATGTTCCATACACGGATTTACTCAGAATTCGGAGTAGAACATTTCGTGTGTGTGTGTCTGTGTGTGTGTCTGTGTGTGTGTCCCCCCCCCCTTATAACTTTTGATCCGCTCAATTTACAGAGCCCAAAATTTCAGAATATATAAACAGTTATAGGCCTACAAAACTTTTATACTCAGAATTTTGAATTTTTGTTTCAGTCAGGGGTTATCAACTTTTGAATTTTTACTTTATTTTTCCATATATCTCAGAAACCATAAAAGCTAAAACGCTGAAAATTGGTATAAACATAGAAAAATACAAAATCTCAAATTTATTTTTTCAAAAAAATTCCAGGGTTTCTCAAACATTTTTTATTAAGAAAAATATTTTTTTTATGATAAATTTATGAGTTTAACTGCCTATGTTTCCAAATATTTTAAAAATATCGAAAAAAGCCGAAACACTCCAACTAGGTAATTTAATTTTCTATAAAAAATATACAAGATGTATTAGCACATCTCAAACTTTTTTTAACAATTTTTATAAAAATTGAATTTAGTGACGACATTTCTTCATACAATTTGTATGGCAATCGCCTACACACAATATCTAAGAAAACCTAATTATTTGATACTAATCTCCAAACATACATACATACCATCATGCTGTTTTCATATTCTGCGTAGGATCAAAGGACTGACCTCCATACTATCCTATCTTGACATACATATATAGGTACAAGTGTTGTATAGAAAATCAAATATCTTAAAATATTAAATAATTTGTGTTTATGGGATTATAGTTTGGTACTTATTCTTCAACTATACATACTATCACTATCGACAGTTGAATCTCATGTGTTACATGCAACTAGTATTCTATTCCTACAGAAAAACATAATATTACCTTTGTTAGTTTGAAATTTAAATGTTACAATGGCGTTTTCAAGAATATAGCCGTGTGTCACTCATTTCTTTATATTTGACTTATAAGGGACATGGCGTTATATTAAATATTTAAGAATTTATTATTTTGGATATCATTTTTGTCGTTGGAAAAAAATGACTATCGCCGGGTGTTATTTCGTTGGATTATCGCGAGAACATCGAATAAAATACCGCTCCTTGTACAAACCCGTGTACATTTTGATCAAAAAGGTACAGCAGCTCTTTTGATATAAAAAAATCTTAATTATTATGCTTCGTTGGCTCTGACATATATTGTGGGCGTCTGTCATTTTCATTTGTGGATTAAAACATCGAATAAATTAATGATGGATTACAAAACAGACACGAATTCAAAAATTCTCGGAACCTTTTAGCAAACATTTAAAAATATATTCCGGTTCAAACAACGGAAACATCACAATAAATGGTAAAAATATGAATACTATAAGTGTCTCAAATCATGCGATGAATTCAACGCTTTATCCAAACTGAATTGTTATAATTTTTTCAGTCATATTTTGGATAAAAATTGATCGTGATTCAAATAATGAAAACTGTCCTTAGCAAAAATCTATTAGTTTTAATGTTTTTCATTAATACACTGAAAACTTTCGCTAGTCACAGACTCCACCTTCATTCGTTAACATGATCCACTATCTTTGTAAGTTTAAGTTCATTTAATAATTCCAATTCAATGACTGCTCTCTTAAATTACATATATTCTGTGTACTCTTCTTCTTCGCCCTCGCCTTTATCCCATTTACTTGGGGTCGGCTCTCCTTATTTTATTTCTCCAAACTCGTCTGTCCTGTGCCAGATCAGGATTCAGCTCCCTCTCTCGCAAATGCTTTTTGATGCTCGACAGCCATGTGGCTGGTGGTCTGCCTGGTCTTCTCGCTGGAGTCTCGATGTCCAAGGCTTTATTTACCATATTGTCCGTCGGTCGTCTCAAAATGTGGCCATACCATCTCAGCCTGTTCTCGACTATTTTTCGTCTATTGGGGCCACTTTGAAACTACCGCGGACGTGGACGTTCCTCACTTTGTCAGACCCCCAGCCCACCTTAGCATCTTCATTTCCGCCGCGTGCATCTCTTTTTGGTGTTTCTGCTTTAGTGCCCAGCATTCCGAGCCATACGTCATTGCGGGTCTAACCACCGTCTTGTTCACTTGTCCCTTGACTCTCACTGGCATTCTCTTGTCACACAGCACACCCGATAGGGACCTCCACCTCATCCAGCCGCTTTTTATGCGATGTGCGACTGTGATCTGTTTCGGGGTCGCTCAATGGTGATATTTTGCTTCCCAAGTATTTAAAAGACGATGTTTGAGGGACGGGTATATCTTGTCAGTAGAGTTTTTTTTTTAACATGTCTACGTAGGGGACACCAGCTATAAGAATTTGGGTCCATTTTGCTCTTCCGAAGAAGCACACTACGTAGCGTTGGGAGGGGTTTGCAGTCTAGAAAAGAGTTTATTGATTCGGATTTTAAAAAGACCCGGGTTGTACGAAGGTGGAAACACAGAATTCGGAAGATCGTTTCACAGTCGGGCTGCTGTATTAATAAAGGAGTTCGAGAAGCGACTTGTTCGTATATGTTGAAGGTCCACTGTGAATGGGTGCTGTGATTGAGTAAAGCGAGTGACTCTGTTGCGAGTGGGTGGAGGAGGGACCAAAGATGCAAGTTCTTCTGAGCAATTCCCGTGGTAGTATCTATAAAATAAACTTAAAATACCGACTTTACGTCTGTGTTCTAGTGATTGCAATCCATCAGTCAGTGATGGATCATCAATCAGACGTATAGCACGCCTTTGGACAGCGTCGATGGTATTCAGTAGGCATTGGGGGCGCCACTCCAGAGGTGACTACCATATTCAATAATTGAGAGGTGACTACCATATTCAATAAGAGTGTGTTGCCTGTTGTATCTGGTTGCTGACCTGAGAAGCAACATGGCATATGTTCAGTTTTTGAGCGGCTTATCTTCAGTCAATTGTCCTCTAATGCCTTTCGCCACTCGTTCAGCATGATCTGTGTACTTTTCACGTCATCACCCAGCAGCACTATGTCATCTGCATACAGAATATTCCACGATGTTGGTCTTTGAATATCTTTTGTGAGGTCGTCCATTACTAAGCTAAACAGAAGGGGGCTCAGGACAGATCCTTGATGAACCCCTACTCCGATTCTAAATGACTCACATACTCCAGCTGACGTTTTCACACTGGTTTCTATTTCACCGTACATGTCTTTTATAAGGTCTATGTAGTGTTCAGGTACGTGCTGTCTTCTGAGAGCCCGCCATATAAGCGTTCTTGGGACTCGGTCGAAGGCCTTTTCTAAGTCGATGAAGACCATATACATTTATTCTGTGTACTGAACTCTTAAAATGTGTTTATGAAAAAAAAAAAAATTAATATTGAGACTTTATTTAGAACTTATAAAGACTTACTCAAGACTCGATGTACATTAAAAGTTCAAATTTTTTTTTACGTTGAAATGAAGAAAAAAATGATGTTAATGAAAACTAAAATCGATCTTATAACGATATAAATAACGCCTGATATTATGCAATAAGTATAACTGCCACGATTCAGACAAGTTCAATACAAAATTTTAATTTTATCAAAATATCAAATGCATCATGCATCAATTTTTTAATCATGCAATATCATGGGGAATCCACAAATTGTGAAAGTTTCAGAACTCTAACTGGTCGGGAAGTTGGTTAAAAATCGATTGCGAAATTCCAATTCATACCGTAACGACATATCTCAAAATTTGAGACAACCAGCTACAGATGTGCGGGTATGCATCACCTTATAAAATGAAGCTCGTCACATGCGTGTATACCCACACACCAGCCTCGTCTCAACTAAAAAGGCATCAAGTTCAGAATGGGTGGTGAACCTCATTCCTGATCTATGTGAGATGTTATCATTGCCTGTAGTATTTTCGATTACCCGGATCATACGGGACATTCGAAAACAATAATAGGAGTTAAAGGACTATTCTAATTCGGTGACTCACAGCTAGTTAATTGATTGAAGTTAATTATGGTGTAATAAATACATTTAAACTATGACAAATCTCCACAGTGAAATTGTGTATGTAGCTTGATAGGTCAAGAGTAGTTTATTTATTTACTAAGAGAAAAAACAATTACACATCCCACATATCGCTTGCTGAGAATTGGAGTGTACGATGTCCATAAAACCTTGTTAAGAGATATGAGGGTTCAAAGTTTAAAAAAAATATTTTTTAAAAACATTTATTAAAGTTCAGTTATTAAACACAAAATCAATAATACACCAACAGTATGATTATTTGGCAAAATATTATCAAATTCTGATCATTTGTCCCTTAAACAAAAAAAATAACTAATGCGAAAAATAGGATAAAAAGCAACAAACTGAATGTTTTTTTTAACGAATATAGTGCATAAAATATACATAAATGTATCTGCATTGTCAGTTTAAAAAAGTAAAAATTGGACATAGTACACTCCAATCCTCAGCATGCGATATATACACCTTTTTGTTTTATAAAAAATAAATTTCCCATAGAGAAGTTACATACAATGTAAACATAGACGTGCTTAGAGATTAAGATAGAGATAAAAGTAATAAATCAATACTTATTGAAAAAACATATTATGAAGTATTAAGTATGATGGTATATACATATTATGTAAGATTTATATGTGCAATCACAATATTTCCCATAGAGAAGTTACATACAATGTAAACATAGACGTGCTTAGAGATTAAGATAGAGATAAAAGTAATAATATATAAAAATATGTTCAATCACAATATTTCCCATAGAGAAGTTACATACAATGTAAACATAGACGTGCTTAGAGATTAAGATAGAGATAAAAGTAATAAATCAATACTTATTGAAAAAACATATTATGAAGTATTAAGTATGATGGTATATACATATTATGTAAGATTTATATGTGCAATCACAATATTTCCCATAGAGAAGTTACATACAATGTAAACATAGACGTGCTTAGAGATTAAGATAGAGATAAAAGTAATAATATATAAAAATATGTTCAATCACAATATTTCCCATAGAGAAGTTACATACAATGTAAACATAGACGTGCTTAGAGATTAAGATAGAGATAAAAGTAATAAATCAATACTTATTGAAAAAACATATTATGAAGTATTAAGTATGATGGTATATATGTAAGATTTATATGTGCAATCACAATATTTCCCATAGAGAAGTTACATACAATGTAAACATAGACGTGCTTAGAGATTAAGATAGAGATAAAAGTAATAAATCAATACTTATTGAAAAAACATATTATGAAGTATTAAGTATGATGGTATATATATATTATGTAAGATTTATATGTGCAATCACAATATTTCCCATAGAGAAGTTACATACAATGTAAACATAGACGTGCTTAGAGATTAAGATAGAGATAAAAGTAATAAATCAATACTTATTGAAAAAACATATTATGAAGTATTAAGTATGATGGTATATATGTAAGATTTATATGTGCAATCACAATATTTCCCATAGAGAAGTTACATACAATGTAAACATAGACGTGCTTAGAGATTAAGATAGAGATACAAGTAATAAATCAATACTTATTGAAAAAACATATTATGAAGTATTAAGTATGATGGTATATATGTAAGATTTATATGTGCAATCACAATATTTCCCATAGAGAAGTTACATACAATGTAAACATAGACGTGCTTAGAGATTAAGATAGAGATAAAAGTAATAAAATATAAAAAAATCAATACCTACTTATTGAAAAAACTTATTAATTTTTTTTTTATTAATTTATTATTAAAAATACAATGAGGAAGTTACAAATACAATTATGTACATACGATAGCTAGAAGTTAAGTGTGTGTGTGTACATATATGTGTGTATGTGTATTAATTATTGATAAGTATTGTAATTGATAGGATACGATGAACACCTCACTAGGAAGTCCTATGTCAAGGTGTTCATTTGGACAGTTGTGTGACATAGATAGTACGTTATGTATATAATTCTTGAATTAAATTATACATTAAATAATTATTGAAAAAAAATGTATTAAGTATTGTTTGGAATACACAAGAATGACATCACTCATATAACATTACTTCCTCAACAGTGCATTCCAGATACCCAGGTCCTAAGAGGTTATATTAGTTGTTAATACACAGTAGGTATTCTTAACTTGAATGTAGCAAGTAAGAAAATAGACCTATGTATATACAAAAACAACGTCTAGTTCTTTCACTCTTTTTTGTCCTGTTGATCTGTTATAGACCTGCTTCACCTTTCTTCCTATGACGTGGATCGCATGCTGCATTTGAACGTCGTCGTTCGTATTAAATAAAACCGCGTTCAAGATAGCGTGTAAATCGCGGTTTTAGATGTAATATCATAATAATAACATTAAACGTGATTTGTAAGTAAGAGTGAGTGGTATTCTAACTGACACGCTCCAGCTGACATTTAAAAATAATTTGTTCGTAGGCACACCGGTTTTGCTGATCAAATTATTTCTAAATGAATTTCAAACGAGTTCTAATGGCCATTTTTTCCCGTATAGCGTCATAAATACGGTATTCTGAATTTAATACTGAAGCTGCGTACTTACGTACTTCAATTTTCCTTTCTGTAATTTTATCAAATTCTGCTCAGCTGAGAAAGACAGCTTGTCAACAGATATTTCCTTGAATACAAATGGCGTTGTTTTTGAAGGACGGTCAGTGACGAATTCAGTTATTGACTTAACGCTGATATCAATATAAAATTTGATAAGTCAATATAAATAGAAACTTACTTAACATTGATTTATCTAACATTTTCGCCTTACGTTTTATTATTAAATATACTTTCAACTAATATTGACAATCTATCGAAGGTTTGTCGACAAAATGTTTCAATTTAAATTAAGTCATTTATTTATTTATGGCATAAATATACATCGAATTTTTTTTTTAATATATTTATTTAATACGTACATTGGTGGGTTTATTGCTAGCTACAAGGCGATTTATTCCAAACAACCAAAGAAACATGAGACCATAAATAGTAAAATAGTGGGCAAACAAACAGAAAGACAAACACATGGCATTATAAAATGTAAAATCACAACAGGGAAAATTTAGAGGTTGTGTGAGGAGAGAGAGAATGAAGAAAAAGTGTCAATTAAGAGTTATTAGAAATGTGCGTATTAGAAATGAGCGAATTAGAAATGTGCGTATTAGAAATGTGCGTATTAGAAATGAGCGTATTTTTTAATTTTTATTTGATATCAATCTAATTAATATTATATGATTAATAATATTAATTAGATTGATATCAAATAAGATTCATGATGTCACTTTGTGTTGATTCCGACATTAATATTATAAGATTAAAAATAAGACAATCGTCATTAATTGTTTATATATTATGTAGGTTCAAAATATTATGTTTATTATAAAAAACCATCACTATTATGATATCAGATGTGTATGATGGTACATTTCTACCATAAACTTTTTACCTTTAAAATAATTCAAGTTTGATTTGTTGATGGCGTGTCGATTTAGATTAGCCTTATATTTGTAATCCCATTGAATAATGAATAAAAATATTTATTATAAAACCGACTCCAGAAACAGCTACAATGAAAACATTAAAACTAAAAGAAAACAGATGAAATGCACTAAAAATATTGAATAATTGCCTAATTTAATTAAAATTCAAGTTATTTCAAAACAAGACAACACATTTGACTCGTAATTTGCAAAATATTTATTATACTTGGAACGTACTCGACGGATCATAGGTACTAGTATGTTTGTCTCACAGATCCAGACTAAAAATACAATATTATACTAGGAATAATTTAGCAATAAAGTGCTACTTGCTAAAAAAATAAGACGTGACAGCCGCAAATTTCAACTATAGGACTGTATATAATATCAGATAATATTTCTTAGGGTACCTACAAAGTATGTTAGATATTATTCTATATAAAAAAATAAGTCTGACACAAAATTTCTCAGCTCGTGGTTCGAAGTACAATCAGTTAGACTATGGAATAACTATTGTCCGGATATTGCGTCGTCTCACTTTGTAATTTCAAGAAAAAACTAAAGAGGGAATATTTATCCCTCAACATCCGATCCCTGTCTTTTCCCAATCTTTTGTTTACTATGAGGTGTTTTATGTTATTATTTTTTAAATAAAAATAAAAGTAAATAAACATTTATTTAGACGAAAAGAAGTTTACATAAAAAAATGGATTCTCCGGAATGTCACTGTGGAGTAAGAAGCCAAACTATCCAGCATCTAGAAGAGGAGTGCCTGATGCAAATAAAAAGTCATAATATATCACCAAATGAAAAAAAAATCTTAGTGTTATATACATTTTCTTTGTTTTTCGTTATTTTGTTGATGAACACGTATAATTTTATCGTACTATGTTATCTAGTTGGACGGAAGAAATTGCCTAAAGTCAATAAGCCCGTCATTGTGTATATTTTGTGAGAAGTCTGTTTTTAAGTTATCTTTATTCGAACACTTCTCTATACATAAAAAGAATATATCTTTATATAGTAAATATTATTAAATAATTAAATGGCTAGCTTTGGTAGAACAAGACTCTGTATATTCTCAGATTGCGTTTGGGTAAATTTGATTTGAACTGCCTTCCTTGATATCAATGGCTGGGGGAACATTCGTGAGACAAATTAAAGATTTAACTTTCTTTACATGTTTATTTGACCGGCAAGCGGCAAAAGCAAACAACAAAATAAAATATGTTATGAACAAATAAGACTCTAAGATTATACAATATGACTTATCTAATATTCACATCCTCACATTCACACATTTACTGAGATTATATAATATTATGTAGGTCTCCTTATATTAAATGGAAATTTACTTAATTTTCTTGTAAGGTGTTCAACAACATAGAAATCAAGAATTTACGGAAATTAACAAAGGGATAGATTTCGAAGATGTATCAATCAGAGGTCCAGTACACATCATAGTCGGGACATCAGTTTAGGAAAGATTAACATCCTTCCTTGAGTAGATTTAAATTTTAATTATTATTTCAGGTGTGACTCACCATGTGAAGAAACATCATACAATCATAGATAGCCTTTCCTGGTATTTAAATTATTGACTTCCTTCAATGTATCATAACATGGGTTCATACAATTTTATCATTTAGTTTGTCCAGGATTAATTCCCATCGAGGATTACTTGGATTAAATAATTTGCAATCAAGCGGCTCTTCATACAACAAGATGGCGGTAGGAATATAATTGACTCACAACTTTACACTTTGATAATTTTGGACGTAAATAGATTGTTTTACGTGGAATTAAGTATATCTATTAACAGATATGATACCAATAATGACTGGTGAATTTAATTAATGAATAATCAACTCCACGGATTTCGATTGACCAGACGAAAAATTAACAAAATTGCATCGACTGTTTGTCGAGATGGCCAATCGAAGCTGAAAAGATGATTTTCAAACAAGAGGTGGTGTGAAGAGTGCAGCAAGTTAGGCGAGAGGGAGAGGATATATATATATTGTCTGCGTACGACCAATGAAATCAAAAGGGTCAAAATAAGTACTCAATTATGATTTCATACCTTAGTACGACATACAAAAACAGTCAAACTAAGTATTTTATATATGATTGAAATAATTTAAATTCCTTCCCGCTGCGCAAACTGACACTCGACACCCCATCTCAAGTTACAACAAATTTAAAAAAAATCAAATAAAAAAAAAGACTCAAAGTGTCTCATCCTTGCAACATTTAGATGGACTGCCCTTTCATACCACATAAGCAATACACAGAAAGAAGCATAGATTACAGAATCATTATTACATAGACATTGTTAAAAAAAAAAATTATAGGCAGCGTTATTATTATAGAAATCACACCTAAGTAACAGTTATTAACTTAAGGTTATTTTCACTGAAGCTAGTTTTCTTTTGTTTGGGCCTCCCAATACCCTTTTATCAAAATTGACCATAGGAGCACTTTATTTGCACAATACACTTAAGTTTGGTTTTATATCTTGCGGGAAAATATTATTTGTTATTGAACACCAATATTTGCAATTGAAAACAATCAATGCAATTATATATAAAGTCAAAAAAAAAAATTTCGCACACTCTCTTTCATTCAAAAAAAAAAAAATTCAAAGAATGTTTATACATAGGATAACTCTTTGTTTCCTTTTAACACAACAACTTATTTGTATAATATGTATAACTATAAAAATATAAAACTTTACTTAAGACCTTATCATTTGGTTATGCTATATATCTAGGATCCTTTCAATAATTAATTCTGTTTCGGCACATTATGGTTGACAGACAAATCAAAAACTTCTTCTGCACAATGTTATTTAATTTGTATACAAAATGGATACCTCAAGGAATCAAGTAGACTCTTTGGCCTTTGAATGTACTTTGAATTTATGTTTACTCTTTACTTCAAGTGTTCAAAAAAAAAATTTAATCTTCTGCAATTAATTCTTCCTTAAAAATTTCAACCGTAACAGAACTAATAATTGGTTCAGAAATTGATCCAATAGCCACAAGGAGCATTTTGGTCCTTTATTTTATCTAATTTGTTTCTTAAAATTTAAATATCAATAAAAATTTTTTTTTTTATAATTATCAAGTATTTGTTGATACAACGACTACAAACAAACAGCCTTATTTGTGTCATAAATGTGTCCTTATAATTTTTTAATTATAACCAGGTATTTATAAACTGGTATTATGTCATTAATTTCTCAAGGAGATCACCTCCTTTAATGATATTATAAAAATATACTATCATTGTTACCGCTCAATTCGCAGTCTCGTGCAAACATAGCACGCCTCAATTTTCATGACATAAGAAATTGAACAAATCCTAAGAAACGTCAACCCTCAGGCCAACTTAGTTTTTATGACACACAAATTTAGTTAATTATACATTGCTCGAACTTTACTCAATCCTCAGTATCGTGGTGACATATGATATTTTCTCATATCAACACGCAAATAGGTCTACAAAATACCTATCACATTTGACAACAAAGCTATTGATAAATCAACTCATATGAAAACTTAGATTATTACAATTGTGGAAGCAAAAGTAATCAATATTACAAAACTTACAAAACTTATAATTTATGGACAATTTTATTTTCTGTGAGAGTTTCTATAAGACACTGATGTCCAAATTCAGATCATATATAAAGTCTCTGTAAGTTGACGAATCTGGTGGTCTCAAACCATTCTCAGACTTGACAGATCAAAAGACTGAGGTAATTTGTTTAAAACAAATAACCATCATTAGTAACCTTTTATTCAGAATATATTATTCATTTCGTAATGTTACGCGAACATTTGATCACGACTGATTTTGACATAAATTTCTGATTACAAATCAATTCCAGGTCCTTTTGACCTATTACGTTATTATCCTGAATTAGTACTAAAAAATACAATTAATATGCTTTCAAGATTATCACTAATCCGCACCATTATAAGACAATATAACGTAACTAACTACAATTTTCTCCGGGTAAATATTTTTTAACACGACTCGTCTTTTCGAGATATACATTCATTAAGCTATACTCAACTGTACAGGGTCGGAACAAAGGATACATTTTATATTACAAAAATAATTTTGACACGAGTAATTTTTTCGAGATATAATATTCAATAATCTATACTCTACTAGACAGGGTCGAAACAAGGATACATTTTATATTACAAAGTTTTAATTTTTGACACGAGTCATTCTTTCGAGATATAATATTCAATAATCTATACTCTACTAGACAGGGTCGAAACAAGGATACATTTTATATTACAAAGTTTTAATTTTTGACACGAGTCATTCTTTCGAGATATAATATTCAATAATCTATACTCTACTGGACAGGGTCGAAACAAGGATACATTTTATATTACAAAGTTTTAATTTCTTGACACGAGTCATTCTTTCGAGATATAATATTCATTAATTTATACTCTACTGGACAGGGTCGGAACAAGGATGATTTATTGTCAAACCGATACATATCATCAATACATACATCACGCTGCGTGGTAGGCCTACCTTTTAAACCTTAGACTTCATTCACATTCACACAACTTTCAGCTTTTCTAACATTAATTCTGACAATAAATCAACATATAATTATCATACAATATTTTTTTACATAATTTTCGTAAATAATAAGACAGACAAGTTATTTACGATTGGGCTAAACATAGCCAATTTTAACGGTATGGGAACTTTAAATGTTTGTAGCGTGTGGCCTCTACAGGTTACACTTGAACAATTTTTATAACAAAATTTACTTGGATACTTGGACGCCACTGAATCTTTTATATATAAATTGGAAGATTCAGAAACCTGACAATTACATATCAAAAACAAAAAAAAAAAGGAGCATTCATCCGACAGAAATTGAGACTCGTATGTTGAAAATTAGAATTGCACTAGACTTTAGTCGAACTCACTAAGTCTTTCACATGTTATCTTCTGCAATAGCAATAAATTAACTTTAGGAAATTGCGGGATATTCCGTTAAAAGAAATAACACAAAATGTTGGAGAGTCCAAAAAGTTTAATAGAAGAGTTGAAGAACCATTAATAATAAGCGATTTGCTCATCAAGAGGGACGATTCGTCCGAACAGAAAACATTTGAGAAGGAAGATTCACTCGCCCACACAACAGCATCATAAGGTTTTTAAATCAAATAATACTTTATTGCATATCACGCAATCTCGCGCAATGTTGCCAGTCTACACTCCACATCGACATTAACTTAGAGCGACTACTCTTTCATGTAGATGTGTGACCTTCAGGCTTATACTCGGAATATTAGGGCCGGTTCCCTTTCGCGCAAAACACAGTCAGTCCAGAATCTACGTCGACATTAAACTTAGAGCGACTACTCTTTCACGTAAATCTGGGACTTATTATCGGGATCACAGGGCCGATTCCCTAGTGTGCAGTGTCCGCAAGGGGTGCACACCTTGAGCAAACAATGGTAGATACATCGTTAAAAAATAAAAATTTAAATCTTAATTCGTCTATCAAAGCAGTCTCGTTACACATTTATTATATGAGCTAGCGAATCCCCTCCCTTTCTTACAATAAAAAAAAAGGAGAAAAACATATACATAATTGAAGGGTTAAAACTTACAAGGACTCAACAACATAGAATGGGAAATTTAAGAAATCTGTACTTTAAGAAGGTGTCGAACCGATATTGCATTATTACACTCTCATTAAAGTTTTAGTCGAACTTTACCAGATCCTTTACATGGTATCTTCCGCAAGGTCGACCATTTTCATCACATAGATCAAAAATGGTGTCGGAGATCTTTTTCAGTATAGTACACTTAACAAATTTAGGACACAACTTATTACTGAAATACGACGAGGCATCACTTAACTTGTAACTTCTCTTCCATACCGTCTGACCTTCGGTCAAATGACAATCCTTTCGCCGAAGATTATATCGTTTGGCATTTTCTTTAAAAGCCTTTACAAGTGCTACGGTCACTTCTTCATACAAATCTTCCATTAATTTTAGGCTTTTCGAATAGTTATTTACGGAATGAAGAGAATCGTTTTCAGTCACAGGGGTAGTCAACATACCCGAGTAGAAGGAACCATGGGGAATTGAGTCGAAACCGTGTATCAAATAGAAAGGACTATGACCAGTGGCTACATTAACTGTGTTATTTAGGCATGAGCATATCTTTGGAAGCATGCTACACCATAATCGTTGGTTTTCCTTAACCAAAATAGACAAGGCAGTTATGATAGTGGAGTTATAACGCTCGACCGGATTATTTTGAGGATGGTAATATGCGTTGAAGAATAAATCAGGGATGCCATACCTTTGGGTAAAGGATTTGAATTCCTTTGACACGAATTGTTTACCATTGTCAATTATCAGAGTTCTTGGTATTGAGTAAGGCAAAAATATTTTTTCCTCTATTAATTTAATGATAGCCTGTGATGTGGCCCTACGCAACGGAAATGCCCATACAAACTTTGTAAAAATGTCGACCACAGTTAGGATGTATATATTTTGCTTTAAAGACATAGGGAGAGGACCTATGAGGTCCATGCTTAAGGATTGCATTGGTCTGTTCACACGCTTCGGGACAGACATGAGTCCCAAGGGTTTTTGGTTATTATGTTTGTAGGCCTTACATACATCACATAGAGAAATGAACCTTTTTACAGACAGGAGCATTTGAGGCCAATAGAAAATCTTTGATAAGTAAACGAAAGTTTTTCTTACGCCAGGGTGACATGAATTATTATGGAATTCGCTAATGATTTTAGATTGTTTACAAGCAGGGACCATTACCTTCCACTTTCTTTCGACAGTGTCCAATATAGATTCCTTACCCAGTTTTGAGTAGCGATATAGGTGGCCATTTTCTATTAAGAAATTGGGAGTGGCATTAGGATTATTTACACATTCATTATATAATTTTATGTATTTTGGGTCTGTTATATTAGAAAAAGGGGGAGGGAACGTAAAACTTGAAACTTCTATGCGACTTAACGCATCCGCTAAGTTATTTTCGCATCCCTTTTTATACACAAAATCAAAACTGTACTGCGAAAGCCTGCAAGCCCATCTGGCAAGTCTGCCTGAAGGTGAAGATAAACTTTTCAAATATTTAAGACAACCATGGTCGCTTTGTACAGTGAAGTGGGTCCCATCCAGATAACTGCGAAAATGGTGAATCGAGTCTACGATGCTTAATAGTTCTCTCTCGGTAGTACTATATGACCGTTCCGCAGGGGATAATTTTCGAGAATGATAAGCAATGGCATGTTCAGTTTTTTCAGGCATAATTTGAGACAAAAAACCTCCCAAACTGACTCCGCTAGCGTCGCAGGTCAGGGTGTAAGGCACCGAGTAATCAGGGGGTTTAAGTACCGGAGAGGAAGTCATAAGTTGTTTCAAATCCAGGAATGCTTGTTCAGCCTCCTCACTCCACAAGAATTGATTTTGGAATTTTTTACTAGTTAAGCGGCAAAGGGGGCTGGCAATTTGAGAGAAATTCTTTATGTGTCTTCTATAATAGGCACACATACCAATAAAACCGCGCACCTGTTTCACGTTGGTTGGACGGGGATAATTTATCATCACCTTAATTTTATCGGGATCCGTACGGATGCCTTCTCTATCGATAATGTGGCCTAGATACTTTAGACTTGCCTTACAAAATTCCGATTTAGACAATTTAATAGTGAGATTAGCCTGAAACAATCTCGTTCGAACAATTTCTAAGAGATTCATATGAGAATCGAAGTCTGGACTGCACACCAAAATGTCATCCAAATATACAAAAACATGATCGCCCAAGTCGTTGAACAACCCATCCATTAAACGTTGGCACTGGGACGGAATGTTGGTTAAACCGAAGGGAGTTACCTTAAATTGATATTGGCCTCTGCCTTCAATGAAAAAAGCAGTCTTTGGTTTAGAGTCCTCGTGTAATGGCATCTGCCAAAAGCCGTGACTTAAGTCAAGGGCAGTCAAGAACTTGGTGTCTCTGAGATTATCCAGAATTCGGTGGATGTTGGGTAAACGATAAGAATCCGATTTCGTAATTGAGTTTAGTCGACGCGGGTCTAGAACGAATCGCCCCGTGCCGTCTCGTTTAGGCACGACGAACACGTTATTTAACCACGGACTTTTAGCTGGTTCTACAACATCAAGTCGAATCATTTCGTCCAATTCCGAAATTAGTTGTTGTCTACGAATATGAGATTGGGGGTAAACCTTTTGCTTTACGGGAGGATGATTTCCTGTGTCAATTTCGTGACACACTAAATTGGTTCTGCCCAAACCTACCTCTTCAAAAGAGATTAGTTTAAAAGCATCCTTGATTTTATTTAGACGAACAGTTTGATCAGTGGTCAATTCGTTACCAGGGACCAGGCATGAAGGACGAGCAACAGTACAGACATTAGTGGTCATGTTAGATGACTTGATTGACTCATGGCACCTATCAGGGAAAAGACGGGGAGTCAATCCTGAATCCTTCAAAAACGGGGCTCCTAATATAAACGTATCGAGAAGTGAAGGTATAACATTAAAATTAACATTGAGGCATTGATTATTGAACTTGACTGGGAGGGAAATATATCCCAAAATTGGATGTGCCGTTCCATCAGCAGTATGAATGAAACCAAATCCAGGGATAAGATCATGATTTAATTCAAGGAACGTTTTATAGAGGGCTCCGCCCAGAATATTGGCTGCTGCACCACTATCTAGGAGGGAGCGGAAGGGTATGTTATTGATTTTAAAGTGAAGGTAAGGTCTATCATCATGGGCATTTGAAACTGATGCCAAACCCAAATGTCTGGTTTTATGAAATAGTCGGACCGAGGATAGCCAATCAACCCACTCCTTTACCAATTGGGAAGTGTCGGGCCGATATTGAGATTGGCACATAATTAGTTTTTTGACATGACATTAAATTTAGGTGGGGGTTTAGACAAGTCAGGGGGTAAGGGTCTTTGATTTGTTGCACTCTTATTATCATTATAACTATTATAATTGTTTTGGAAACGAGGAGAAGTCCGCTTCTTGAAAGGAGGTTTAGTTTTTGAGCGACACTCACGAGCAAAATGACCTAGCTTTTGACAATTATAGCACTTAATTATTTTTTGATCCTTATTCATATTTTTTGTGATGGAAGAGACAGTTTTGGTATGACGAGGGGGAATGTGTGGAGTACGAGGGGATAGTGGAATGCGAGAAGTACAAGCTTGTTCGTAAGAAATACACAATTTTTCGAGTTCCATGACTGTTGAAGGACGAGAGCTTATGATAATAGGTAAGAATTTACTATGGAGTCCTCTCTTGAACACTTGGAGTAAGTCCGCATCAGATAAACGGTCACTTAAGGAAATATTTTTGTTAATTATACGGCATATATAATCTGCGGCAGATTCATCATAAGATTGCTTAGATGACCATATTTTTAATTTTAAATTCGTACTGTATGCTTCCGACTCGAAACGAGAATAAAATTGACTCTTTAATTCCTTCCAAGTTAGCGTGGAATTATAAATCACACGATAGAAGAGCAAGGCACGCGATTCTAAAAATTCAGCCAGAACTGATGGTAAACTATCGAAATTAAAACATCTAGACCTAGCTATTTCTTCTAATCTTGTGAAAAATTCTCGTATTTCACCGTCGCCGTTAAAGTGCGGAACGGGCCAAGTGGAAAAATTCACATTTAATAAATTAGGTCTCGATTTAAACTGACTATTGGGAGTAGAATTTGCTAAATTAATGGGCGCATTAGATTTATTTGTCCTATGTGAAGGTTCAGTATTCGAGGAAACGGGCGATGGAGATTCTGTTGATGAAGAAAACGGTTCATCAGCGTCGATGATGTCGGAATGTATATGATCCGTACTACGTGTCAATACAGGAGGGTGTTGCTGGTTTGAAAGAAAGTTATTGAACTCTGTAGCCTGCTTTCTCAGTGACAAAACATTTCTTTTCGGTTTGATATGACGGTCATTTAATGCTTTGGCAAGTGTCTTTGCATTAGAGATACTAATGTTTTCAATCTGTCCTAATATGAACGAAGACGGGGGAATTGTGGCCATCGTGTAGTATAGATTGGTACTCAAAGCAAAATTAAACAATTGTCAAACGTTCTGTGTCTCAAATATGTAAAAGGAGACGGACGAGAATGAAGAACTAGGAGGAAAACCTGATAAGTGGAGCAGTAACAAAATTGAAAACAAAAAAAACTAGAACAAATTCTTGCAATTTATTCAGCGGGTGGTTGCGGGAGTATTTGATTTACCACGTCATGAATCCTTCAGCGGAACCAAGTATAAGACTCAAAGGATGAATTCACTATACATCGAGGAATTTGTTAACGAAGAACTTGAAATTGTTGAAATCTCTTATTGTATAGAACGGGTGGTGGTATATTCAGTAATTACAAAAGGTCGTTTGGCTTTAAAAGAAAAATTTTAGAAACTTCCTTGATCTTTGACATACATCCGGTAAACGCAAACGAAAACTATCAGAGCGTGTGGTTGTGTGCGAAGTAATACGCGCGAACAATCGGTATACAGCGAGAAAAAAAATTAAAATACTTAATATGTTTTGGGAAAATTCAACTTTAATTAATTTATAAGAAATTAATTATTATTTTAAAAGTGGAGTTGACTCGTTTTGTATTTCTAGTGTTAATAATTCTCGTAATATGATTTCAACTCTCCGGGAGAATTATTTTATGTAGAATGTTCGCTGACGTTATGGCGCGAATACCACAAGTTTGTTGGTAAGTAAATCATACAAAGCGAACTATTTGTACCCTAAAATTATGGCTCAACGCGAAAGGGACCCTTTAAATATAAATGATTTTTGAATTAGCGCGAGAGGAAGGGATCTTTTTACAATACGTACGAATTGACGTTCACTTGTTATGACTCAAACAAACAGGTAGAGACGAAATATTGTAAGGAACATTGTCAGTGCGTACATTAATTTATTTTTTATAACTGATTACGCACTCTCAATTTTTGGTAGATATAGTACGCAGAGAAGCTAACCTCAAATTTTAGCACGCACACTCAACGTTTTGAACCTTTTGCAATAATTGATCACTTTTTGAACAGCACTTTACTCTATTTTAATCTACAATTTTTTACTCAATAGCTGAAATAACACATATTACAACATATATGGAAAAATTTTTCACATTTGTTCAACGAATCCCCCCACCAACAACATCAAACAAGCATGTTCAAATCAATCATAATTTTCAGAATTTAGCCGCCACGATTGGAAGCCAGTGTGAGAAGTCTGTTTTTAAGTTATCTTTATTCGAACACTTCTCTATACATAAAAAGAATATATCTTTATATAGTAAATATTATTAAATAATTAAATGGCTAGCTTTGGTAGAACAAGACTCTGTATATTCTCAGATTGCGTTTGGGTAAATTTGATTTGAACTGCCTTCCTTGATATCAATGGCTGGGGGAACATTCGTGAGACAAATTAAAGATTTAACTTTCTTTACATGTTTATTTGACCGGCAAGCGGCAAAAGCAAACAACAAAATAAAATATGTTATGAACAAATAAGACTCTAAGATTATACAATATGACTTATCTAATATTCACATCCTCACATTCACACATTTACTGAGATTATATAATATTATGTAGGTCTCCTTATATTAAATGGAAATTTACTTAATTTTCTTGTAAGGTGTTCAACAACATAGAAATCAAGAATTTACGGAAATTAACAAAGGGATAGATTTCGAAGATGTATCAATCAGAGGTCCAGTACACATCATAGTCGGGACATCAGTTTAGGAAAGATTAACATCCTTCCTTGAGTAGATTTAAATTTTAATTATTATTTCAGGTGTGACTCACCATGTGAAGAAACATCATACAATCATAGATAGCCTTTCCTGGTATTTAAATTATTGACTTCCTTCAATGTATCATAACATGGGTTCATACAATTTTATCATTTAGTTTGTCCAGGATTAATTCCCATCGAGGATTACTTGGATTAAATAATTTGCAATCAAGCGGCTCTTCATACAACAAGATGGCGGTAGGAATATAATTGACTCACAACTTTACACTTTGATAATTTTGGACGTAAATAGATTGTTTTACGTGGAATTAAGTATATCTATTAACAGATATGATACCAATAATGACTGGTGAATTTAATTAATGAATAATCAACTCCACGGATTTCGATTGACCAGACGAAAAATTAACAAAATTGCATCGACTGTTTGTCGAGATGGCCAATCGAAGCTGAAAAGATGATTTTCAAACAAGAGGTGGTGTGAAGAGTGCAGCAAGTTAGGCGAGAGGGAGAGGATATATATATATTGTCTGCGTACGACCAATGAAATCAAAAGGGTCAAAATAAGTACTCAATTATGATTTCATACCTTAGTACGACATACAAAAACAGTCAAACTAAGTATTTTATATATGATTGAAATAATTTAAATTCCTTCCCGCTGCGCAAACTGACACTCGACAATTTATTTCTATTGAGTACAAAAAGATAAGTAAATAAAAATAAATTATTTACTTATCAAGCAATGCTTTACCCCCACTTTCACCAAGGTTCCTAAGCGCTAAAATAAATTTTTTGATGTACTCACCATAAAATTTCGTTTCACCAAACAATCTTACTACCGTTAAGTGACGCTGGCGACTCAATTCTTAAGTGACGGTCTATTATGGATCAAGTCATACATCAACGTATTTTGTAAATAAAATTATTACATTTTAGCACATTGTTAGTTGTTTTGTATCACAAGTGTTATATTTTATGTTATATTTGATTTTTCTATGTTATCCAGATAAAAAAATAAATTTTATTTAAAACAGCGTAATAGATGATGAGAACGAAAACAATAATGGCGGTATGCACAATAATGCACGTAGCAAGGGTAGAATAGCAGGTATGCGACACAGCGCTCGCGGCCATTCACGACACTAATGCGAAAATACCTACTGATGAGATCAAAGTAATACTTTTTTTCAAACAATTTCTAAAACATGTAAAACTTGTGAACTACACACTGAATAATATTTGATAAAAGAAACAAGATAAAGTATGTGTTCTTGATTTTTTAATATTTCTAAACAATTAAACTTGAGTTCGTATTTCTGTACACCGGAAATTTAAGGAGAGTTGAGCCTAGGGCTTAATTAAGAATGTTGGTTTTTAGTTGGTGAAATGCAAATTCATTGAGTGATGCACTCAAAGATTTGAGCTCCGAGCAGGTAGTTAGTTGATGATCCATTTGATGTTCCTTGGTGAACACGGCCATTAGCCAGGGATCTGTACCGACATATTCTTTGAGCCGTATTGTATAAAGTACCAACTAACTGCCAACATTACATTATTTATTGTTATACTGGGATTAAACCATTCACTTCAATAGTGTTAACTAAATGCCATGCTCAAAAATATGCAAGCAAAGTTTCAATGTCAAAAATTCCTGGTTTACTCTAAAATTGCTATACAATTTGATACAATGGAGATATTGTATCTACACTTAGGGCTCGTATTACAAGAGTTGTTTGAGAAAAATGTAAGAAATAGGTAAGGTCCCGTACTGCAAGAATACTGCTTACGGAACCTAAATTTTATCTTACATTATTCATAAATAACTCTCTTAATACGACCCTAGGATTTTTGATAGCGCAATATACCCCGTTAGTGTGTTGGCAGTAGTTAACAATTTTGAAATGTCTGCCTGTTAAATTTACATAGAGATATTTTTTTTTCGGTGTCAGTGATGTAATTTTATACTATTTTACACGAAATGTTACATTTCAAATGAAATATATAAAAACACGGTTCATGCATACAAAAATCCAGCAAAGGGGTACCTACCTGCCTGATATTTTCAGCGTACGTGAGGAAAATAATAGATACGGAGAAAAAAATTAAATAAAATTCTTCATGCAGTGTGATTATTATATATAGGTACGTTTCATATTGTCTTTTTAAAGTTATTTCGGTTGTTAAAGTCATTTCTGTTTTTTATAAATAGCACACAATATTTTTTATGGAACAAGGCAGTATAATTTTATATGTTAGTTATTTTTTATTACCCATTACTCAAATAAATATAAATAAAAAAGTTTGACATACATAATAGATCGCATCCTTATTGGATTGTTCAAATGAACACCTCGGCACAGGACTTCCAAGTGAGCTGTTCGTTGTACCCTCGTAATTACACACTTATCAATAACACACATACACACAATTATATGTACACAGTACGCATTTACTTTTCTACATACATACATACAATCACGCCATGTCCCTCACGGGGTAGGCAGAGAGAACCGAACGCCACATGTTTTTATCTTGACACACATTCATCGCCTCATCAATATTCATACATCGTCTTATACATGTTCGTCTGTTGTTTACGCTTCGTACATTTCCATCTTTCAAAATATCGTTTACATGGTCGTGCCATCCTTTTCTTAGGCGCCCCCGAACTCTTATTCCGTTCCCGTCAGCTACTAATCTTATAGTATGTATTGTTACTTCTTCTTTTTATTATAAGTAAAAATAAATTTTCATTCTATCATTTCCTGCATATTTTTCTTATTATTGTGATCAGTATTTTTTGAGAAGTCATTTTTTTTTGTTTGCTGTAGTTTCAAAATGAACTATTTACTATTGTTTTCAACTATCAGCATTTATATACTCGAGACTTTATGTTGTTCGTAATAGATTGAGAGAGATTGCAATATAATTGCATTAGAACCATTGTTTATAGACAAATTAAATAGACAAATAAAAAAAAAAAATATATTTATTTTAATTTTACAAAAGGACACAATTCAATATTATTGTTCCGTTGAAAGTGTGGACATTAACTTGTGCACTTGTGTAATATATGTAATGATAACTTTAATTTCTGAAATAAATAAATTAGCATATCTGCTTTGTAATGTCATTAAATTGACATCATGCATCTGATCGAGGCGGTGCTAAACTTCTTGAAGAGCCTCAACCTCGACCTCAACCTAATGTCCTAACAATTTAACCCCTAACAATCAGTACTGTGTAAATAATTTAATATGTACAATGATGTGATGTATTGAGTAATGAATGTACGATAAATAAATAAATGAATGATTTATTATAAACTAGCTGACCCGGCGAACTTCATATCGCCTTAGTCAATGGATGTCGTGTGTAGTTTTAACTACATTATTTAGGATTTTATCAACGTAATAAAATGAATACTATAAATGTATTAAGTTCAATGGATTATTAGGATATAACAATATAAAATTACGAAAATCGTTAAAAATGAATACATTTATTCTGTGTCTGACAGCTTAAGAACCAACCCCAAGCATGATGTCAAATTTTCTTTAATTCATATGTTTTATTTTTCAATTTTTCTTCGTAGAATAAATTCCATTTTCAAATTAATTAAATAATAATGCTAAGTAAATCAATATTATCAGGTACCTACCTCGAGTTTCTATTCTAAATTTATCAATTTTCAAGTAAGTAGCCTACCTACCCTGAAGTTTTACATTCGATTTTTGATTAATTTATTTAGATTTAATAAATTATATTGTTTGCATAGAAGGTACCAGGCGTACAGTTAATTTACATGTTTTTACTCTCCACACTATGGAATAGGGGAGAGTCATGATTTCGCAATATTTAAGCGTATTTTTTTTACATCAATTTCTCAATGGGTATCATGTAGAGAATGCACACTATGAGTTTCGTCGTGATGTGTTTGTGTGTATGGCGTATACGCTGTACGCCGTAGCATTTATCTTTTTTGTGTCATCTCTACAGCCCAAACTATAAGTCTGATCGACTTCATATTAACATCATATGTGTAAAGTGTAAAGACCTAGAGCTGATTAGTTTTCCATAGACAACTTTTGATTTCTTCTCTATGAATTCATCATTTACGTTGTTTTTTTTTTTTGTGTCCTCTCTGCAGCCCAAACTATAAGTCCGATTGACTTCATATTGATATCACATGTGTTAAGTCCATAAACTTAGAGCTGATAAGTTTTCCATAGACAACGGTTCATTTTTTCCCAATGTTTCTTTATGATTTCATCTATTAAAACTGAAAAAATGCTCTCACGACCTGGAAATTAGAGATATTTTAATTTGGTTCCAACTATTTATACAACACCAAGAATCTTCATAAAATTGTATTCAAAGTTGGTCAATGTTAAAAGAAAAATATTCAACGGTTTCAAAAATTATATTTTATTTAATGGATATTTGTATGAAACTTATATGTAACAAGAGAATTTTTTTATATTTGGCAATGTTCAGTTCATTGATTTCATATTGATATAAGAATATTAATAGCTTGAACTTATAACTGATTAGCTTTTCATAGATATCATAAAATTTCTTCATATGATATCACGTGTCAACATTGTCAAAATGCTCTAACGCTCTTTGAAACAAAATTTATCTGCTTTTTTTAAAATATTTCATACAACATAAGCAGTCTTCACTATACTGCATTAATAGTTTGTCTATCTTAACATAAAAATATACTATCGGAAGAAAATTTATATTCCTGATAGTAACATTTAGTATGAATAAAAATGTAATTAGATAAATTTCTATGTATGGAAACGTTCAGTAATTTGATTTCATGTTATAATGTAAAGAGCTTGAACATAGAACTGATTAGCTTTCCATAAATAACAAAAAAAATCTTCATATGATATCACCTGTCAAAATTTGGAAAATGCTCTCGCGTTCTTTAGAACAAAATTTATCTGCTTTTTTTAAAATATTTCATACAACATAAGCATTCTTCACTATACTGCATTAATAGTTTGTCTATCTTAACATAAAAATATACTATCGGAAGAAAATTTATATTCCTGATAGTAACATTTAGTAGGAATAAAAATGTAATTAGATAAATTTCTATGTATGGAAACGTTCAGTAATTTGATTTCATTTTATAATGTAAAGAGCTTGAACATAGAACTGATTAGCTTTCCATAAATAACAAAAAAATTCTTCATATAATATCACGTGTCAAAATTTTGAAAATGCTCTCGCGTTCTTTAAAACAAAATTTATCTGCTTTTTTTAAAATATTTCATACAACATAAGCATTCTTCACTATACTGCATTAATAGTTTGTTTATCTTAACATAAAAATATACTATCGGAAGAAAATTTATATTCCTGATAGTAACATTTAGTATGAATAAATATGTAATTAGATAAATTTCTATGTATGGAAACGTTCAGTAATTTGATTTCATGTTATAATGTAAAGAGCTTGAACATAGAACTGATTAGCTTTCCATAAATAACAAAAAAATTCTTCATATAATATCACGTGTCAAAATTTTGAAAATGCTCTAGCGTTCTTAAAACAAAATTTATCTGCTTTTTTTAAAATATTTCATACAACATAAGCATTCTTCACTATACTGCATTAATAGTTTGTTTATCTTAACATAAAAATATACTATCGGAAGAAAATTTATATTCCTGATACCTAGTAACATTTAGTATGAATAAAAATGTAATTAGATAAATTTCTATGTATGGAAAAGTTCAGTAATTTGATTTCATGTTATAATGTAAAGAGCTTGAACAAAGAACTAATTAGCTTTCCATAAATAACAAAAAAATTCTTCATATAATATCACGTGTCAAAATTTTGAAAAATCTCTCGCATTCTTTAAAACAAAATTTATCTGCTTTTTTTAAAATATTTCATACAACATAAGCATTCTTCACTATACTGCATTAATAGTTTGTTTTATCTTAACATAAAAATATACTATCGGAAGAAAATTTATATTCCTGATAGTAACATTTAGTATGAATAAAAATGTAATTAGATAAATTTCTATGTATGGAAAAGTTCAGTAATTTGATTTCATGTTATAATGTAAAGAGCTTGAACATAGAACTGATTAGCTTTCCATAAATAACATAAAAATTCTTCATATGATAGCACCTGTCAAAATTTGGAAAATGCTCTCGCGTTCTTTAGAACAAAATTTATCTGCTTTTTTTAAAATATTTCATACAACATAAGCATTCTTCCCTATACTGCATTAATAGTTTGTCTATCTTAACATAAAAATATACTATCGGAAGAAAATTATATACTTGAAAAAACAGTATATTATTATTACTCTCCACACTATGGAATAGGGGTGAGTCATGATTTCGCAATATTTAAGCGTATTTTTTTACATCAATTTCTCAATGGGTATCATGTAGAGAATGCACACTATGAGTTTCGTCGTGATGTGTTTGTGTGTATGGCGTATACGCTGTACGCCGTACGCCGTACGCCGTAGCATTTATCTTTTTTGTGTCCTCTCTACAGCCCAAACTATAAGTCTGATCGACTTCATATTAACATCATATGTGTAAAGTGCAAAGACCTAGAGCTGATTAGTTTTCCATAGACAACTTTTGATTTCTTCTCTATGAATTCATCATTTACGTTGTTTTTTTTTGTGACCTCTCTGCAGCCCAAACTATAAGTCCGATTGACTTCATATTGATATCACATTTGTTTAGTCTATAAACTTAGAGCTGATTAGTTTTCCATAGACAACGGTTCATTTTTTCCCAATGTTTCTTTATGATTTCATCTATTAAAACTGAAAAAATGCTCTCACGACCTGGAAATTAGAGATATTTTAATTTGGTTTCAACTATTTATACAACACCAAGAATCTTCATAAAGTTGTATTCAAAGTTGGTCAATGTTAAAAGAAAAATATTCAACGGTTCACAAAAATTATATTTTATTTAATGGATATTTGTATTAAACTTATATGTAACAAGAGAATTTTTTTTTATTTGGCAATGTTCAGTTCATTGATTTCATATTGATATAAGAATATTAATAGCTTGAACTTAGAACTGATTAGCTTTTCATAGATATCATAAAATTTCTTCATATGATATCACGTGTCAACATTGTCAAAATGCTCTAACGCTCTTTGAAACAAAATTTATCTGCTTTTTTTTAAATATTTCATACAACATAAGCAGTCTTCACTATACTGCATTAATAGTTTGTCTATCTTAACATAAAAATATACTATCGGAAGAAAATTTATATTCCTGATAGTAACATTTAGTATGAATTAAAATGTAATTAGATAAATTTCTATATATGGAAACGTTCAGTTATTTGATTTCATGTTATACTGTAAAGAGCTTGAACATAGAACTGATTACCTTTCCATAAATAACAAAAATTTCTTCATATGATATCACGTGTCAAAATTTTGAAAATGCTCTCGCGTTCTTTAAAACAAAATTTATCTGCTTTTTTTATAATATTTCATACAACATAAGCATTCTTCACTATACGGCATTAATAGTTTGTCTATCTTAACATAAAAATATACTATCGGAAGAAAATTTATATTCCTGGTAGTAACATTTAGTATGAATAAAAATGTAATTAGATAAATATGTATGTATGGAAAAGTTCATTAATTTGATTTCATGTTATATAGTAAAGAGCTTGAACATAGAACTGATTAGCTTTCCATAAATAACAAAAAATTTCTTCATATGATTTCACGTGTCAAAATTTTGAAAATGCTCTCGCGTTCTTTAAAACATAATTTATCTGCTTTTATTAAAATATTTCATACAACATAAGCATTCTTCACTATACTGCATTAATAGTTTGTCTATATTAACATAAAAATATACTATCGGAAGAAAATTTATATTCCTGGTAGTAACATTTAGTATGAATAAAAATGTAATTAGATAAATTTCTATGTATGGAAAAGTTCAGTTATTTGATTTCATGTTATAATGTAAAGAGTTTGAACATAGAACTGATTAGCTTTCCATAAATAACAAAAAATTTCTTCATATGATATCACGTGTCAAAATTTTGAAAATGCTTTCGCGTCCTTTAAAACAAAATTTATCTGCTTTTATTAAAATATTTCATACAACATAAGCATTCTTCCCTATACTGCATTAATAGTTTGTCTATCTTAACATAAAAATATACTATCGATAGAAAATTTATTTTCCTGGTAGTAAAATTTAGTATGAATAAAAATGTATATAATAAGATAAATTTCTTATGTATGGAAAAGTTCAGTAATTTGATTTCATGTTATAATTTAAAGAGCTTGAACATCGAACTGATTAGCTTTCCATAAATAACAAAAATTTCTTCATATGATATCACGTGTCAAAATTGTCAAAATGCTCTAACGTCCTTTAAAACAAAATTTATCTGCTTTTATTAAAATATTTCATACAACATTAGAATTCTTCACCATACTGCATTAATAGTTTGTCTATCTTAACATGAAAATATACTATCCTTAGAAAATTTATATTCCTGGTAGTAAAATTTAGAATGAATAAAATATTTCATTGTCAATATTTGTGGTGTGGAGAGTTTAGTGTTGGCCACAACCCACTCGTTTTTATATTTTTTCATTTTTTCCGTTAATTTTTCCGATATTTTTATAGTTATTATGTTATCCGCGGCAGAGACGAATCTAACAAAAAAGAGATCATCACAATTGGTCCATCCATTCTTGAGTTATAAATAGTCTAACTAACCCGACTTTGTTTAATTTATATATATATATTTTTCAAAATGGTATTGACACACGTTACTTACAACATAAACTGGTTAGGTTAGGTAATAGGGATGGCTGGACAACGGACAGAGAATAATAAAGGCACGTCCACACTATAAAGTAAATATGGTACTTAATGAAAGATTCCTGCCAGTTGTCCTGAACGTAAATGATGAAGGATGTCAGAGGAATCCCATTCACAGCCCCCCTAATTTCCCCAATCTTCCACCATGTACGTGATCTCTGATCTCATCAGTGAGACCGCAAGTACAAAGCGTGTAGTGTACTGGATCTGTGAAAATGTGAGACAGTGAAACCGGTCGGCATTTTGGGGTTTTGGGTCAACGAGGTGTCAGGATTAAACACATTTGACCTCAAGAGATATTTTTGTATCCGTCACTTCACTAGTGGGAGATGTTTCTGTATCATTTTAGAAAACTTAATCAGTGATTCCTATAGTATGTTTTCGAAAATTTTTTCTATAAAAATCGTCTTCATGGTTAAGTGTTTGAAGTCATATATAATATTTTGTTAATTACGTTAATTTTATGTATTGTTTCCTCTATTAACCATGAATGTCAATCGATTTCTTATGTATACAATAGATAAAGAATTTAATAAGTTATCCAACTGTAGATTTGTTCAAGAGAATTTATTTCTCCTAACATAACGACTAAGTATCAAGCCAAGATACGCGAGATCTGCATGCCAGGTCTATATTTTTCATATTTTTTTTCATCTGTGAAGCAAAAAACACCAACTTAGCGGCTTCGCAGCATATATGTTCTGTAGTATTATTTGGATTTAGTCCCTCATAATTTTGATCCGCTCAATTCGCAAAACCTAATTTTTCAGAATAAATAGAAAGTTATAGGCCTACTCAAACTGTTTTTTTATAGTTCCAGTGTTTCTCACACATTTTTTATAAAGAAAAACATTTTTTTGTGATAAATTTATTTGTTTAACTGCCTATATTTCCAAAGTTTTTAAACATATCATAATATTGTAAATAAATTTTATCAAACTTTCGATTTGTTCAGGAGAACTTTGTTCTCTTAACATATCGACAATGTTTCAAGCCAGGATACGCGAGAATTGTATGCAGAGGTCTACTTTTTTCACGGCTTTTCCAACTTTGAAGTCAAAAAACACCAACTTAGAGGCTTCGCAGTATATATGTTCCATACACGGATTTACTCAGAATTCGGAGTAGAACATTTCGTGTGTCTGTGTGTCTGTGTGTGTGTGTGTGTGTGTGTGTGTGTGTGTGTGTGTGTGTGTGTGTGTGTGTGTGTGTGTGTGTGTGTGTGTGTGTGTGTGTGTGTGTCTGTGTGTCTGTGTGTCTGTGTGTGTGTGTGTGTGTCCGTCCCCCCCTTATAACTTTTGATCCGCTCAATTTACAGAGAATATATAAAAAGTTACAGGCCTACAAAACTTTTATACTCAGAATTTTGAATTTTTGTTTCAGTCAGGGGTTATCAACTTTTTAATTTTTATTTTATTTTTCCATATATCTCAGAAACCATAAAAGCTAGAACGCTGAAAATTGGTACAACCATAGAAAAATAAAAAATCTCAAATTAATTTTTTCAAAAAAATTCCAGGGTTTCTCAAACATTTTTATTAAGAAAAATATTTTTTTTATGATAAATTTATGAGTTTAACTGCCTATATTTCCAAAACTTATACAATTATCGAAAAAAGCCGAAACATCCCAACTAGATAATTTAATTTTCTATAAAAAATATTAACATTGTAGTAGAAGATCTCATTTTTTTTTAACAATTTTTTTAAAAATTGAATTAAGTGACGACATCGCTTCATACATTTTGTATGGTAGTCGCCTATATACAATATGTAAGAAGACTTAATAGTTTGATACTTCATCTCCAAACATACATACTATCATGCTATTTTCATATTCTGGGTAGGAAAAAAGGAACTTCCTCCATACTATCCTATCTTGACATACATACCTACATATGTTGTATAGAAAACAAAATATCTGAAAATATTCAATAATTTGTATTTATGGGTTTATAGTTTGGTACATATTCTTCAACTATACATACTATCGCTATCGACAGTTGGATCTCATGTGTTACATGCAACTAGTGTAAGGTTAATTGCAGATAATCCAACTGTCGATTCGTTCATGAGAATTCAATTCTCTTAATGAATCGACATTATTAAGCCAAGATGCGTGTACGAAGGAAAATTTTGTATGGTGTAGTGGACTTTTTGCATGCTAATAGCACCAACTAGAGGCCTCGCAGCATATATGTTCTCATACATGGATTTTCTCAGAATTCGGAGTAGAACATTTCATGTGAGTTTTGTGTGTGTGTGTGTGTGTGTGTGTGTGTGTGTGTGTGTGTGTGTGTGTGTGTGTGTGTGTGTGTGTGTGTGTGTGTGTGTGTGTGTGTGTGTGTGTGTGTGTGTCTGTGTGTGTGTGTCTGTGTGTCTGTATGTCCCCCCCTTATAACTTTTGATCCGCTTAATTTACAGATCCCAAAATTTTAAAATATATAAATAATTACAAGCCTACAAAACTTTTATACTCAGAATTGTTAATTTTTGTATCAGTCAGGAGTTATCAACTTTTGAAATTTTGGTTTATTTTTCCATATATCTCAGAAACCATAAAAGCTAGATCGCTGAAATTTGGTATAAACATAGACAAATACAAAATCTCAAATCAGTTTTTTTTAAAAAAATCCAGAGTTTCTCAAACATTTTTTATTAAGAAAAATATTTTTTTTATGATAAATTTATGAGTTTAACTGCCTATATTTCCAACTTTTTTTTAAATATCAAGAAAAACCGAAACACCCCAACTAGATAATTTAATTTTCTATAAAAAATATTAACATTGTATTAGCACATCTCAATTTTTTTTTAATAATTTTTATAAAAATTGAATTTAGTGACGACATTGCTTCATACAATTTTTATGGCAATCGCCTACACACAATTTCTAAGAAGACTCAATTGTTTGATACTAATCTCCAAACATACATACATACCATCATTCTGTTTTCATATTCTGGGTAGGATCAAAGGACTGACCTCCATACTATCCTATCTTGACATACATACATATTATGTAGGTACATGTGTTGTATAGAAAATCAAATATCTTAAAATATTAAATAATTTGTATTTATGGGATTATAGTTTGGTACTTCAACTATACATTCTATCGCTATCGACAGTTGGCTCTCATGTGTTACATGCAACTAGTTTAATTGTATTCAATACAAAGTAATGGACTCCCAAGTATTTATATATTTCAGAGAACTGACTGAGGCCAGTAATGGTTGAAATGTAGGACACGCACCACCCACACTGCGTTATACCTGTTTCTTTGATGCAATATATGTGACGATAAATTAATAGCAAAACTTCTCATATTTACACAATACGCTTTGTACAAATAAATAATAGCGACTTTTGGCATATTAAAATCACATAATAATAGAGCACCAAAATACGGGATACTGAGGCTAATTTTGAAGAGAAAAGGTTGAGGATAGTATCGGCCCTAAGCAGATGTCAGGATGGAGTGCGGGATGTCGGATAACTCTTCGAATTGGCGTGGTACAGAGAGGTTTATCTAACCAATCACAACAAAAAAAGAAACTTGTTAAAAAATCATTATACTTCGCGACATTAAACACAAAGACTGTAAACACCGCGATCGATCCCTGGAAAACACAATTTTTCACAGTGATGTTTAGCCTAAATTTGTATGGCGATCTACACCAGCACAAAGGTGCGGCAACATGTAATTGGATACGTATTCGATTGATATTTGACATACAACGTGTTAAACAAAAGCAATCTCAATAGAGACTAAGTTGGGATATTATAGAAGAACCAGGAACTCAAGGCACTTACAGGGGTTACGACCTGTCACCGGCTGGCTTACGTGATAATTTTTTGCGCTTGCGCAACGTTCACCGATTATGCCTTGATATTTTTGTTTGTCTATAAAAATATAATTTGACTACCGACAGGGAAAAAATCCAATGTTTGCGTTTATGCAATTAAAAAATATTCGACTTATTTACCATTGTCAATCGTTGAAGAAACCGTGCTTTTTCTCCACCAATTGTCTTCAAAGTAATGTGCTATAACCTATAATTCAACTGTCGATTCGTTCATGAGAATTCAATTCTCTTAATGAATCGACATTATTAAGCCAAGATGCGTGTACGAAGGAAAATTTTGTATGGTGTAGTAGACTTTTTGCATGCTAGTAACACCAACTAGAGGCCTCGCAGCATATATGTTCCCATACATGGATTTACTCAGAATTCGGAGTAGTACATTTTATGTGAGTTTTGTGTGTGTGTGTGTGTGTCTGTGTGTCTGTCTGTCCCCCCCTTATAACTTTTGATCCGCTCAATTTACAGACCTCAAATTTTTAGAATATATAAACAGTTATAGGCCTACAAAATCTGAATTTTTGTTTCAGTCAAGGGTTATCAACTTTTGAAATTTCGCTTAATTTTTCCATATATCTCAGAAACCATAAAAGCTAGAACGCTGAAAATTGGTATAAAAATAGACAAGTACAAAATCCCAAATAAGTTTTTTTTTAAAAATTCCAGGGTTTCTTAAACATTTTTTATTAAGAAAATCAAACTCAAACATTTTTCTTGAGAAATATATTTTTTTTATGATAAATTTATGAGTTTAACTGCCTATATTTCCATTTTTTTTTAAATATCGAAAAAATCCGAAACACCCCAACTAGATAATTGAATTTCATATAAAAAATATTAACATTGTATTAGCACATCTCAAATTTTTTCTTCAATTTTTATAAAAATTGAATTTAGTGACGACTTTGCTTCATAAAATTTGTATGGTAGTAGCTTACACACAATATCTATGAAGACTAAATTGTTTGATACTAATCTCCAAACATACATACATTCCATCATGCAGTTTTCATATTCTGGGTAGGATCAAAAGACTGACCTCCATACTATCCTATCTTGACATATATACCTAGGTACATGGTTGTATAGAAAATCAAATATCTTAAAATATTAAATAATTTGTATTTATGGGTTTATAGTTTGGTACTTATTCTTCAACTAAACGTACTATCGCTATCGACAGTTGGATCTCATGTGTTACATGCAACTAGTTTATAAATAAATGCAAGATTTTCATAAAGAACAAATCATAAATTCTCTATGATGTTATTTATTTTTTCAAATTCTTTCATTGATTGGGTATTGTTATCGATTGATAATTGAACTATTAAAAAAATATTGACGTCATTCCAAATGAAAAAGTTCGATTTCACTCAATTAAATAATTCATTTAGGATGTTTAAAGGAAATTACAGTACCAAACACTTTGTTATTATAATTAAGTGAATTTAGATCAAAGTATTTCTATATTTCCAGCCTTTCATATCAGATTTTGAGAAATTCCTTATTCCATGAATCTATCTCTTCCATGCTGAAAAAGACACAGACAGATTGAATTGCTTAATATTTTCAATTATCCAATTTTTCAGTTAAGCAGTCTCTCTACAATTCCTGAGACCATCAGAGATTTCAGATAAGAGAACTTTTCCATTCTATATTGACTTTGAACTTCGCTTCTTTTATATCGTATAAATGGCTCACCATCTAACGAACCACTTTCCAGATTACCGACAAATTTCTATTTTATCAATCAGAATATTCAATAATGTTTTGATTTCAAATCTGGGAAATAAGAATTATAAAAAATATAAGTTGTTTCACAAAAAATAGGTTATATTCTTTAGATGTTCCTTTATATTATTTTGATGTTCGTTGTTTTGATCGAAAAGGCGTGTGAAAGTAGGATTATATATTTTCAAGAAATATGAGAACGCCAAAAATCTTTGATACGTGAATCATGAGCAGGTTGTCAGTAACATTTTTGATCTTTAAATTCATAAATAACCAGAATCCTCATACTCATAAAAAAACGATTTTAGAATAAGATATTTTACACCCCTAACTTGCTTTGTCAATATAATTTTTTTTTAATATCTGAGGATTAGTTCAATAAACTAACCGCACATAACATTTTATAACAAACCTCCACTACACTCTTATGTATCCCAAAACACAAAGATTTTATTTAATTTTATTTTTTTATTTTATTTTATTTATAAAAATCGTACAAGGTATTCAACCTCACTAGGATAAACCTGTATCGAGGTTAAATAGATTCACATTTTTGACAGACATAAATGACACAAAAATAATATTATACAAAACAACATGTCACTAATGTCGCCAGTTGGGTACTTATAAACCACTTGCAATAACGCTATTGGAATGATCCTGAATCATTTGTCGGCGCTATTAAAAATATAATATGTAACATTTAATTGTTGCATTAAGAATTAATGCTTAGAGATCATTGACATGTTTAATTGAAGATAGGTGCCACTTCCATAACGAATATTCTATTTTAATTTCCCATATCGCTATGTTAAAAATATGTTTCATGGATCATCTGATAACAGGTACTTGACAGTCTAGTCATATCCCCAGGTAGTTTAGGATGTAATTTTTATTCCGTCTAGCTAATAACGGATCTTCTTCTTCATGAAAGAGCATACTGTCCATGACTCACAGCTTTACTTGCTTTTCTTTCCATAGACCCTTAACCAATCAACCTTGGAATGATGATCCAAAATTACAACTTTAATAATTTTAAAATTATAATTACATCCATAGTATTAAGATTCCCATGGTGCCTTAAAACCTTATCGTAATTCGTGGTCTTATATTTCGCATCCCTCACGGAAAATTTCAATTAAATCGTATTTTTTTAACTAAGCGGATAATTTTCACGGGTCAAATTTTCCGAAAAAAACTTAATTGAATTCCGGAGAAATATTTACTTAGATTTTAAAAACATCCTAATCCACCCCTGGCTTAGGAGACTGTCAAAAATGTGCTGAATTCGTTTTATTTTCGAGATTATATAATTAAAATTGCTCGTGAAATTTTCGTCATTCGTCAAGTGTTTGCATATACCTATGTAACTTAATCATAATGGATATTTTTTAAGGAAGATAGAGACTCGCATATTATACTTTTCTACATTATTTTTTGTTATTGATACTAATTTTGTTCGGTTCTGCCATTTTAGTATATTTTTTTTTGTCTGTAATAAAATTTCAAATTTTTATTTTGTCTTAGAAACCCACTGATTACCTTATTTGGTCGGGTGTGATCTTGTATATATTCATGTTGGAATCATAAAAAAATGTTTGAAATAAAATAAAAACATCGAAACACTTAGTAACTAATTTTGAGCAAACATAAGAAAATATGTAACACTTAAGTCTACTTTACACGGACACTGTTTTCAACGGGTGTCAGTTTTTCGACGGGATTTTCAACGCGATGGGCAAAAAATAGAATTTGCGTTGACTTTTATTATATAAACCGACCCAGTGTCAGTGGCTCCCGGTCCTAACAAATATTGCACCCCCACATATCCGAAGGAATGCAACTACCCTGCGGGAGTGGACAAGAGCATGGAATAACGACTCACTGCTGAACATTGCTATTAGACACACACCTGAGACCAGGAATAGATCAAGGAAACCCTTCTGGAGTAGGGCCCGAGAATTGGAAGAGGACAATTTTTCAGTTGAGAAAGCCTGGCAATCTAGTGATGTCAGAAACAGGGGCATCATTGCCGTGCCTTCGGACAGGGTGGCAGGTTTTGACCTTGGCCGCAGAGAGTGGGCAATACTCAACCGCATAAGGACGAACTGCAGTAGAAGTGCGTATGAAAGGCAAAAATGGGGCTATATTGAAGACCCACGCTGTGAATGTGGCACAGAAATCCAGACCCTGAACTACATCATAGATGAATGCCCTCTATATGGTTTTGATGGAGGAGTACATATTTTAAATAAACTGACGACCGAAGCCAGAAACTGGCTGAGGGATATAAATGTTACACTGTAAGCGCCTGATACACACCATACGAATGTATATATATATATTATATAAATTAAGAACTTCATCAGTATATAATAATGTATAATATAAGTCATACTACATCAACAAAATGTCAGTATCAGGCAGCTGCTTCAAATCCAAAGTGATGGTGATTTGAAAAGTGATTACGTGTGACGTTCGCTCGCGATGCATTTTGTTTATTTGGAAAGTCTCGAAACTTTCGGTTTACATTTATAGTTTATTAAACATTTACTATATAATTTTTCGATATACATTTATTTATATTATATTAAACATTTGCACCCATAATTGTGTAAACTGTGTAAAGTACTGTAAAGCGATGTTTGGAGTAACCTGTATTTTGGATGCTATTTTAAGCGTTGGAAACCGGGCCGCGTTGAAAATAGTGTCCATTTTAGTATCTATTTGGTTACCTATTTGGCGACAAATAAAATTTCATTATTTCGATTGGAAAACTCCATTTTCTATTGTCAAATAAAACCACTTTACTGGTTTACTTCTTCATTTTTTTTTATTTTAATACAATACAATCGTTCACCCTAGTAAAATCCTACATATTATTATCGATGGTATAGTGCTGTAAAGTGGTAAGTACATTATTATTGTGCCCCGTTAATTTAATTTATTCGATATAATTTAACTAAGTATTATAAATCATAATATGCTTCCCCTCCACTCTCCTTCCTACCTCTCTCCTTTCCCATCCTGTTTTCAAAATTGTTTAAATATTTTCAAAATTGTTTACATCTTGTAATATATTTTAGAATACTATAATTGGCAATATAAAAATTATTATTGTATATTTGGATACATTTTTATTGTTTGCCGTTGTTTTCTATAAAATAAAAAATAAAATATATAAACCACGTACCTAATTCGCCAGTTAAAAAGACCTTCGCCAATAAAAAACTATAGACCTGTTATTCAAAAAACAAATATGACAGAAATTGACACGGTAAATTTTGAAAAAATACATTGACAATTATGTTGCTTCGCTGGGCTTAAAAACTAACAAAAAAGTAGACGTTTCCATTCCATCATTCCACAGTAAATAATATATATAAAAAATTCACTTTAAAAACAACTTTGACGATGTTTTTTTATGTCAAGTTTGCTGAAGCTCAAGTCACTTGTATTCTTTTCTTTAGTATTGAGTTTCGAACAATTATACTTTTGCCGTTTATTTGCTATTTCGTTGTTAATTAACTTTGTTTTGTTAAATGCTCTTTAATCAGTAAATACGCGTAGTTCATTGGATTTCTGTATATATATATCGAATTACTAAGCTTCTTTTGTCATACAAGAATAAATATCATTCAATTAGGAAAAAAATATATTGAATTACCGGGAAAAAAGGTTATATTGATTGTTAAAACATTAAAGACAATCAATTAGTAATTCAAGGAAACTTTTCTTATTTTACGAAAAGTCAGTCTTTTAGTTTCTTCAATGGCACCATTCGAATAACTTTTTTTATAATAATAATAAATTTGGATGATTTATATAGCGCCGTTTTTGTGAATATCTCACCTCAAGGGCGCTTAAAATTGATTAAGATGTATCATTATGGCTTTGGTAAGATTTGCGAAAAAGGTGTGTTTCGAGATTTTTTCTGAATGTAAATATATTTTCAGTTTGTCTGAGGGTATTTGGGGGCTTATTCCATGCATTTGGTCCTGCCACAGCAAACGCACGATCACCGAAATTAGTGGTAAGCACCCTGTTTATTTCAAATAATTTTCCAACCACGAATGAAGATGCAGAACGAAGTGATGATTGTCTGTCGTTAATTGAAAGAGGAGTAGTTTGGAGAGGTAAGTAGGAGCCATACCATGAAGTGCTTTGAAGATCATGAGACGGAGTTTATATTCAATCCTTTCAGGAACTTTAAGCCAATGGAGATTGCGGAGATGGTGAGAGATGTGAGAAAACCTGGACGCTCCGGTGATGAGCCCGGCTGCAGCATTGAAAACTGACTGAATTTTATTAATTTCTTTTTTTGGTAGATTCGCATATATACCATTACAGTAATCCAAACGGGAGACAACAAAGGCCCTTACCAAAGATTTCATGGCTTCAGATGGGATACTCCTTCGGATTGACTTTAAACGTCTTAATTCAAAGAAAGCAGAAGATGAAACTGTGTTTGTTTGGTTTGTAAAGCTTATATTAGAATCTATTTTGACTCCGAGAAGTTTGACACAGGATTTGGGAATAATATCCGAGTCTTCGAAGGTTAGTGGGGAGGTGTGTAATAAATTATGACGTTTTCGCGTTGCTGTCCAAAGTAGTTCTGTTTTAATATAGTTTAAATACTCGGCGGATATTTTGTGGTTGTTCATATTAACCGTTTTGGCATGTGAATTTTGCCCTAAACCACTATATTTTGAGTCACTATGCGACATGTTTCAGCAGTGCTGTCCTGCCATCGACCGGCTAGTTGAGACTGAGTGTTGATATTTAGTTTTTGGATGTGTCAGATGTGTGGGGAGGTGAGTAGAGGGGGTTGGTGGTGGACGGATTGGTGTCGAGAGGGGCGGGGGTGGTACAGGGTCGGATTTGATTCTGTATAGTATTCTTGTTTTTTTATGGGAAAGGCTGTCAAGAGTGGTGATGTATTGAGAAAAGTGTTATTGTTTATAAGTTTAATGCCGGTGTTTATATGTTTGTGTATTTCAAATGTTTCGTAATTGTTTAGTCGGTAGCCTTTATATGGTGTTTCGTGTAGTAATTTTAGTGTGTGGTTGTTGAATGCGTGGTTAGTCTCGATAATGTGATTAGCAAATTCTGAGAAATTATTATTATTTAGGCATCTCCGGTGATCGTTCATTCTTATCTTTAAGTTGCGTGAGGTTTGTCCAATATAATGTTCATCCACATCCAAAAACTAAACATCAACACTCAGTCTCAACTACCCGGTCGATGGCAGGACAGCACTGCCGAAACATGTCGCATAGTGACTCAAAATATAGTGGTATAGGGCAAAATTCACATGCCCAAATAGTTCTGTTTTATTTGGGTTAAGCTTAAGTTTGTTTGCTGACATCCAAATATCGATATCTTCGATACATTAACGAATTACGGTTTTAAGATCGTGAGCATTTTCTGGTGTGCAATAAAAGTAAAGTTGCCAAATTGTATGTATTGGTTTAAATCATGTTTTTTTTAATATATTAAAATACATAATAAAAAATATTTCATGGTCAAGTAAAGAGTTCAATTAGATGTATTTTCCACATTGAACGTATTTTTGTCGATTCTCAACTGACTGAATAATTCAGCTCAGTGAATGTTATTTCATTCTTTATCATTACCTAATTACTAAAATGTTTGAATATTTTATTCACATTTCAGCTATCATTTGTTACAATATATCAATGTGCGACTCACGATATTCGTCCTTTTGTTAAATTTCATCCTTTACCTTTTGTTTGGTTTATCCTGCTTATACCTATAGATCTTCTTTTATTCAACGAATCCTCTTTCTTAATAAAATCCTTCAAATCTACTATGTGATATTTATTATGTGGGTGTTTTGATAATATTGTATTGTATCATTGTTCATTATACCGAAAGGTAGGTACATACTTATTAATTTATACAAAAATGGTATAATATTTATCGTAAAAACCCAAATTTATCATTACAATGAAAGTCGAATATTTATTTGAAATATTCATTTTAAATATAGAAAATCATATAAAAGGATCATTTTAAAGAAAATATATTGTAATTTTGCTTCAATACCTTTAATATGCTCATGTAACAGGCAAACTAGTTCTTCTTTCATTTCTGGATATGAGCGCAGCTTTTGACACAGTCGACCATCAATTTCTTTTAAACAGACTGAACATATCCTACGGCATTCACGGAACAGCCCACTCGTGGGTGCAATCTTATTTACATAACCGTTCTCAAAGCATAATAATAAATAAAGAAAAGTCTTTCCCTACTAAAGTGACGACAGGAGTTCCCCAGGGTTCTGTGCTTGGAACGTTACTGTTCACACTTTACACAAAGGACATTTTTAATATAGTAAAATCTCATGGTCTACTTGCACACTGCTACGCCGATAACTGGCAGCTGTACTTTAATTCAAATCCAAGTGAATCATGCCTTCTAAAAACAAAATTTGTCTGTGCATCGAAGAGATAGAGCGGTGGTTGGCTACGACCAATAAAATCTATCAAATGAAATATACCCACGGAAGCAACAAAATCTCTAGTAAACGCATTCGTTATTTCCCGCCTGGACTAATGTAATGGTATCTACGCAAACCTCCCAAAGCTTGAGCTAAACAAATTTCAATCCGTCTTCAACGCTGCTGCTAGGCTAATCACCGGAGTCGCGAAATTCTCACACATATCCAACCATCTACGAAATCTTCACTGTCTAAAAGTGCCAGAGAGAATCAATTACAAATTATGTTTGTTAACTTTCAAAGCGATCCATGGCATGGCTCCCACGTATCTTTCAGACTTCTGCATCCCTCTCACCGTAAACGAGCGACAACAAACACTTCGGTCAGCCACCACATCCATGATTGGCAAGTTAACTGAAATAAATAGAGTCAACACTACATCCTTCGGTGATCGTGATTTTGCTGTGGCTGGACCAGCCTCGTGGAATAAACTACCACCTGAACTGAGGCAAATCGACAACTTAGAACTATTCAGGATACACCTGAAAACTCACTTCTTCCGCGAGTCTTACAAAAACCTGTAATAGTTATATTCAAATTGCTCTTGAGGTGAGGTTATCACAAAAACGGCGCTATAAAAATTATCCAAATTTATTATTTATTTTATGTGGTCTTAAAATAACTTGTGTTATTTCACAAAAAAAGGTATTTACTGGATTTGGTATTTTTTTCATATACCTAATATATTATAATAATTAACATTTCGTTGCGCTCTGAACGATTGGCGAGTTTATTGTCATTTGGCAATTTCTTCCAAACACACTGTGTCTCCAGCCCAGAGAAGCAAATTAATTTAAATAAATTTCTCCTGTGCTGGGGATCGAACCCAGGACGCTCACAGAGAAGCCACACGGCTTACCAACTGTGCCACGGGGTTCGGTATATAGATTTATGTAGGAGATAATGCTTTAAATAAAACCGTTAAAAACATTTTTTTTAATTTCACGTTTTTTCGAAAATCTTATGAAAAAATATACCTAAATAATTTGTATTAGAAATATAATTAAATATCTGCCTTACAAAACCGTAGGTCTACTAATAACCGAGTATTTTTAATTTATATTATTAATTTATTTTACGTGTAGTTGATATCAATGTTTTTCATGCATAATTATCGATTTTTTTAAGAAATGTGCCTGATTATATGCAAAGTGTGTAACATTTACTTTTTCTTTGATATTTTTTTGTTGCTAAAAATTTCTGTGGAGCCTATTTTAAAAAAAATGTACAGTCAGTTGATCTCAACTGATTTATTTTTTATTTAAAATAACATAAATAAAACCTCATAATCATCTTATAAATGTGTTGGGAATAAATACGTTTGATACGTCCACGAAATAAATTCCATTCAAATTTCAATCGAGTAATAGTCATATGAATTTTTTTTTCGACAAAAAATTTCCACATTTAAATACCTGCATACATCAAAGTAAAGAAAGTTTCACAAAAACACGTTATCAAAATATTCCTATCTTGGCATTATTTTAATTTACATAGATAAGTACTACATAAGTATAAAGGTTCCTGTTCGATAATAGAAAATACTTGTCGAGTGAACTTTTCCATCCCAATAGGTCGGCAGATTCAGTTTTTGCTTCGATAACATAATTTTATTTGAGTCAAGGTTAATTCGAGCCGAGGGTAAAGTTCGATATTTTGCCGAAGGTCTTTATTGTAATTCGCACACTTTTGCATTTATTAAAGCTTACACAGCCTGAGAATCTAAAAGTTGGGCAAGACTATTAATCTTCTTTGTGAATAGATTCAATGTATTCTTTAAATTTTACGTGTACTTAAAATATCCTCATAACAATAATGTAATGATCATCGTATACTCCCTAAACCAAACAAATTCTTGTGCTACATACATGTGAACGAAGTCAGTAATAGTAGTATAGATCGTCTTTTTGAGTAACTAATAGATGTCCTGCAATTATTATATTAAAAATAAAACAGTTGGTTTTAAATTCTACGTATATTTGTTAGTTTGTCGATAGCTATTTCGCCTTGCTAGGGCATCTTCAAGACTATAGTCTAATTTAAAATGGAATTCAACTACGTAAAATATCCACAAGTACTCCTGCAATTATATTAGCTATTGATCCAAACTTTATCAAAACAGGACCGTTTGCACATCAGTTAGCACGCTGAATTAGTAAACAAATGAAAATTCATTATATTAAAAATTCTTCCTGTAACTGAATAAAAAATACATATTACATTAAAAAAAGTTTTTTTAACAAAAATAAAAATACTGAGTAAAATTTATCTAAGTTAACCGTATTTGAATTATTGTGTATATATATTTTTTTGCTTTATATGTCAATTCACCCGATTTAGAGTGCTATATGCCTTGGATGAAAATATAAATAAAACAGGAAGGTTAGGTTTGAAGGTATGGGCCGGTATTTCAGCCGGCCCTTGGGAGTTTAACTCAAGTTTAACAAAAATATTGCGTATATCAGTACCTAATCTTCCCTTAAATACGCCACTAAACGACAAATATTTAACTCAACGTTTCTGGCGGATCGCGTGTCTTAATCTTGAGTTAAGTATTGTTTCTAGTCTTTTTCGCCAGGTGGCGTACTAATCGCCGCACGCTTTAATGTTTTATTTCATTTTATACTACAAATAACTATGCATAATAATTATAATCATGATTTATTTTTGTTGTTAAAATAAAAGACTTGATATAGAAGTGGTTCATGTATTTAATATTTATTTTCTTTTTTAGATAATTATAATGTACCTATTGCCTGACACTGACAACAAACGAAATAAACTGTCAGCTATAATGAAACGTCAGGCACGCATTTTAAAACTTTATTTTTGCGATGTTTTTTCATCCCACTTTTTAAATTGATCCATCCTGTTTCTATATAATATGTACCTATATAATGCGTATTCTTAAATTTTCTACATAAGACATTATTTTACCATTATCACTTAGTTCCATATCCATATGTAAAATATACATACATTTTGCATTGAATTATAATATGTACTACGTACGTAGTACATATTCAATGACATTTTGTCACTACAATGATTGATTTTAATTTAAAAAAAAACATCAATCGGTATAAAAAATTGAAAAAGTAACATGCTGTGTAATGAAACAAATAAAATAATGTGTTGTTATAATAATAAAATAATATTTAGTCACAGCTTCGCGTCACGTATCATTTAAGGTTATTGACAATTTGACAGATGCGCTATAGACAATAATAACCATAGAAATCGTAAGATATATCTATAGTTGAAGATTACGTAACTGACGTTTCATTTTGCACTGAAATACGCGAATGAAATTTTATCTTCCCTAAACTTTTAACTTGGATTACTAAATCCAACGATTTAAGGGCCAACTGATATCTCGGGCCTATATAATTACTAGCTATAAACCAGGATTGACGCCTTTGAAATGTGGTGTTGGCGTCGCATGCTGAGGATTCCGTGGACTGCAAGAAGAACGAATGACTCGGTCCTTAAACAGCTCAAAATAAAAGAAAGATTGTCAACAGTATGCAGCCGCCGTGTATTGAGCTTCTTTGGTCACATCGCCAGGAAGGAGCCAGGTAACCTGGAAAAAAGTATTATCACAGGAAGCGTACCAAGTAAAAGAAGAAGGGGCAGATCTACTGCGCGATGGTGTGACCAAATTAAGGAAATGACCGGGAACGACCTTTTTTCGGCGGTGCGAGCTGCGGAGGGCAGAAAGGACTGGAGGCGACTAGTTCTGTCCATAAATAGCCCCATAGATCACGACCTTCAGCATTGAGGAAACGAAGAAGAAGAGAGAGCTATAAACCACTTATTTTTGTGAGTCACTTCGCGACATGTTTCGGAAGCGCTGTCCTTCCATCGACCGGCGCCGGCGTATCGAGACTACTCAAAATAACTCACAAAAATGTGATTGATAGCTAGTTTAATATTATAATTCAAATATGGTAAATATTAACTACCGCAAAGTATCCGCCAATCATTAAATGTTATTCAAGTTATTGTCTATTGAAATTGGTTTCAGATGGGTGATGGCAGAGCGGTTAGACCGCTGGGTTAGTAATCCGGTGGTCGCAAAATTAAAAGCTTGAAAAGCAAAATAAAGTATGAGTATTTACATGTACTTGTTACAAGAACATATTCATACAGTAAAATTGTATGCAATCAACGTAATTTATTCATTTTATTTCTCAAAGGACAATTTATTATTCGCTATGGAACTCCATAGCAAATCGTTAGTTATTTGTTTTTTGTAAGATAAAATTTTTTAAGGGTAATTACCGACCGCCGTGGCGGATTTGGTGAACCGTTTGGTTTCTGCGCAGGCGTCCTGGGTTCGATTCCCAGCAGATGAAAAATTTATTTAAATTCATTTCTTACGCTAATATTACTTCTCTGGGCTGGAAACACTGGTAAGCTGGAAGAAATTGACATATGGCAATAAACTCGCCCCATTCGCAGGGTGCAAGAAAGTGTTAACTATTATTACTATCCGGTGACCAATATTAACTACAAACTCAGCGTCAAATAGTTAAATATTGCAGTAGAACTTCAAACCAATTGGATTATTTGACAAAAAACAAGCTATTACCAAAGTAGCTTTGGTAATAGCTTGTTTACTATTACCACTTTTTTACATTTTTGGTATCGAGTGTCCCGCAAGAGACGGGTAATCGAAAAGACAACAGGTAACAATAACCTCTCTTAAAATATATTCAGCTATGAGGTTCACCACCCATTTTGAATGTTATGCCATTTAGGATTTATTTAAACACGCATGTATGTTCGTGTGTGGACTCAGGAAGTTCGACCACGTATCCGAAAGCAGGCAACGACTGAACTGGTTAAAGATCCGTCACCGAAGAGATTCGCATGTTCTTTCCCTTCTCTACCAAATCCTTAATAACCCTCTTACACCCACATACCTCAAAGACTTATCATCACATGGCCTTAACTTACGGTCCCAACATAATAGCACACTTACAATACCAATACACCACACCTCTACTTATACTTACTTACGGTCCCAACATAATAGCACACTTACAATACCAATACACCACACCTCTACTTATACTTACTCGTTCACAGTTCATGCAGCTCGGATGTGGAATCTATCCAGCAGCCGGAGAGTATCAGAGATGCCACTAATTTGTTAGCATTCAAAAAGCGTCTGAAGTCACACTTTCTATCCACATAAACACAAATTAACGTCTTTTTCCCTTTATCCCTCTTCCTTTCTCCTCTCCTATCCTCCATCCAATAAGCATAGTGTTTTTGTTTTTCATCTGATGTTTTTTTTTTATTCTTATTTTTGTTCTTATTTAAACATATATTATTTTTTTTTTGTTTTTATATTTGTTTTGAATTTTAAATTTATGATTTATGTAGGTATTTATTTTTTTTCTATTTTTCTATTTGTATTTTTAACTGATAATGATATTCTTAACCTGTAACTGTATTTATTTACCATGGTGGTTGACGACTGGTAGAGATTGCCTGCGGGCAATAAGTCCGCCACGTTGTTTCATTCAATAAAAGTCTTTTATTATTATTATTATGTGCTCTCTTTATAAGGTTATGCACACCCGTACACCTGTCGCTGGTTACCCCCCATTGTGATATATGCCATGATGGTATGAATGAGTAATTACTACAATTCAACTCTTCATTCTCTTGAAAATTGAATCTTTATATTTTTCAAATCAATCGAACCAGATAATATAGAGTATTTTTCTTATAGGTACATACTCACATCTTACAAACCTAAACATATTTTGAAAAAAAGTCTTTCAAATATCATATATAATCTAAGCTTTCAAATGACTGACCTCCGTTCCATTAGAACAACAGAGATATAACACGAACTATGTGCATCCTGAATTGCAAGGGATAGAGATCTTTCTCTTCTAAATTCAGTTCTTACAATATATATACGAGCTCTTTACTCTTAAGATCAGTCACGTTCCTCATTTACCCAAGTACTGCGAGACCTTTTCAATCGATTCATAATAATTAACTTAGATACAAGTTCTGACGCCTTCTGAAAAAATCCACAATGCGGACAGTAATGGAATAAGAGATCGGGGCCTTCCTAAGGAAAGGATGGCTTGACCATGTGAACGACATTCTGATAGAGAGAAATGTAAGAAGCTTATAGGACTCGACAAACAAGAGATTGCGGATGACAGTTGTTAAAAATCTATGGATGCAAAGGTCAGGGAAAAATTGACATGTAATTCGCTGCACAACGTCGAAAGCCAACTAATTTTATTGGTTAATACAAATTAGAGTATTTTTCTGCACTAAAATTGGTTTATGCACAGGTTATGTCAGCCGCAATCTTTCGCTGGGCGAGGTATAAATATGTATGAAACGATGGATGCATGCGATGTAGAAAAAATGTGGCGTTAGGCTATCTCTGCTTACCCTGTTAGGGACTTAGCGTGATGGTTTGTATACATCTATAATTAATATTACCTAGATAGTAAAATAAAACAATATATATGTTAGTACCTACAGCGTACATACTCGTAATTCGCTGCACAACGTCGAAAGACAACTAATTTTATTGGCTAATACATAAAATTGGTTTATGCACAGGTTATGTCAGCCGAAATCTTTCGCTGGGCGAGGTATATAACATGTATGAAGCGATGGATGCATGCGATGTAGAAAAATGTGGCGTTAGGCTATCTCTGCCTACCCCGTTAGGGACTATGCGTGATGGTTTGTATACATCTATAATTAATATTACCTACATAGTAAAATAAAACAATATATGTTAGTACCTACAGCGTACATACTCTACTTCATCCTCCTAAACTCCACAACTGACTATGAAGGCTGGACTCACTCAATCCACCAATAATCTTTCTTCATGTAAGACGACTCTGGGCAGATCAAAGTCTTCAGTAATTGAAGATCCTGTAGCGAAGTTAACAAGGTCACTCCACATAGAGTCGGCGAGCGACCTCTGGATCTTGATCCCTTCACAAAAGGTTAGTTGGGGTCAGAAAAGGTTATGTTTGGTTTGATATGGGCAAAAACTTTATTTCTACATGAGATTTAATCACGTTATATTAATATTTCAATATGAAAACATTTCACTTGAGACGAGTACCTAATTGAAATCCTTAAACAAATAAAAATATGCAATAAAACTTCAGCTTGTTTACAGGACGTGTAAAATTTTCACCACAAAGAACCGAAACGTAAATATTTTAAACTCTAAGGATTTAGTGATGTAATAAAAAAGATACCTTTATCGTTAACTACAGACGAGATATTTTGTAAAACATTTTTCACGTTATGTAAACATTGAAGGTTTTATGAAACTCAACCTTCCTTGGAGAAAAATAAAACAGTTTTTTTATGAACGATGTTTAGTAAGATATACCAACTTTTATCAAAGCTTATATAAATAATTAATTAGAATAGGTACATCATTTTAAAATATTGTACGCCGTTGTCAACTCTATACTCTCCAAATCACGTTTAATGTGCATTAAGGCTTTTTTTTATTGGAATTGGACTGTCCATTAAGTCAGGATAGCACTTTATGGACGCTGAACCAAGCATACCCTGGACTGCAAACTGGAAACAAAAAAATCTTGGGGGCAGGTCACAAGCGAGATGGATAGATGATGAAAAGTAGTGGCATTTCTATAGCACATAGTGGCGAGAGAAAGAGAGGCATGAAAGGCCAAATGTGAGACCAATATCCAACACTAGGCGACATGTTATTTTATAATTGAAATCATGGTGTGCTTTCGTTTTCTTTTAACAAATTTTGGTAATAATTTATTTATTTATTTTATTTTTATTTATTTCTATCCAAAAACATACAGTATATATGAGATACAAAATATCTTAAGATAATATAAGCTTATTCATACATAGTTAACATACAAAGTAAATATAAATTATTTTATTTCAATAAATATCAATTTACCACTTCACTGGTGCTTACATAGTTTAAGCCATATCTTTTTGTTTGTATCTTTGTTACTAGCCCCCTCACTAGGCATAGCCTGTGCTAAGGTGAGCTAGTTTTATGTTATTGTCTATTACGTTGTTTATTTATAGATACATTTACATATATAATATGTACATACATACACTACGCATTCAAACGTATGCATCTTTCCTTCTAAATACAATATTTCATTTTGAGTCATGCACACACAACGAAAATTGTAGAAATAGATTATTTGTTTCACTTTTTTTTCAATTGTCTAATTCTGTTGTTTGTAATAGTGCATTTATATTTTATTTGGTAGAATTATTTCCTTCAAGATTTTTTCATCTATTTCATAAACCCATCTTAGTGATAGTTTTTTAAATTCTTTTGCACAACTGATGTTTTTAATATTTGTTGGTAATCTATTGAAAAGATTTGTTGAAAAATATCGTACACTACGTTGTCCAAAAGTTGTTTTAGTATATGGTATATTTAAGGTATTTGTTTTACTTAACCTAGTGTGTTTATATTGTTGTGAGCTAGTAGGTATATTGGTCTTCTCTTTTTAGCTTGTATTTTAGCAGATTTTTTGCATATATTTTTGTAATTGTTGGAACTTTGAATTTTGTAAAAATCTCTTCAGTATTCGTTCGAATAGGTACCTTAAGTCTAACTTTTATAAAAGCTTTTTGGGCTATGTCTATTTTCTTTATTATTGTTGGCGTTGTACTTCCCCATCCTATAATTACATTTTTTATTATTGAATGACAAAGAGCATAGTATATGAATAAGCGGGGGCGTAACTTCCCGCTCAGTTTGTTGGGGTAGGAATCATGTATGTGTCAACAAGTCAACCGAAGAAAGCCTGTAAATCCTTCTGCGAATATGAGACAGCCACTTACCTGTGACGGGTCTCCAGTCTTCGCAGGCACAGATCTCGTATCTCCGGTCTCTGGTCTGGTGGAGATGATGGTTCGTCCACTTCGCAAGTCTCACACACAACAATTCCTCCCGTGGCGTAATTAATAAAGCACAAGTAAAAAATTCTGATTATTTAGAAAAAAGACATAACTTGGTCTAGGACGAAAATGACGAAATGTGCCAATGCACTGCACCGCTGACGTGCGACAACTGGTCAACAAACTGTAGTCTTCCATATCCATGGCTCAAACCATATCCGCCCGCCTGTGTTGCTCAGACGTCGAGAAAGCATAACAAGTAAGTGACTATCTAATTCACAGATATCTGGTCCCACAGTTGACCTGTTTGAAATAAATAATTCCAACAAATTATGCAATTACTGTGGCAAATGAATATTGCTCAACCAGTATATATTTTTCAAATGTTTTAGGTCAATAACATTTCTGATTGATTTAAAGAAGTATATTAATCTATTCATTTTAGATGTCACACAGTCAATGTGATAGTCCCATCTCAAGTTTTCATCAAATATAATTCCTAGATATTTCATGCTCTCTGTTCGTTCAATGATCGGGCAGTTACATTTTGGTTGATCACTTAAGTTTTCGGTACAGTAATCATGAATTCTTAGTTTATGTTCGTCACTAGGTTTAATTCGGGAGGTTATGCTGTATGCAATGTATTTTGTTTTGTTTGTATTTAGTGCCATATTAACTTATTAACGGTAACGTACATATACATACATACATACACCTACATGCGTCTATTACATATACCAAAAATCCCGCAAGGCTTAGCCTGTTTGTCTTTCTTTCAATCAACCCTCTTTTTCCGTATCTCATTCACTAGTGACAAAGGTATAAAATATGCTCGATGGTATTCCTTGTGATGTTCGATAACGTTCTATAACATTCTAAATGGAGTGTGGTAGATCCTCTTTTGTATCCTATTCAACATCGGATGATTTTCCGCGAATAACGAAGTGGTACAATGTCGATTTGAGAATAGCAGCCCAAACGTGACTTTTTCAAGTCTACTATTGGATATCCAATCACCAAAACGCTCTAACCGCTTTGCCACCACCAATCTTAATTTCAACCGGTGTAGTTCGTTAAGAATAGGTGTTATGTGACATATTTAGTCAGCTCCATATATCATTCTTGCAGTAATCCATCCATCAAGCTGATACTTGATTTCAAGAAGTATAAATTAAAACTGTTTACATAACAATGCATTCACACGCAGCAATTATGATGAATGAATTCAATTTTCAGTTAAGTATCACAGTTGAAATCGATGGACAGATGCTTTCGTAAATTTTTCAATAGTTAAATAGTTGTCTTAAATATAAGTAATCTCCCAAAGTCAGGCGAATATCTTGGAAAGTTCACATAAATTTATGAGCGATAAGCGCCTACAACGTAACATCCCTTAACATCGTCTAATTAAGCTAATATGGTTATCGTTATGTCGAAAGCTTCTCTTGCTAATCAAGGGGATAAGGTGTTGTATTAGTTTTATTATTATGATCATGGCGACAGATATATACGTAATTTGAAATAAATGTTACCGAATAGCGTTCAGGTGTTAAAACTAAGGGTCGTTTTACGGGAGTATTTAAGAAAAATGTATCAAAAAGTTGAGGTCCCGTAAGCAGTATTCTTGCAGTACGGGACCTTACGTTTTTCTTACATTTTTTTCTCAAATAACTCTTGTCAAATGACCCTCTATACAGACATTTAATAGGTAAATTGTATGATATTTTATCATATCTCAGACGAATCATGAAAGCAGAATAAGGTAATCGATTGATTGATAAGATCACTAAGAATAATTTGTTTTAAGGTAAAGTATGGCATGTGATTAAATTTAGAGTTACTCGGCAAAGTCCGGAGACACTCGGAGCCGAACGATTGTCAGATGACTTCGTCTCATACGAAGAGACCCTCTCGGAACTAAAACGAGAACTAATACTGATGAGAACAGAGCTTCTTGTCGAACTAAAACGAGAACTGAAACACAGATTCTTGACTTTGCATAGATCTTCATACATGTTCTTAAAATAATAAAAAAAATAGAAACTATGATGAGGCTTTGCCAGCTATCCTTCGGTGAAAATCTCGGTTTTCATATATCCGTTGCATCAGTTGTTTTTCGTTCATTGCTATGGCTTTTACTTTTATTTTATATTCAACATCATTATCAGTGATTTCACAGCCCTTTTCAAGCATTGACTTTCTCCAGCATTCCTCGCCACCTTCGTCTATCCTGACACGTGTTCCTCCAGTCCCTTATACTTTTTTTTTGCTTACAGTATTATAATACAAAAACAACAAATATCTAAATTTGTGAAAATAACATTAACCAACATTTTTGTATTAACCTTTTTCAATGTTGAAAACATTAAGGAATCAAAAATGTAATATGCCTAGATATTATTATTTCATCAAAAACTTTTTATTTATGTATGTAGATTATACAAATAAGTAATGATAGCGATTATTATTGACCGTAAAGTTTAAATTACAATTTATACACCGCCCGTAATTTTAATTCAAACCGAAATATTAATTATTTTGTTTGCTGGCAACACGAAATTTTCAGTATGATATTATAATTATTATTATTATTATAAAAGCCGTTTAATTGAAATGGCCGACTCGGAGAGAAATTGGGCCACACAGACCAAAATAAAACGACGATGGTACAGTGTGAAGAAGATTAATGAATAGATTTGAATAAGTTATGCAGAAGACGAAGAAGTAGTAGAGGAGAGATGGAAACATCTTTGTAGCATTAAGGACATCTGGGGCCAAGATGGGGAAAAATTAAGATTATCATAAATTTTGGAAGAGGTGTTATGAAGCACCTCTGAGACAAACAATTTGACTTTACAAATTCGTAAATTGTTTTAAATTAATTTTATCAAGATTTTTTAATCACACGAACATTCAAAAAATGTTTAAAGATGCGTTTTATGTAATAAACGAACTGGTTCATTCGTTGTTTTTTTTTTGTTTTTACATAATACTTACATTTTATTTAAATTATGTTTTTAGTCTGGATCAATATCGTAGGTCTGCAGAATGTGGCATCAGTTTTGGCCTAACAAAAACGGAGGTAAAATACATTCAAATTGCAAATATTTAGGATCGTTATACAAGAAGAATATAGGAAAGATGTTAGGTCCCGGTCTGCGAGAATTTTTCTCATATTTTTCTTAAATAACTCCAGTAATACGACCTTAGAAAGATTTTTAAGAAGCTGTCAGTGTGTATGTAAATAATGTCTTAGAAAAATTAAAGATCCATCATGTTGGCGATCCCATATTTTTCCTTCCATCGTGATGACGAATAGTTAGGTACACCCCATTTTTCACAACGACTGTGTCCTATGCCCCGTTCCACCATTGTACTTTTCAACTTTTCGCTTTGCGATTTGAGAATTTCGCAAAGTCCAAAGCGTTCGCGTTCCACGAAAAAAAAATGGTCACTTTGCGGCGTCGCCAAACATTCACAAAGTCTTTTCAATTGACGCTAGCGACACCTAGTGATAACTTAGTAGTACCGAGTGTTTCGCGCGTAGCGTAAACGACCATTTGACACCGTTCGTTCTTGTCTGTTCTGTGATTTCGTTGTTGTTGTTAGAAAATGAGCCGGAAAGACAATATTAAGAAAAAAATAGCCGTGTTGGAGATAATTAAAGAAAAGAAAGGAGTTATTTTTGGAGTAATAAGTGACACTATCACTAATACAGTGAAATAACAGGTGCTTCACTGAATTAGTTGCTGTTGAGGAGACAATCATTTGCTTCTCTTAGTGCTGTTCTGTACCTTAAAATATATGTAGATGAGTAGTAAAATAATCACATACATAGTTTAAATTACCTTAAAAAATCAGAATATATCATGTACTTAATCAACACATATTCACACTGAGTGCTATTTATGCGAAAATATTCGAGGAACTTCGTGGGTAAAATATTTTCGAAATTTATCCTTTCTCTATAATTCCTTACAAACCCATCTTCCACATCCCTTTCTAACAATAATTTATACAAAATTTTATAATAAATTTACTCATTCATTCATTCATACCATCACGGCATATCCCACAATGTGGGGTAACCAGCGAAAGGTGTGCGGGTGTGCATTGCCTTATAAAAGGGAGCACAACAATCTGTGTATACCCACACACCAGTCTCGTCTCACCTAAAAAGGCACTATATTCAGAATGGGTGGTGAACCTCATTGCTGAACTATGTGAGATGTTATTGTTGCTTGTTGTATTTTCGATTAGCCGGCTCTTACGGGACACTCGAAAACAATAATAGAAAAGAGTGGAAGCAACTCAAAAATTCTAAACAAACAACTTTTACTTTGACAACTCGACGAATGGCAAATTTGAAATGTCAAAATATTCTTTTCAATTCATTCGCAAGGTTTGCAAAGTTTTTTATGAAAAGTAGCGATGGTGGAACACAACGGCTTACTTGCTTTGCAAAAGGCGTCTACTTTTCGCTTTGCACATTGCAACTTTTACTTTGCGAATAAATGTAATGGTGGAACGAAAACAAGCCGACGAATTGCAAAGTGCAAAGCGCAAAGTTGAAAAGTACGATGGTGGAACGGGGCACTGGAATCATTGCTAACTGCAGAGGTATCCTGGGAGATTAACTTCTCATAAATATTAACGCCACTTTCAAAATTTACAAAGAGTATATTTTTGCATTAATGAATAATAATATTATTATATTCAACGTCAACTCAAATTATGTACAAGATACCTCACTTAAAGCGTTTATAATATTATCTGACAAACGTTTACCATCATTTTTTAGTATTTTAATATTTGTACATCAATTTTAATACCACTTCCAGATAAAAATTTATCTACTTTGTTTCTTGTGATATTAAATCTTTGAAAAATATCTTCAGTCTCAGTATTAACTGTTTTAGTCAAAGCCAACAAAAAAAATAAAAAAAAATTGTTTCTAATTCAAAATTTACTAAACAAATGTATGTACCTATCTCAAATGTTTCGTTTTGTAAATATATTTTTACAGTTCATTTTAAATTTGAGATTTGCAAATTTAATATTGTTTTTTTTAATTTATCCATTCGGTAAAAAAACAATACAAAATATTTGTGAATTACGTCGTATAATAAATGAGGATGAAAATAAATATTGTAAATATTTAACGAATTTTGTACATGGCGTCATTTGAGAAATTACACAAGACAATCGAATTGAAAAAAATACATAACAAAGTATATAAAATTACATAATATTATGTATTTTGCGTCAGTTATTTAATAATAAATTACTGTGTTTTTTATGTATGTAATAAAGCTCAATTATAAATATGAATTATTCATTTATATTTTCATTTGTAATTGCATAGTATGGGGTATAGAGTTTTTATATAATATATATATATTACAAAATACTATTATGTATATTGTGTCGTATGATTTATTTATTTATTTATTTATGTAAGCATGAAAAACAGGCTAGAAGCCCACTGGTTTCATGCATTTATGAACATATATATAATGTATGGAATTATTGGACGATTGAATTATCATCCATACCCCACACATGAACGCACGTACATAATTTTCATTCAGTCATACATTCAGCATTATTACACAAAGAATACATAGTTAATAAATGAATTTCTGCAGGAAAAACAACAAAAAAATTTAAAAAAAACAAACAAACATTAATATAACAAGAAACATTAAAGCTTTTATCATGATAACTAATAAAGGAACTTAAAAAAGAATTTCGCTTAATAAATACTATTAAGATTTGAGTTCCTATATTCGGGAAGGGTGTTAGGAATGTACAATAAGAGGTATTATATATTTAAAGTACTCGACAAGATACCACCTGAAAACATTTTTTTACAATTGAATGCATGTATGTATAAAACGTTTCTACAATTGAATATAATATAATGTATGTATACTGTTATTTTAACCCGAATATTGAGCCAAGCATGAAGAAAAACATTAATTCTCGACATGAATTCGGCAGCGCGGCTACCTAAAAAAATATTTTTAAAAAGATTAATATAGAGGAAATAACTCCAATTTTGAACCAACCGTAACCTGAAATTAAAGCCATGTCCTCTCGGTCCATGGCATCATTAAATTCACCGTGGAATTTTTGTACACCACATTTTTCACTAAACGATGCCTTATCAACATTCACATTAGTACGGAAAAATCTGGTTTTGCTTTATTTTTTGGAATAGAATATTCTTTCACTAATAATTCTACCCACCAAAGTTGAGACCCTGGACCATGTGTTTTTTGAATGCCCAATCCACACTGAATACGATTTGTACTTTATTCTTAATACTACACTACCAATAAATATTTCAGATCTTCTATCATTAAATTCCTTACACATTTATTTACACATAGCAAAATTTCTTCGCTTTAATGGATTCAATCTATAATGCAATAACCTCAAGTCTCAAAATCATTTAATAATATTTATATGCTGGCAGAAATCATCCTAATGATTGGGTGGAATGCCATATAAACTAATAATAAAAAAAATTCTACCCAACGATTTAGCATGTATTTTTTAAAAGTTAATTAAGAATATTATTTTTAGGCCTTATACATTTAAAGAATGAAAAAAAAAAGACTCTGCACTTTCACTAAAATATTGTTGAAAATACATATGTCTCAATGGAGACAAAGTAAGCTCACATTTTTTCTTGGGATAAACCTAAAAATATACATATTATAATATAAAAGTCCCAAATCAATGACAGCAAAAACGGGAGTTCTATTGAAATACATTCACTGTGATTTTTGTATCAGAATGCTGAGATTGCTAAGTTATTGTTCATTCTAGCGTTCTGCGAAATGACTAGTAAACGAAGCGCGTGATGGTAGATGTAGCGTCTATCATCTCACACAGGAGGTGTATATATATATTCAATATTTTTGGCAGTTAATTTAGGGTTTTTTAAATCAAATATACTTATTCCAGCCCCTATCAAAACATGTACATATATTTAAAAAATGTAAAAAACCTATTTCACTTATTGAAATATTAATATTTTGTTTTACAGAAAGATAATTTCGGCTAACACGTTAAAAAAGTCCTGTATGAAGAAAAAATACATACCTACTTAGAATTAGCATTATTTTATTTCATTTATTATATATATATATATATATATATATATATATATATATATATATATATATATATATATATATATATATATATATATATATATATATATATATATATATATATATATATATATATATATATATATATATATATATATATATATATATATATATATATATATATATATATATATATATATATATATATATATATATATATATATATATATATATATATATATATATATATATATACATATATATATATATATATATATATATATATATATATATATATATATATATATATATGTATATATATATATATATATATATATATATATATATATATATATATATATATATATATATATATATATATATATATATATATATATATATATATATATATATATATATATATATATATATATATATATATATATATATATATATTTTATTTATTTTATTTTTATTTTGTTTTATTAAGAAATACAACAGCTGTTTACAAACATTTATAGGTATACAGTAAATAATTTTCTTATTTATATCGCCAATTACAGTATTTCCTAGTTATTAGTTACATTTTATATTGTTTATTCGGTAAAAATTCTCAATAAATACGAAAAAAGAATATTTCAAGTGATAATGGAGATGGAGATGATATCTATTTCCTTATTTTTAGCAACAAATAGAGACAAATAAAAGTACATAACATACAAATATTTTATGTACATTTTTTTATCTAGGGTAAAACATTTACGCACTGTTCATTTGTCATCTTTTTTTATAAATATCTTAAAATACGTTATTAAAAATATTTGTTAACTCGCAGATTATTTCAAATTGTGATTTCATTCGCTTATGTTTACAGTTCAATGAATTTATTGTTTATAATATATTATTTCAGTGCCATAACATTTTACTTGTTAGGTTTTATATATACTTTTCCATAATTTTTCTATAGTATATATTTAGATTTTTCACAAGAATATAGGCATCTTAATTAGACTATATATCCATTTATTGATTTTAACAGTTCTTTTTTATAGGATACAATGTTTGATGAAAACAGGTCTATCTTTGTATTGGTCATACAGTTATTATTGAAACTAATACACGCTCTATTGACAAATGTGTTTAATATATAGTTTGTTCTACAGGACTCGATATAAAATAGTGTTTTATTTCTGTTGCTTCTAGATGGACAGTGGAAACGGATTGCACTCAGGAGTGCACTACTATCGACTATATTATTTAAAATTTTGTACAAGTAGACCAGATCAATAACTATCCTTCGGTCTTCCAGTGATTTTATTTTATAATGTGTAAGTGCTTGATCATAATACCGGAAATACCGACGGTTTCTGAAATTGTATTGTTTTATGCATTTTTTTTGTAATCTCTCTATAGCATTAATGTGGACAGTATTACTCGGGTTCCAGACCGCAGAGGCAAATTCCAAAAGGGCGAGTTGAACAGTATTACCAGCGAGTTGGGATTCCGGAAATCCTTTGTGTTTCTAAATATAAAGCCTAGGGTCTTGTAAGCACGGGAAGTAATATTGTCATAGTGTTTAATGAAATTTAATTTTTCGTCTAATATAATTCCCAAGTCCCTCATTTCGGACTTACGTTCTAGAGTCGAGCTATTTAATTTATAATCAAAGTTTATCCTGTTTTTGTTTCTGGTATAAGTTATAAAGTTACACTTGTCGATATTCAGGAACAGTTGATTTACCTGACAGTACTCTTTTAGTGCGTCGATGTCGTTTTGAAGATCAATACAATCAGTGATACACTCGATTTTTCGATATAGTTTAGCATTGTCTGCAAATAGTAATAAGTTCGAGGTTTTTACACAGTTTCCCATGTCGTTTATATATATTAGGAACAGGAGTGGTCCCAGATGGGACCCCTGGGGTACTCCAGAATGAATAGGTAAGTATGATGATGTGTATCCGCATACAGTTACCGCCTGAGACCTATTTTTTATGTAGGATTCAAACCATCTTAGGAGGTTACCCCTGATTCCCAGTTTATATAGTTTCTCCAACAAAATGTTATGATTAAGTTTATCAAATGCTTTGGAGAAATCACTATAGAAGGCGTCCATCGATTGTGTTATATAATGGGTAAACTCAAGTAGGTTTGTCTCAACAGATCTTTTGGTTCTGAATCCGTGTTGACTATTACTGATATATGGGTTTATTTTTGGGTTAATATGATTTATTATTATCTTTTCGAGTAATTTGCTAACTATTGGGAGTTTTGATATTGGTCGGTAATTTTTAACGTCACAACGATTTAACGTCACAACGATCTCCGTTTTTATGTATTGGAGATATCCATGCTTGTTTCCACACTGATGGGAAACAACCTTCGCGCAGAGATTTATTAAATATTATCGATAAAGGTTCCGATATCTCAGGCAAACAATTCTTCAAGAAAACCCCCGGTAATTTGTCGGATCCTGAGCCCTTGTTTATATTTAAGTTATTTATATACCTACTCACTAACGAAACGTCCACCTGTAAGTCATGTATTAATAATAGATTATTATCATTTAAAGGTTGCGTCTCGCCGCTTTCGTAATTATTTCTGTTTGAGTTTTGAATAAGTACAGACGTAAAATATTCGTTAAAAGCATTACAAATGGAGGCGGGTTTTGTAAAGACGTTGTCATTATACTTAATTTTGTTTGGGATATCACCCGATTTCTTTTTAGACTTTATATAAGAGAACAAACATTTGGGGTTAGATTGAATATTTTTTTCTATATTGATTAAATACTTATCATGGCATTGTTTTAATATTAGCTTTTGACGACCTCTTAATAATTTGAAAGATAAGTAATCCATTGGGTTTTTATATTTCTTCCACTTCCTATGAAAAGTCGACTTCTCTTTTATGACCCTTATAAGTGCCGGAGAATACCAACAGGGGTAGGAATTACCTGATTTAACTTTTTTTGTTGGTATGTATTCGCGAATCAGATCCGAAATTATTTGATAAAATTTGTCAACACATTCATTTGTAGTGAGGTCAGATAATTCTAATGCCCAGTCGTGCGATGCAAGACCAGACTTAATGTGTGGGTAGTCAGCTCTTCCATAAAGGGTAATTTCCCTATAATTGCCTTTCAATAAACGGTCTCTAGTTAAGTTAACAGGAAATGTCACCAGAAGTGGGGGGTGGAATGGGTCCGGCTTGCTAAAAGATACCTCGGATTTGTGGTTTCTACAGTTTATATTTTTGGATAGGACGTAGTCAAGTAAATTACCTTGGCTATTGTGTATAAAGTTACATTGGTTCAAATCAGATAGAGAGAGAAACTCAAAAAATGATAAGCTTGCCAGACTGCCCACAGCGCCTCTAACTTCTGGCAGGCCATTCTCGTCTATGCTCCAGTGTATTTGCGAGAGGTTATAGTCTCCAAGCAACAGAAAGTCATCATTGGCTCGTAGGGACAAGATGTGTTCTACTTCATTTATGTGGGAAGATAAACTAGCAAGGTGACCGCCACCGGGAGCCACATATGCACAACATATATGAATACTTCTATTATGACCTATCACCAGAGATACCCATATATCCTCGGACAGTGATCTCCAGTTTGCCTGAGGCTGGGGGTCCAAATCTGATTTTATGGCAATCAGGACCCCTCCTCCCATTTCAGAGCCAGACATGTGTCTATCTCTCCGAAAGACAGTGTATCTGTCGTCGATAATTTCAGAGGACCAGATACCATCACACAGCCAAGTCTCCACCAAGCAAATGACGTCGTAATCGCCTGCCAGACAATTCAATAGCACTTCGTTGGTTTTCGTGCGGACACCTCTGATATTTTGGTAAAAAATTGACAGTTCACTTATAAGATTTGGAGCGCCGGCAAAGAAAATAATTTGACAATTTTAAAGAGTGCACATAGATAATCAATACAAATAAAATCCAAAATAACTTGATACGACCGCATGCCTTTATATATATATATATATATATATATATATATATATATATATATATATATATATATATATATATATATATATATATATATATATATATATATATATATATATATATATATATATATATATATATATATATATATATATATATATATATATATATATATATATATATATATATATATATATATATATATATATATATATATATATATATATATATATATATATATATATCTGCTATCTGCGGTCCGAAGTTTGCTGTAGAAATAAATACAATATAAGTACATAACCAATAGTTCTTAAAAAATGTGTGTTTTGTTATCTTTCTGTCTGTGATATATAGTAATTGTTTTTATGGTGGCAATTGTGAAAGCAGCGGCGGTTACTCAATGACGCCGACAACGGGATCACACGTGTAGGATGGGACGGACAGGACCCATTTATGACACACCACCAGCAGAGACCTTTATACTAGGGTCATTTACGATAGGCAGTTGTATCCTTTTGGCAGCCCGGCTACTCCCAATTGCAAAGCAATAGGAAAAGAGAAAAATATTACAATGTTACAATGTCAAGATCTGAAGAATGCGCTACTCCTGGGTCGTCGAGAACCATCTGGCTGACAACATCTTTATGTGCGGCGGACCCGACCTCCTAGTCCTCAGTAATAAAAGACTAATGTGTATGTGAAAAAGTGTATAATAAGGTGTATAAGAATTAAGACCAAGTATTGTGTATGAACTGTGCCTAGTTATAAGTACTTTTCGCCTATAAAAATAGCTAATAATATAGTATAAGTTAGTATAGTATCGGAGTGATAGTTTAGTATAAGTATCTTAGTGATAAAATAGATTTCTATCTAGATGTAAGCTGTGTATTGTAGGATAAACGGGACTAACATACATAGTGTGTTAAGTAGGTATTTATATTTGTATTTAGTGTCTGTAACTAGGATAGATATGTGTAATTGTATGTAGATAATGAATGTGTGTGAAAGTGGGATGAATGCATAAGTGAAGGAAGGAAAACCTCCTGGACTCCGTTGGGTGACCATCGATGCAGCCCGCCACTCGTCATGGTATGGTCCGGGGGGTAGGCGAAAAGAGGAGAACCGAGTGCAGAGTGGGAGTGTGGAATATCAGAGGAGGGATGGATAGAAAGATGAACGAACTGTGCGACATAATGAAAGGTAAAGAAATAGATGTAATGTGTGTAAGTGAGACAAAAAAGAAAGGAAGTGTGATGAACGTTAGGAATGATGGTATGATAGAGCTGTGGTCGGGAGTGAAGAGTGACGAGTTTGCATGCAAAGGGGTCGGTGTGATTCTAGCGAAACGAATGGGGAAATGTATGAAAGAGTACAAGCTTGCAAGGCCTAGACTGATGTGGGTAAGGATGAAGATCGGAATAACAAGCGTATTTCTAATAGTAGGATATGCGCCTGGGAACTCCGACAGTGAAAGTGAAAAGGATGATTTTTGGAACAGTGTGATCGAAATAATGAACGAGAGGAAGGATAATGAAAGAGTGATTCTGGCTGGAGATCTAAATGGATGGGTGGGTGTCCGCAGGAAAGATTTCGAGTCTGTCCTCGGCCCCCACGGCGATATTAGAGTGAATGATAATGGAAAGAGGCTACTAGAAGTGTGCACGGAAGGGAACTTATTTGTGGCGAACTCAGTATTCAGCCACAAAAGAGTGCACCAGTATACATGGGAAAGAGGGAATGAAAGGTCGATTATTGATTATGTATGTGTTGATGCCGCACTGAGGAAAGCGACAGTGGACACTAGAGTGTATAGGGGCGCGGAGCTGGAGACTGATCACTACTTGGTGATATCAAAAATTGATCTGTTCACCGGCTGGCGCTCAAAAACCCACCGAAGTGAACCACCGAAGCGAACCAAAGTTGAAAGGCTGCAAGATGAGAGTGTAAGAAATGTATATGGAAAAAAGACTGGAAACGAACTTCTTAGAGCAACACATAGTAAAAAAAATATGGAAGATGCATGGATGACCCTGAAAGAGACCGTGTGCAAGACAGCGAAGAATGTCTGTGGTGTTGCTAAAAGAGGTGGAAAGAAAGGCGACGCATGGTGGAATGAGAAAGTTAAGTTAGCTGTGGGTGAAAAGAAAAAAGCATGGATGGAATTAATAGCTGCGAAAGGATCGGATAGTGAAGAGAGAGCAAAAGAGAAGTATAAAGTGTGCAAGAAACTAGTAAAAGACACCGTAAAAAGAGAAAAAGACTGTGTGAAAGAAAAAGAAAGCCTGAAAATAGCCAACGACTTTCCTGGAAACATGAAAATGTTCTGGAAAGGCGTAGCGAAAAGGAAAAATGGAACTGTGAAAGCATTGCAAGGAATTAATGATAAAGACGGAAAAATAATTATGGATGAAGAGGGCGTGAAAGAACGATGGAAAGAATATTTCATGGAGCTATATGATAGCGGTATAAGCGGGGGTGTGACTCAGAGAGCATGGCAAGTAAGTGAAGACGAAAAAGATGAAATTACGCGAGAGGAGGTGCTTGAAGCAGTAAAACACGCGAAAGCGGGAAAAGCTGCCGGATATGATAGTGTATCAGCTGAACTTATAAAATATGGCGGCGAGCAGACGTTGGAGTGGTGCCACTCTCTTTTCAACTTATGTTGGTAAGCAGGACGCACTCCTGCGGACTGGAGAAATGCAGTTGTGGTACCTTTGTATAAAGGTAAAGGATCGAAACTCGACTGCAAAAACTATAGAGCCATAAGTTTGTTAAGCTCAGTTGGTAAAATGTACGCAAGGATCCTGGATCAAAGAGTACGAAAGGTTACTGAATGCAAGATATGGGATGTCCAAGGAGCGTTTGTGGGCGGCAGAGGATGTATAGACCAAATTTTTTCTCTACGAATGGTCACAGAGAAGGTTCTGGATAAAAACCAGAAACTTTTCTGTGCTTTTATAGACCTAGAAAAGGCCTATGATAAAGTTGTTAGAGAAAAACTATGGGATATACTATCAGTGTATGGAGTGAAGAGTAAGCTGATACGCGCAATCGCGTCATTATATGAGAACAGCGAAGCATGTGTTCGTGTCAACGACACAGTAACATCGTGGTTCTCGATAAATATTGGCGTTAGACAGGGATGCGTGCTGTCTCCATGGCTCTTCAACCTGTACATTGACTTCTGTATAAGAGCCCTTAAGGATGAAAGCAAGGGTCTGAAACTGAGCACTGTAACAGTGCGTGATTTGATGTATGCAGATGACAAAGTACTGTTAGCTGAAAGTGTGGAAGAGTTACAGTATCTTGTAAGCATGGTATATGAAGGATGCATAGAGAACGGTCTGAGAATGAATGCCAGCAAATCAAAGGTAATGGTCTTTGAAAAGAGTGAAAGCAGAACAGCGTGTAAAATAAGAGTAGAGAATGAATGGCTCGAGCAAGTCGACGAGTATGTATATCTGGGAAGCATGTTTCAACGGAATGGACGACCTGATAAGGATATCGAAAGAAGAGTTATGGCAGGAAACAGAATGAATGGAGCACTGAGACCAGTTATGAATGATCGCAACATATCAAAGGTTGCCAAAGTTGCCATTCATAACGCTATCTTAGTGCCAACGTTGACGTATGCAAGTGAAACCTGGACATGGCAGAAGTCGCACGAAAGCAGAATAAATGCTGTTGAAATGAGATCGCTAAGAAGAATCTGCAATAGAACGATGTATGACAGGGTAAGAAATGAGAACATAAGGAAAGAATGTAAGATGAAGAAAGATATCATTAATAGAATGAAAGTGAACACACTGAGATGGTTTGGCCACATGGGTAGAATGAATGAGGAACGCCTGACGAAGAAAATATACAATGCGGATAGGATTGGATTGAGAGGCCGGGGCCGCCCAAGAAAGGGATGGCACGACCATGTGAATGATATTTTGAAAGACGGAAATGTTAGAAGCGTGAACAACAGACGAACATGTATAAGACGATGTATGAATGTTGTCGAGGCGATGAATGTATGTCAAGATAGAAGTAAGTGGCGTTCGGTTCTCTCTGCCTACCCCGTAAGGGACATGGCGTGATGGTATGTATGTATGTATGTATATATATATATATATATATATATATATATATATATATATATATATATATATATATATATATATATATATATATATATATATATATATATATATATATATATATATATATATATATATATATATATATATATATATATATATATATATATATATATATATATATATATATATATATATATATATATATATATATATATATATATATATATATATATATATATATATATATATATATATATATATATATATATATATATATATATATATATATATATATATATATATATATATATATATTCCAAAAATACAGTTCTATAATACCAATATCGTAAAAATTGACATATTAAAAACTTCGGTTACCTTTTTTGGCAAATAATTATAAATCTCCGTCATACAAAGTATTTTGTGTAAAAGTGTAATTTCAGTTTATACAATGATTTATCTCACTCAGAATTATCGATGTCAAATTCTTTAATCGTCTGTGGATGTAGTGGTATTGACTAAAATCCTCCGCATCGCAAATTTTCTACATAAATTTTCCAACTCAGTTTAGACAGCGAGGAAGAGTGAAAAAGAAAAGGGTGTAATAATGATATATGGTTTGTTGATACGATTTCGATATCAAATTAACCTGGTCGCTTCGGTGATTAATGATTTTAATTTCATCGTATAAAAACAAAACATAAATTATAACGTTCATCCCTTTTCAGAGCTTAGAGCGGTAGCGTCAAACATACAAGATTAATTCACAGTTTAAATTTTTGATGAGAAATTAATTCCTTTTTATCTCGGGTATATTTTTGGAATTATATTTATGCGATTTTTTCTCTCTTGTTTTCCAAACGTGCTTTGATATAAATCATATCATTGAAGGGCGAAACTATCAAATGTATTTTTCAACAAGTATCTATATTGATTTATGTTTTTTTTTAACGTTTAGAAGTTAAAGTACCTATATAAAATCTCAACGCATAGAACTCAGGTTGAGATGGGCAGGCCAGGTACCAAGGATGCCAAACTCTTTAATACCCGAATAAATTGGGATACCATGCCAAGATAGAAGAATGACAAAAAATAATGCGGTACAGCTCTTGCACATAACCAACAAAAACTGCAGCTTAGAACAGTCCAGCAAAGTAAGAAAGTTTTTAAAATAATTTAGAAAAAAGATGCCGAGTACAATACCGGACCTTTCTCTCGACTTTGTAATCTTCTAATATATGTGTTAATTTTCACAGCACCTGATGCTTTACTTCCAGTTTTATATCATTAGTAAAATCACAAATCAAAAAACAACCACATTATGTAAATGATTTCATTAACGAACCACGACGGTTCCATTGATAACTCTGCTACCGACAAATCTAATCTTCTCGGAAATATTCGCAGACAATTCAACCCTCGATGACGGTGGAAAGGCTCCTTAACCAGCAAATTGTGTTTTCGATACGATTTTTTTAGAATTAACTTCTCTTATAAATTCGCCATCCGAGGGTTGAACGTTGACAAACTAATATGGACCTCACTATAGTCTTCAAACTCTCGTTTCAAACTGATATTGTCTGCGAATAAAAGCGGTCGTCCACCCAATTCCTAAAACAAGTGATCGCAACAAACCATAATCTACATATCAACCCATCGCAAGTATTACCTCTGCAGGTATTCTCCAAATAAATGGAACGGGTACTTAACACCAAGTTGATCATATATCTCGAAGCAAGCAAAATTAAAATCGACTGCCAATATGGATTTCGTGGTAACCGATATTATGGCGACTTACTCGCGTATATTATATCTGTCTGGGGTCGGGTTATGGAACGCTTTGGAGAAGCTCAAATTGTCGCTCTTGATATTACTATCGCCTTCGATCGGATTTGGCACCGAGGTATTTTAATAAAGCTCCCTTCTTACGAACTTTTCCCATGTCTTCGTAAATTGTGTAAATGAATTGAGAACTTTTTGAAAGATCGTGAAGTCGTTACTCTTCTATCGGTTACTCTTCATCTCCCATATCAATTCAGGAGTCCCTCAAGGGTTCATTCTATCTCCGACATTATTTCTCCTACATATGAACGACTTGCTTTCATGCGCCTCATTCATTGTTATGCTGATGACAGTAGTCCATGACAGTTTTTCTTTTGACAAATCTCCTAAACAAAGTAATTTATCAAAGTCTCGGAAAGACCTACATATAGCTGCCTCCATATACCTTACGTAGCCATGTTATAAATATGTTGCAAAGTTCTTTGTTCCTTTTTGACACAAGCCGCTGGAAGTTTGATGGTATTATCTTTGTATCTCACAAAATCGGTTGTACCACAAATAATTTTCAGAGCGGGTTTTGAAAATTGTACACATTGGATTTTTATCCATTAACATAGAAAATTACAAAGTAGCGCTAAAATGGAGAAGGGTAACGAAAAAAATATACTGAATCAGAAAATGAACATTAAAAAATAAAGTCATAATATAAAATTTTAGAGGAAGCTGTATGAAGTTATCTACGGTAAAAGAGTGAAGATAAATAAAGATTTAGACATTGACTTGCAATTTCTCATTAAAGACGGTTTCAAGAATATTCAAACTCTTGGGCAATGTTATTCAAGTTACTAAAATATTTTATGGTTTATTTTACAATTTATTCATTGATCTGTATTTTTTTAATGCTGGCTGAATCAACACTTTCAGTTGTAATCTTAAAAATATCAATAAATTGTAGACTATTTTAAAAAAATGCTGTTTTTGACAATGATATTATTAATTTTGGAAATATAAGAATTTACGTATTACTATAATATTTCTGGGACAACATAAGGATGTATTCGAAACAAAATAAATATATGGATTTCTACTGTTGACCTAAATAAAAAAATCGCCATTTTGCTTTGTATATTCGTACAATTTTTAAAATCAAATACGTAAATAAAAGATATTTGTCAAAAATTCGTGTCATTTTGTCTATAGGATAGGATAGACGAGATTCGGTGATAAGTCCATTTGATGGTTTTATACTTTGAAGGATCCTGCAATCATTCGGATCAGTTATAAAGGTAGTCTCTCATAGGGTTCACTGATTTGGAAAATAAATAGGATATTGCACATGTATCACAACCACATCCAAAGGATATCTATGGCTGATTCAACGCGATCGCTTCATTCGAAACATAAAAGTAAAATGTAGATATGTATATTCATGGTACATTTCGACATTTGCAGCTGTTATTTTGTCAAGTAGAATCCTGAAAAAGATTGGACCTGGCATTAGTATAAATACATAATTTATATACATGGAGAGTCATCACACTTAGACACATAGCAAATTACCCAAAACTACCTTTTTCTTTGAGCCAACAATTAACCTAGTGATCTTGCATCAGTAAATGGAGTTTTCTAAATTATGTTTGTTGTAATGTGATCAATGCTCACCTGATACCGTTTTCCTATCCTTGTGCATTTCCGATCCTTTGGTTTTGCTTTATAGTATTTTTTTATCTCAATGTAACTCATGCATTTTTGTTATATTTTTGTTTTGCCTATCGATCTTTTTGCTGTTATAGGTACCTACATAAATAAATAATGTTGTTATAGACAAACTTTTTTTTAACATCTCAATAGAGACGAAGTTGGGATATTGTAAAAGAACCAGGAACTTGAGGCACCTACAGAGCTTATGCCCTGTCATCGGCTGGTTTACGTGATCACTTTATGCGCTTGCGCACCTTTCACCAATTATGCATTCTTATTGAGTTCCGTTATCAATGTAATTTTTCAAAGTTCTATAAATTTGAATAATGTGTAACAATTCACCTGAAAATAAGGAACTATACTATTGCCATCTATGAAGTTACGGAAAAGCCTTTTTTGTAACGCCATCTTTTGAGAAATTAATTTATTTGTAAACAATGAAAACAACAGTCATTATAAATGGGATGACGGTGTCTCGCACAGATGTCACCCCTGAACGGCGCCAGAAATATTATTTCTTTGGCTTGTTTACCTACTTGTACCAATGTGTATGTAAATCGAATATATTTATAATTGCATATATACAAACATTGGATTTTTCCCTTTCGGGAAAAAATCCAATGTTTGCGTATATGCAATTGAAAATATATTCGATATAATGTTGTCTTGCTTAGTCATCTGAAAGGTAGAAAGAAACCGCTTTATGGCAAAACGTCTGCCATTGTGCGATATCTTTGTTAATATTATGTATAAAAAATTATGTTGTCAGTTAGTACATAGGTAGGTACTTAAATAAATAAATAAATAGTTATTTCGTTGGTATATCGTTTGCTAACTGTAACAAAGCCTATCGCCGTGGCACAGTTGGTAAGGCGTTTGGCTTCTGTGCGGGCATCCTTGGTTCGATCCTAAGCAGAGGAGAAATTTGCTAAAATTCATTTCTCACGCAAATTGCAAATTCTATCAGCTAAAAGCACTGGTTAGTTGGAAGAAATTGCCACTCGCCAAATGGACAGGCATGAAAGTGTACAAAAAAAAAAGTGTACAAAAGTGTACAAAAAAAAAAGTATACAAGGCTGATAAAAGAGGAATGAAAAGTAGAGGTCGGCCAAGAAAGAGTTGGCACGATCACATAAATGGGATTTTGAAAGATGGAGATGTTAGAAGTAAGAATAATAGAAGAGCGTGTATGAGACGATGTATGGACGTGAATGAAGCGAGGAATGTATGTCAAGAGAGAGGAGTCTGGCGTTCGGTTATCTCTGCCTACCACAAATAGGGAAATGGCGTGATGGTATGGTATGGTGGTATGTTTGGCGGTTAAAAATAACGAAAACAAAAAAATAATTATAGCTTTAGAAGGGTCCAATGGGTCCAAATGTTGGAAACCGCGTGTATCAAGCAAGTTTGATTGATGCAACCTTGATTTAACTAATGAAGAAACTAAAGATGATACACATTTCGTTATAACGAAAAATTTAGACACATCGGAGAGGGACATAATATTATGAATATTTTGAATTGTTTGATAGATTTTGTATTTTTGTGAATTATTGTGTTGTTTTTTTTTGTTTAATACGAGTTTTGTTTTATTTTTACCATATTTTTATAATGGCCAAGAGGCCGTGTACATAATAAATAAATAAATAAATAAATAAGATAAATAACGAACTCTTTTGAATCTGTGTGACTATGAAATTGAGGAGATCGAGTTTTTTTATGCTATCGATTATAATTATTATTTATTTTATTATTATTATAATAAGACTTCAAATAACTAACATAAAACGAATACTTTACGAGAAATTATATGTATAAGCAGCCATGATAAGATTGATTATGTTATATTAGATTCGACCAAGAGACCGGCATCTTCTAAAAATATATCCAGGGAAGAAAGATCAATAGACAAGTATATTTGAGGATATTCCATATTGAAATATAATATGTCATGTTTGAAACCAATACATTTTTTGTTTTTATTTTAAGTGGTGAAACATTGCTATACAATAAAAGTGTTACAAAGGAATTCCTATGAAAAAAAAATATGAAATTAGGAAAATAAGTGTCACAAATATCAATCTATCCATAAATGTTCAATATGTATGTTCAATCTACAATTCAAATACACATTTTCCCATATCAATATTTATCTAATGTGACTTTGATAGTTCTTACGCCGCCGTATAAATGAAAAGAAATGCTTTCTTTCCTCTACTCATATTATAAACACAAAAATACTCTGATATTTTTTTATAATAAAACTCACATAATAATATTTTTTCTCTAGAGACGTACATAAATATTTTTCACATAAATATTCATTCATATGTTAATCAAATCTATGGAAATATATAATATTTGGAGAGTAAAAAATGTTCCAGCAAAAATTATTTGGGTACTTTGGTACTCGTGTACCAAAGTACCCGCTGAAAATTCGAACAAAATACGTATATTTTTTTACAAACATGTTATATTTAAATCGAGTTGATTAATTTATTTTCGATGTAGTTAAACATTTTAATACTAGCAAGCATGGGTTTGTTTTATATATATTTTTTTATATTTTTATAACTTCTTGTTCACATAATCTGTACACAGGCG